>OU898281.1:30747484-30971568 GCA_918026665.1 Diabrotica balteata | reverse complement strand
TTTCCAGTCTTTTGGAATCGTACCCGCATGTAAGCATTTATTAAACAGTTCGCTTACTGATTTTAATAAATCTTCTCCTACTGTTTTTATTGCATCGATAATGAGTCCATCATCACCAGGCGATTGATGCTTCTCCATTTCCTTTAAAGCTGCGCTTACTTCTGACACAGTAATGGGTAAAAGTATTTCCGATCCCTGATTTATTAGAGTCTTTACTCGTGTCGTTTTATCGAGTCTTATCTTAAACAACAAATAAATATACGTATATCTAGAAAAAATTGTGCATTTTTATACATCCTTTTATTTTTTTAATAATATATGTGAGATTATTTCATCGGAAAATAGTAAGATATTTTCCAGTAAATTTTAATTAGTAACGAAATAGCCCGTAAGAGGCGCTAAAGGGTATGTATGTAAGGGGTGTCCATTTGAATTTCCCGCTAAAAGATGATTAGTAATGACCCCAGCCGCAAGGGGTCCTAATGAACGCAATTTATACAGTGAGTTGCCTATCTATTTCTAATATTATATTATTTATCTATGCTTTAAAACTTCAAACTTTGACGAGAAAATTCGTAGACTATTTATAATTTTTCTTTTAAATTTTGGATGTACATCAGAGATGAACGTTTTCTTTGCAAGGAGGCAATCTTATAAAAACAAGGTCTTCAGGAAGCTTTATTAATCTTTAAGGAAGCTTAATTTTTTTTTCGATGATCATCATCGATGCGAAATAACCGGTCGCTTCATGTTCGGAACTTCTACAGTCTAGTAGGAGTAGAGGAATTAAAATATCTCAATATTTTTGATGATCAGCAAGGAACATTGAAAGTTATTGACAAACAGTTCTATTGACTTATGAAGAGGCGAAGTGCAAGATTTCTATTAATTCTTACCATAATTCTGATTCAACGTTTCGTCCTTGATCAGAATGTAACTCTAAAGAAACTTCATGTCTTGGTACGACGTGTGTTATGAACGCTTCTGCTAGTGTAGTAGCTTCTTGATTAGGAAGGGGTGAAATTTCAAATCATTTTGAAAAATAATACATTGCGACCATTAAGTACTTCTTTGTCTCTGTCATCGGACGTGGACCAAGAGTATTCACTGTAAATCGCCCTAAAGACTTATCGGAAAGATATTGTGCCATTTTACCACGAATTATTGTCGTAGGACCTTTTATACTGTTACATTATCTTCTACATCTCGGCGACGATTGATCCAGGAAAATATGTCTCGAACTCTGGCAAGTGTTCAAACACACCATTGAAAAACTAAGGAGGTTCCTACTGAGCCCAGTATGCCTTCACAATTTCAATATATTTGGTTATATCCTGCCAAATAGGTCTTACTTTATTTTTAAGCCATTCTATCTTCTAACCTCATTGTTTGGTTTTCTTCCTTCCTTTGCCTGTGATCGGCTTCTGCAATTATTTTGCAAATGTCATATTACTTTGCATTTAAAATATCTTCTGCTTTCATTTTAAGATTTTTGTTGAAGATTTTAAGTTTGTTACATTTCAATATCTTGTAGTCAATCTATGAATGCCTGTATACGAATTTGTCCAAAATCTGAGGTTATGCCAAAAAAATAATCTTTTAATATCGGCTTCAAATTCTTGCAGACTTTCGTTATGTTTTTGATATCGATCTTTCAGCAGAATTTGGAAAATCGGCTTTAGATGCTGTTGGCCATATCTTGTCGCTAAAGCTTAAACGAGAGTGGTGTAACTGGGAGCATCTTGGGAAAGAAATTGCAAGATGATTGCTCTTTGTCATCGAAGCGACTCTTCCAAGGAAGTTGCGATTTCTTTCTTCATCCAGCAATTCGCTCTAGCTGCAGCTTTAAATTGAAAACGATAAGTTTCCCATGCTGTTTGACAATTGAAAGCTGTTTGGGTTTAAAATTTTGCTAGATCTTATTGTGCCTCGTTCAACAATGAAAGATGAAGAGGAAATACTACGTGCAATCTGAACTTAACGCCAGAAGAGATTAACCAATACTTTACGAATATAGCAGATATTATATCGAAATTAATAGGAAACTCTGAGCATGACAAAAACTTCTATCTTAGCAGGCTACCTAGAAGGTCGAGTTCGTTCTTTATAGCCCCAATAGTAGCATCGGATCTGAAGGAATGCATACACAATTAAAAATTCCTCATATGTTGACTACTATGGTTTTAATAGTAAAAATGTTAAGGAATATCTAGATATAATTATTCAATCACTCACAATAATATTTAACAAATGTATTAACGAGGGTTACTGTCGTGATGTATTCAAAATATCAAAAGTAATTCCACTTCATAAAAAAGGAAATAAAAGTGCTCCATACAATTACAGACCTATTGCCATAATACCAATAATAAGTAAAATTTTTGAAATCCTAATTAAATATCGGCCAGGTTCTTTTTGCAGATGACACAACCTTATTATGTAGAGGTAAAACTGATCACAGTCAGGAAATATTTGAAAAAATCTAAATCCTGGTTTAACTGTAACAAACTTAAGTTTAAACGAGCAGAAAACCCATTAGTTGCGATAGATGGGTTAAACCATATGAACCAGTAAAGTTACTAGGTGTTACTATGAATACAAGGTAGAACTGGTCACACCATTTGAAGGATTGTGTAAGAAGCTCGCCTCACAGATTTTTGCCATCTGCAGATTGGCTACTTCTGTGAGTCGCGATATTCTTAGGTCAGGTTATTTTGGAATGTTTTGTAGTATCCTGACATATTGCATAATTCTTTGGGAAAAGTCGTCCTATGCTAATAAAATTTTCACTTTTCAAATAGCAGCAATCCGATTTATTGACTCAGCAGAATATCGCGCTAGCTGCAAACCCTCGTTTAAAAAGTATGACATTCTTCTATTACCTTCAATAGATGTAAAAACACAGGCTGATTAACATCAGTATAATACAAGAAACAAAAGTCATATCATTATAGGGAAGTGTGCCTATGTTGGACATACATTGGCGGTTACATACACATCGCCGGTTGCCGCTTGCGCACGAAGATTTGTAGTTTGTATTTGCAAAGTTTCAGACACGTGGCTGTTATAACAGTAAATTTGTGAAATAAAATTAAAATTTGGCGTTGATGATCTAATAAATTTTTTTGGTAAGTAGCATTTTACTGGTAACATACGTTAAGCTAAGTGTTGTTTTTGTTTTGTATAAAATGACTACACTTTCTTTGTCAAATACTATACTTTGTTTCAGGTAAAATGGTCAAACAAAAGTAACAGAATTAAATTGCTGCCTTGTCTATTTGCCCATGATGGACCCCTGTGTCGTTACCTATGACGGATTAGGGGTCCATCATAGGAAAAAAAAAATAAAATTGGACACACCTTCAGTTTTTGTTACTTAATGATTAATATAATATGTATTTACAGGAATGGCTCTACAAAAAAGGCAACAGTGGAACGAGAGTAATATGCAACAAGCTTTAAAAAGCTACAAGAAAAAACTATGGGGTTTAAGCTGGCAGCAAAAACATTTAACGTTCCAAAAACGACTTTGAAAAGGCGCTTTATTAAGCATCAAGGAAGTATCAAAGGTGATTTGGGAGGACGAAGACCATATTCTCCACTACTATTGAACAGAAGTTACTGACCATATTAATTACTATGGAAACTCGTTTTTTTGGCCTGACCAGTACAGATTTGCGAAAAACTTGTATACGAAGTAGCTGAAAGAAACAATATTAGCGACAATTTTAATAAGGAAACCAGGATGGCAGGCTGGAAATGGGTTCAGAGGCTTTTTAAAGCGAAATCCTTGAATATCATTACGCACTTTCAAAAAATACTTCGTTGGCAAGGGCTCAAGCTTTTAATAAACCAAAATATATGTGCTTATTTTACTGCATTAGCAAATATATTAGACGAGTTTCACTTTCCACATGAAAACATTTATAATTTGGACGAGTCCGGTTTGACAACTGTGCAAAAGAAATCGCAGAAAATTTATGCTAGTAAAGGTCGCAAACAAGTTGGTGCTTAAGTAGTGCAAGCGCGGTCTACATGTTACGGTGGTATGTGCAATGAATGCAATTGGAACATATGTTCCTCCTTGCTTTGATTTTTCCCTCGACAGAGAAAGAAAGATGAACTTATGATCGATGCACCTACTGGAAGTATAGCCTTCGCTCAAGAAAAAGGATAGATGACTTCCGATATTTTCTATTTGTGGCTGCAACATTTTTTAAGGTATACAAAGGCTTTCTAAATCCAACAAAGTTTTGTTGTTACTCGATGGCCATGGTAGTCACAAAAGTTTTGAAGCTCTCCAGTTTGCAAAGGAAAACGGTATTATTATGTTTTGTTTTCCTGTTCACTGTTACTCATCACGTTTCAACCTTGGACGTAGGATTTTATTAGACCACTTCAAATTTACTTTCGGCCAAGAAATTCAATTATGGCTGCGAACAGAATCCAGGTAAAACGGTGACCCAATTTAAAGTAGCCAGTCTCTTTAATGGAGCGTATTTAAAAAGTGCTTTACCATCAAATGCAATCAATGCATTTTAAAAAGACAGGAATACAACCATTCAATCCTGATGTCTTCGAGGATTGGCAAATTTTTCCCGTCTATAACAACAGATAGAGAAAATTCTGAACAAAACCCACTGCCAGAATGTTCTGACCAGAAGTCACCACCGGGACATTGGAGCAAAATGTTTCTTTGATTGAAAGTTTATCAAAAAGCCCCACTGGTCAGAAATCAACATCATCGTCAGTTCTAAACATCTCGGTAGAAGATATTTGTCCTCCTCCTTTAGGTGGAGTATCTTAAGTAATGCAGAAAAGGGGTAGAAAACGGGGTAAAACAGGATATTTAAATTCAACGCCAGAAATGAAAGATATAAAACAAAAAATTGCAGATAAAGAAGCAAGACAGCCAGAAAAGTGAAAAGGCAAGTTCGTGTTTCAACTACAAGTGGTTCTGAAGACGATTGTGAATGCTCTTTTGTAGAAGGCGACTCGGACGATGCAGCTTGCATCTACTGTAACGAACTATTTTCGCATTCACGATCCAATGAAAAATGGATTCGTTGTTAAGTGTGTAAGAATTGGCGTCACACTGAATGTTCAGATGTAAATCCTCGACATAAACAATTTGTGTGTGAATTGTGCGCGTAATTTTTTTATTCTTAAAAATACCATGTGTAATATTTTTTATCGTTTATAATGTCTTTTGATCTAATAAAATATTTGGTATTTAATTATTTTACACAAAATGCAACGAGTCCATCATGGGTGTACCAAGGGTCCATCATGAGCGCATATATGTCCATGATGGACCCTTAACAGGATTTTAGTAAATTATGAATAAATTTTTAACATCACTTTTTCTGCAAAATTTGAAACATTTGCCATATTGTACAAAAAATAACGAGACGTTATGTGGTCATATTTAAAGTCTGCAAGTAAATAATTAAAATTTATTATGAAGCTATTTTCTTAAGGGGACCATAATAGGCACATTTCCCCTACCATATTCCAGATTGTGTGTTACAAAACTTAATACAATAGATTATAATCTGTATACTTGTTTTTTAAACCTGAACAAAAATATTGATATTTAGGCAATGAATTCTAAACAATTTTACAAATTACCAAAATACTTTTTGCTGGAACACTGTTTCTATAGTATATCGGAATGATTTGTTTGTTTGAGTTTCGAGTGTGTAAACTATTTTACACCTAACTGAATTGTTTTTTTATATTTTATTATTTCTATTTTTTACTGTATATGTTATATTATGTGTTCTTGTAATATTTCTTAGTTATTGTATACATAAGTGACTTATTTATATTGTGACGTGACATGTAGTGTTTACTACGTAAAAATTTTCAATAAACGTATCTATCTATCTATGATATTTCTTTGTTATTAAGTAAATGAGTATTAAGTTTAACAAAGCATCTAAATTAAACACAATATTTTCAAGTAGAATATCAGCACCCTGTATAGTACCATATTTGTAACAGTCACACATGGCTTTTAAGCGACTAACGCACTTATAATTTAAAATTTTAATACCCAACGAACTTGTTAAAGGAATTTTCACCGCATTATATCCATAGCGGGTTCACCTAAAGGCTCTGAAAGATTAAGTTATTATATTATATTATTAGACTCCATGACAGTTTAATGTTCTGTGAAATATGAGTGTAATACGAGGGGTAATCGCGAAGTTGTGTTATAATAGTTGTTATGTTCAAAATCAAAGAAGCGGCTCTAATTATGCTAAATGAGGTCAATTTGTGTCGCAAATTCCTCGGCAGAATGTAGTAGGATCTGGTTACCAATATTGAAAGAGGAAGTTATTAATAAGAAAATACCAGTATTAGTAAGTCAGTAACATATAGAGGATACATCATTTATGTTTTTTAAATAACGTAACATATAAAATCAGAATTTTGATGTTTGTTGAAGGTAAACAAAATTCACGAACAAATACTTACAATGTCGGGATAGTATTATGAGGTTTTTTTTCCTGGTTTTTTCCCTCATAATTTACTATGGAATCACTAACAGGAGAATTTTACTGTCATCATGTCATGTGTTTGTCTTTTTAAAGACGAATTACATGCTATGATTTTTTTCTGACGGATATTCTCAAGTTAAAGTTAATTTCATGTAATCGAATGAACTATCTTATAAGTAAAGTCGTCCCAGGAGCGCAACTCAACAATATTGGCAATATCATTTTAAAGTCGTCTACTTTAAAATGCATAATGTATGTCTGAATTGTCAATATAAATGAGTCAGATAAAATTAAATTATTAGAAGAATTTTTCACTATGTAACAAAAAACAAAATTTGTTTAATTTACTGTTTGTATTTTGAGAACGATTTCCGAAGTGGAAATTGAAACTCAATAAACGTATTTTTATCTTTAATTGTGGCTTATTCCCAGTTAAATAGTAACTAATTTACAATGCCACAAGAAAATAGCTTCAGAACAATACTAATTTTTGTTGATAGGGACCTTTCATGTTGGACCGGCAGTATGGTTGCAGACCAGTGTTATTAAAATTATATTTTTATGTAATAAAGTTTACAAAATACAAAAGGTATCAGTATAGTTCTATTATTTAAATAAAGATTTGTTTATTTATGTTATAACGTATTTTTCAATAAATTTATAATCAATTACACAGGTTTGCGACATAAAAATTGTTTAAAATTGAATAAGTGATTTTTATAGTATTTTCAACGCTAATTTTGGGAAAAATAGTGAAAACATTCCATCACGTACAGTTATTCCACAAACTGCTTGTCTATTTTTAGCTTTTTTTCGATATTTTTATACATAGTTCCGTACTCTAGTGAGTTTGAATTTTTGTTTTTTGGATCTTTATGAACTGTTTATTAAGCCCATAGTACTTTTAATAAGTATAAAAAATACTTTAAGGTATTTTCAGTTACTTAGCTGTTTTTTTACTATACAAGTTGTATGTAAAATAAAGAGTTGATTAGGAGAAACCAGCATTATTTTCATGTCGGTACTTGTCCATTGCCTCCCCTCCCTCGCCATCCACTTACTGACTCACTGAGCATCTTTTTATGTCAGTGCCTGTCTGCCACAGTGCCCATCCCCCTCTCCATCACCAAGCAGTGAGCTTCTGCTACCTGTTCTTCAGTTCACAGTATCTCTTCACTCTGTGCTGTTCACGTGCTGTGGTTACTAGTGATTTGTAGTAGTGATTGTGAGAGTAGTATTAAATGATATCTCGTGACACACGGATAGTTGGCAATAAAGTGTGAATCAAATAACTTTCAGTGATTTTTTATCGAACTACAAAGAACATAAATTCAAGGCATCAGCCTAAACAGATTGTTTTCTTGTGGTGTGAAGTTGTTTTATGAAAAATGGCTACCAGAGGATGTATCAACTCACCAGATTGCTTCTGCTACATTTGTGGTAACTATACAGTTAAAAAGCAACAAAGAAACATTTCCGATTTTGTTGAAAAGGTATATTTTGCCTATTTTGGTATAAAGTTGGGTGATCAAGACAAGTCTTGGGCCCCACACAAAGTTTGTTCAGTGTGTGTTGAAGAACTGAGACAATGGTTTCAAGGTAAAAAGCAGTCATTTCGTTTTGGAATACCAATGGTTTGGAGGGAGCCCAAAAACCATAGTGATGACTGCTATTTTTGTTCTTGCAATGTTCAAGGTTTCAATTTGAAAAACAAAAAGGATATTTCTTACCCTAACATCAAATCAGCCATTCGCCCTGTTCCTCATGGACCTGAAGTACCAATACCCTCTCCTCCAGTTTCTTTGGATGGTATTTTAGATGACCACGAGCCATTGGCTCAGCTAGGTGAAAGTGAAGAAGACAGTGATGGCTACGATCCTGGCACAACCGATCCCGTTCCATTCTCACAATCTGAACTGAATGATTTAGTTAGAGACCTAGGTCTTCCTAAAGACTCGGCAGAACTTTTAGGGTCTAGATTAAAAGATAAAAATATGTTGGCTCCGGGTACGTCCTTTTCTTGGTATCGTTCCAGGGAAAAGAAGTTTGTATCTTTTTTCTCTCAAGAAGGTGACTTGGTGTTTTGCAGTGATGTTCCTGGACTTATGGCACGTTTCAAAATAGAATATGCTCCTGATGAGTGGAGACTTTTTATAGATTCTTCAAAAAGAAGCCTTAAAGCAGTGCTTCTACACAATGGCAATAAGTATGCTTCTATGCCAGTTGGACATTCTGTTCACTTGAAAGAATGTTATGAAAACCTCGAACTGGTTTTAAACAAACTCTGCTATTCAGACCATAAATGAACACTATGTGGTGATTTGAAAGTGATCTCAATGCTGCTTGGTCAACAAAGTGGTTATACAAAGTTCCCTTGCTTTCTCTGTGAATGGGACAGTAGAGACAGAAAGCAACACTACATTAAAAAAGTTTGGCCCTTGAGAAAAACCTTACAGGTGGGGGTTAAAAATGTTGAGAGGAAAAGCCTTGTGGATCCCAAAAAGGTATTACTACCACCACTCCACATTAAGTTGGGGTTAATGAAACAATTTGTAAAGGCGTTGCCAAAAGAAGGGGAGTGTTTCAAGTATCTTTGTGGACAGTTTCCTGGTTTATCCGAGGCAAAACTAAAGGAAGGAGTCTTTGTCGGACCAGACATTAGAAAACTGATGAGAGATCCCAATTTTATGGACAAAATGGAAACAAACGAAAAAGCAGCATGGACATCTTTTAAACTAGTTGTTACCGGTTTCCTAGGAAACAAAAAAGATCCTAACTACAAGACAATCGTCGCAGACATGCTCGACAACTTTAAGAAGCTGGGATGTAACATGAGCATTAAAGTTCATTTCCTCCATTCACATCTAGACTACTTCCCTGCAAACCTTGGTGATGTAAGTGAAGAGCAGGGTGAAAGATTCCACCAAGATATCAAGGAAATGGAAAGAAGGTATCAAGGAAGATGGAACGTCAACATGATAGCGGACTACTGCTGGATGCTAAAACGAGATGACCCTCAACGAGTACACAGCCGGAAAAGCAATAAAAGAAGCTTCGACGGAAAGCAAAAGCGTTACTATAAGGACTTATGAGCTTAAAGAGAAATGTAAGTGTACTAGATATGTAGTTTATAACATGTATTATACATGAAATAAAATCCTTTAACTTAAGAAAAAATTTGAAAAATTGCTAAAATTTTGTTATTATACCAAAAAGTAATTCCTTTTTTGTGAGAAAACCTTACGTGATAGAAAAAAATGGATTGCATTTTTGCAATCAGCGCTGAAAAATACATAAAAATCAGTTGTGAAATGCCGAAACAATTTAAAAAAATATTTTTTTTGTAAACCTGTGTTAGTTAATAGATAGTTATAGTTTCCTATCATTTAGTTGCTGTAAAACTATTGATACGCTACTCGTATACCATGAAGGATACCACTATTTGATTACACTTAATGTCAGGTAAATATCACCTAAAGGTAACATCCGAGCCACAACGTACACTCCGAATAGATATCTGAAATTAAGTTGTGGTACACAAGCATTATAAGCAGTTGACTTGACCGGTCCACCTACTGAAGGAAGAAGAAGAAAGGTGTTTTTGTAATTGAAATATCTGCCTCTAAAGGATGAAATATGCCTCTTTGAAATCTCAGAATTAATTATTTTAATGATACAAAGAGGTGACCGCTTTTGGGGCCGTTCTCAGTTATACGTGTTTATGATCAATTATGGGATTTTTACATTCCAGTTTTGTAGGTTGTTAAAAAGTATTAGAAAAAATTATACGCTTAAGGCCGTTCCTTGCGTTTCTGGGCATACCTAAGTTCCAATGTAAAAGTTTATATCAAATAACGCAAAAACTATGGCAGATATTGAGATGATTCTTTTTTTATATGAAAGGTCTTAAAAAGTTCTAGTGCACTATTTAGTTGTAAATTAATAAATTGTTTAAACAATATTTTTTTTTCAAATATTTTTGGTTAAAATAAACGTAAAAAATTTTTTTTTGAAATAGGGCACTACAGAATTTGACCCACTTTCCGAATCTGTTTTTATTTTTAACATAAAGTGTAACACAAAGCAGCTATTTGGTATAAACTTTTTTAAAATCTCAAATTTTGCTAAATGTAACTTTCTCTCTCGGCCAGTACAGGCTGTCCTTGTCGATAGTTTCTGGATTCTCGTCGACACGGTTAGGTTGGTTAGGTAAGAAGTATAATACCCTCTCGAAGGTGGGTCATAAATAATGTTGAATAACATTATTAGGGTTTATTTCGACTTTTGACAAACCAGTGTGTTAATTGTTTTTAAAATGGGTAGTTCACGAAGAAGTTTATGTTCCGATTGAGGAAATTTTATATAAATAAGCAGTACCTATAATAAGTACCTATAATTTGATTAAATTTTTATATGAATAGAAATATTTTCTGTTAATTTGTAACATTTTCCTTCTAAATGTTTATACTGTTTTTATAATAATACTATTGTTTCAGTATTTGCTTATATAATAATAATTTATTATGTAGAAACAGCGTAGAATTTTGGTCAATCAGCCAGTACATTTTTTTGTATTTCAATCAGAATTATTATTTTCTTTTCTTCTTTACATAAAAGCTTAGAGTAATACTCAAATATTTTGCAGTATTTGAATACGGAATTTGATTATTTATATTTATTGGACAATACCCAAATATTTTGCTGTATTTGAATATGGAATTTGATTATTTATATTTATAGGAATATTTATTTTCAACGTTTTTGTTAGTAAAGTTTACATAATATATGAAGTTTGTTTCTTCACTTGCTTGTCCAGCCATATTAGTCCAGGCTAATAAGGATTTTCTCGTGACACTCAATAATCCAGGTAGCTGACAACTTTTTTAGTTATTGTAGACCTATAAGAAGAAAACCTACCTGTTTCCTGCGTAAAGTTCGGAGCCGTTTTTTAATGATTAACAATTAATGCAAAAAACGCGATTCTTTCGATTTTTGCACTCTATTATTTATTTATTTATTTTTACGCACAACAGGCCGTTAAGGCCTAGAGCATTTTTTTTACAACATAATTCTAATATTAACTAATTACAATTATTTTAAACAAAACTTTAACGTAAATATGTATATATAACATTCTTAACTACTCTGAAGGACCTGGTGTACAATATTTTTCCATTCGCTTCTATTTTGTGCTTTTTTTCCATTCCCTCACCTTTACGTGTTTAAGGTCTTCCTCCGCTTTACTAATCCACCTCGTTCTGGGTCTACCTCTTCTTTTGGGGTCGATTAATTTTCTGGTTATTACTAGTTTAGGAATTCTGTTTGCTGCCATTCTTTCCACATGTCCCAACCATCTGATTCTTTGTGCCTTGACGAACTTGGTAATAGTAGGTTCTTTGTATAAAGCCATTAATTCATTGTTGGTTCTTCTCTCCCAACCATCTTCTGCCTTTCGTCCTCTGAATATGCATCTCAATATTTTCCTTTCCCATCTTTCCAGAGTATCCTCTTCCTTCTTATTTAATGTCCAGGCTCACCGGCATATGTTACTGTGGGTCGAATTACTGTTTTATATATTCTGAGTTTACCTTGTCTAGAAACGTATTTTGAGTTCAGTAGGGCTCTTAAACCACCTAATTTTTTATTCCCTTTTGCTATTCTGGCTACGAGCTCCCATTTCTCTTTTCCATTTTCATCGAAAACTACACCTAGGTATTCAAATTTGTCCACCCTTTTAAAACTATAGCTTTTACCACTTACTGACCTCATACTAAAGTCTTCTTTTTTCCCTTCTGTTCCTTCTATGATCATATATTTAGTTTTGTCTTCATTTAGTTCCAATCCAAATTTCTGTGCTTCTTCGATGATTTTCTTCACAACTCTTCTTAATTCTTACTCGGTTTTTGCTAGGATCGTTAGATCATCAGCAAATGCCAAGCACTGGTGCTCATTTTTCATGATCGTTTCTTCCATCTTCATGCTGCATTTTCTGATTACAGTTTCTAATACTAATTTGAATAATGTAGTGGATAAAGGATCTCCCAGTCTCAAGCCTTTTGCAACCGTAAATTGATCTGATATGTGACCCTGCCAAGCAGGGTGCTAACAGGTGAAGATGCTAACAGAGTAATGCCTCTATAGTTCTTACAATCCAGTTAATCGTCCTTTTTATGCAACGTATATTATTTCATTTAGCCACTCTTCTGGAACAAATTCATTTTGCCATATAAGTACTATTAGTTTATGGGTTACTGCAAAAAGTTGATCATCACCTTTTTTTATATATTTTCCAACAGATTTAATCGATTTCTGTGGCTTTATTGTCTTTGAGTTTTAGGACGGCATTTGACACTTCTATTATTGTTGGGTGTTCACTGTGTAGTTGTCGATGTAGATTTTGTTGATTGTCTATGTTGTAACCTCTTTCAATATCGTTTATATCATATATTATATATATATATATATATATATATATATATATATATATATATATAATATGATATAATAATAATGTACTTATTCTTCTTCTTCAAGTTCCACTCCTATCGGAGATTGGAAATCATTCTGGCAATTATCATTTTGTTGGATATGCGGCTGAATAGTTCTGTTGAATTGCATCCAAACCATTCACGGAGATTGCGTAACCACTAGATTTTACGTCTTGATGTGTGATGTATGATGTGCCCCAAGTATTCTAATTTCCTGATTTTTATGGAATTTAAAACTTCGCATTGTTTTCCTAGTTGTTCGAGAACTTGTTCGGTTGTTTTGCGATCCATCCATGATATTTTCAAATCACGTCGGTAGCACCACATTTCGAATGCTTCTAGGTTTTTAATGTTGGATTTTTTAAGTGACCAAGCTTGAATCCCATATAAAAGGGTAAAGAAAATATAACATCAAAGCATTCTTATCCGGAGCGATATATTGATATCTCGATTACAAAAAAGTTTTCTCGTTCTATTAAAAGTTGACCGTGCAATTCCAATGCGGCATCTTATTTCTTTTGTCTAATCAGTATCTTCTGTGATCCATGCTCCAAGGTATTTGTACAAAGATATTTGTTCAATTTCTGTATTATCTAGTACTAGCTTAACTTTGATGCTTTGTGCTTTTGTAAATACCATGAACTTGGTTTTCTTCAAATTTATTTTTAGTCCACAAAATGTACCTATAATATGATATAATCCTTATAAAATGTCTTCCGACGTTCATTTTTCATTCAATTCGGTTGTTCCATTGTTCTTTAAGTTCTTTCGAGCTCATTAAGTTTCTTATTCCTTCCATCCGTGTTTTCTAAGGTAATCCTCTCTTCTGGATTACGGTAGGTGTTCATACAGGTACTTGTTTTAGGAGTCTACTGTCTTTCATTTATTGGACCTGTACCCATTTGAGCTGCTTTCGTTGTATGCCATCCATGACTGTACCTTCTATTCTCATACTTTATTGCATTAAGTTCGACGAGATATCTTTCTTCGATATTAATCTGTCTCTGTTAATCGTCGTGTTTCACAACCGTATAAATAAAGCATGCTTTTTACCACAGTTTCATGGGTTGTAGTGCTAGAGAGAGCATGTCAGCTGTGCCAAAACGAAAAATAATCCTCCTTATTGCTTCCACTGGAATAAGCTTGACCATTTAACTGGGCCCGGGCTACCTCTTTCTAATTCTTTAAACTCCTGTTTTGAAATTAATAATTATTTTGTCTAATTACCTATTTAGTTGTCAAAACAGATACATTGTTAACTAAAGAAGTGAAAGTGGTTCAATTTAGAAATTATATAGTAAATAATAAATATTTGAAAACTGATGCACATATTCCTCCCGCGATTTATGCTTCAAGTACTAATTTTATAAATCGCACTTCTACTAATAGACGTAAATTCTTTCATTTTAATTTCATGAATGTTTTTTATTCAACATTATTTCAAAACCGCACTGAATAGAAGGCCGCCCACTTGTTTATTGTATAGACCCAAGACTTTACACAATAGGGGTTGTATAAGGTAGGTATAAAGCTTACCTCTAGTACAAGATGACGTTTAGAATATTCTTCGTGAATGGATTTTGTTTTTGTAAAGAAAGATATTTTTGAAATAGACATCTCTCTGAATTTTACCGTTACAATATTCGAGGATAAGCCTTAAATAGATTCAAAAGAGGTTAGCTTAATATATTAGTTATTAGTAACAATAGAGAAAGTTTAGTCTTATAATTGTCAAATTGAAGGATTTCAAATATATAGTTTATTTTTATTTATTTATTTAATAAACGGGATAACCCCATTAATAGTTTAAATTACAGTATAAAATATCACAGTTAGGATTCAAAACTTGAAATTACTTTTAATACTCAATCAATATCAAAAATGTTTAAAAAATGAGACTAAAAATCTTATAGACTAAAAATATAATAAGAACTAAATTCAACAATACCAATATACATATCACAAAAGCATGAGATCTTTTTATTGAGTTAAAGTTATATTCAAAAAATATTAAAATCAAGAACATTTAATAGCCCCATGTATATATCCAATGGGTTCTGAATACCATAGGTTGTTCTGTGGAAAGGAATATTGAAAACATTGTGGTAACATAGAACTTGATATGGAACATTAAAGCTAAAACAGGCTGTGGACAATAAATAAGTCAATGTATGATCTTATATATTAAATATAATTGTTGTTCGATACGGAGAATAATCATGATTTTAATAGTAGTGTATAAATACTGTTCTGAAAATAGGGTGACCAAATAACTAAACAGCATTCCAAAATAGTTCGAACTAAACAACAATATACTAATTTCTAGTATCGAAATCAAGAAGTTTAGATACCACAGAAAGTAAGCTTCTCATCAAAAGTTCACACCCAAATCCCGAATAGAGATTTGGGTGTTGGGTCCCCCGAGAAAGATTAAAATAAGTTACCTAGAGAAGATAAAAAATAGAGGGCTAAATCGACAAACTTTTGGTGCATTATCTAAAGGAGAGAAACTGCGTTCGTTCGCAGTTTCCTCTGTGTTGTAGATTTGCATTCTGGTGTATTGCGCCTGCTCGTCTCATACTCCCCAAAAGTAGGATCAACTCACAACGATGAAAGACACACATTTACTTAATTGAAAATGCCGGCAATTTGACATTCGTTTTCGGGTTAGAATCCTTTAATTTGAAATGCGCCCTAAAGTGAAGTACAAAATCTGTTTTAATGTTAACTTTCTTAACATTAAAACTGTTAACTGTTTTAATGTTAACAGCTCTGTGCCAGTGTGTTTAGTCAATTTTTTAATTTTATATCTAAACTTTACTGTTATTAAGTTAGTTTTTTTTTTACGTGAAATGTGACGAGTTTTTATAGAACCTTGTAGTAGTTTTTATTCATTCTTTTACGTTTAAATAAAACTTTTTCGCATTGTTATACATGAATGCTACTACATAGAAACATTTAAGCTACTATTTCAACAGCAACATTTTAATATTTGACCAGAGTTACCAAGAGAATGGTGTGTTTGTTTTACACCTTATCATTCTTCACTCACCATTCGTAAGTTCTTTTTCCATGTTTTTATGTTATTGCCTACGACCTTTGTAACTTTTTAGATTTAACTGATGAAGCTTGTAAATTCAATAAGCGAAACGTCTTGAAATATAGGAATGGAACTGTGATTTTCTTTTAGTATTTCTCCTTTGACCGATATTCTCGTGACTTATTGATTTATTTATTTCTTTTGGAACTAATGAAATGATCTTTTCTAATGAAAAGATTTATCTTTGGACTTACCTGATATTGTTTGACGGTCGTACTTCTTTATATATATATATATATAATATATATATTTATATATATATATATATATATATATATGTAAAGAATTAAATCTTTTAGCGAAAGCCGCTATCGCTTTATATATTAAATGGCCAACTATATGGCCTAGGAGACAAATTCGTTAAACTTCCCGTGCTCGAATTGGTATCACTAAAGTGTTATGATCATTTCGGCCTATCCAGCCATCGTCAGACACTTGGGCTGATACAAATTCAAACTCGGAAAGTAAAACGAATGTCTCCCAAATCTTTACTACCGTGTAGTTAGCTTATAAAGGCGCCCCCTACTTTGAAGGCCGTGAACGAAACGATATGAATAATCGTTTTCTGTATCCTTTATGCTATGCGAAATGTGTAAAGAATTAAATCTTTTAGCGAAAGCCGCTATCGCTTTTATATATTAAATGGCCAACTATATGGCCTAGGAGAAAATTCGTTAAACTTCCCGTGCTCGAATTGGTATCACTAAAGTGTTATGATCATTTCGGCCTATCCCAGCCATCGTCAGACACTTGGGCTGATACAAATTCAAACTCGGAAAGTAAAAACGAATGTCTCCCAAATCTTTACTACCGTGTAGTTAGTTATAAAGGCGCCCCCTACTTTGAAGGCCGTGAACGAACGATTGAATAATCGTTTTCTGTATCCTTTATGCTATGCGAAATGTGTAAAGAATTAAAATCTTTTAGCGAAAGCCGCTATCGCTTTATATATTAAAGCTTTAATATTGTATCAGCACCAAGTGTCTACGATGGCTGGGTAGGCGAATGATCATAACACTTTAGTGATACCAATTCGAGCACGGGAAGTTTAACGATTTGTCTCTAGGCCATATAGTTGGCCATTTAATATATAAAGCGATAGCGCTTTCGCTAAAAGATTTAATTCTTTACACATTTCGCATAGCATAAAGGATACAGAAAACGATTATTCATATCGTTTCGTTCACGGCCTTCAAAGTAGGGGGCGCCTTTATAAGCTAACTACACGGTAGTAAAGATTTGGGAGACATTCGTTTTACTTTCCGAGTTTGAATTTGTATCAGCCCAAGTGTCTGACGATGGCTGGGATAGGCCGAAATGATCATAACACTTTAGTGATACCAATTCGAGCACGGGAAGTTTAACGAATTTGTCTCCTAGGCCATATAGTTGGCCATTTAATATATAAAGCGATAGCGGCTTTCGCTAAAAGATTTAATTCTTTACACATTTCGCATAGCATAAAGGATACAGAAAACGATTATTCATATCGTTTCGTTCACGGCCTTCAAAGTAGGGGGCGCCTTTATAAGCTAACTACACGGTAGTAAAGATTTGGGAGACATTCGTTTTACTTTCCGAGTTTGAATTTGTATCAGCCCAAGTGTCTGACGATGGCTGGGATAGGCCGAAATGATCATAACACTTTAGTGATACCAATTCGAGCACGGGAAGTTTAACGAATTTGTCTCCTAGGCCATATAGTTGGCCATTTAATATATAAAGCGATAGCGGCTTTCGCTAAAAGATTTAATTCTTTACACATTTCGCATAGCATAAAGGATACAGAAAACGATTATTCATATCGTTTCGTTCACGGCCTTCAAAGTAGGGGGCGCCTTTATAAGCTAACTACACGGTAGTAAAGATTTGGGAGACATTCGTTTTACTTTCCGAGTTTGAATTTGTATCAGCCCAAGTGTCTGACGATGGCTGGGATAGGCCGAAATGATCATAACACTTTAGTGATACCAATTCGAGCACGGGAAGTTTAACGAATTTGTCTCCTAGGCCATATAGTTGGCCATTTAATATATAAAGCGATAGCGGCTTTCGCTAAAAGATTTAATTCTTTACACATTTCGCATAGCATAAAGGATACAGAAAACGATTATTCATATCGTTTCGTTCACGGCCTTCAAAGTAGGGGGCGCCTTTATAAGCTAACTACACGGTAGTAAAGATTTGGGAGACATTCGTTTTACTTTCCGAGTTTGAATTTGTATCAGCCCAAGTGTCTGACGATGGCTGGGATAGGCCGAAATGATCATAACACTTTAGTGATACCAATTCGAGCACGGGAAGTTTAACGAATTTGTCTCCTAGGCCATATAGTTGGCCATTTAATATATAAAGCGATAGCGGCTTTCGCTAAAAGATTTAATTCTTTACACATTTCGCATAGCATAAGGATACAGAAAACGATTATTCATATCGTTTCGTTCACGGCCTTCAAAGTAGGGGGCGCCTTTATAAGCTAACTACACGATAGTAAAGATTTGGTAGACATTCGTTTTACTTTCCGAGTTTGAATTTGTATCAGCCCAAGTGTCTGACGATGGCTGGGATAGGCCGAAATGATCATAACACTTTAGTGATACCAATTCGAGCACGGGAAGTTTAACGAATTTGTCTCCTAGGCCATTTAATATATTTATATATATATATATATATATATATATATATATATATATATAATATATATAATATAATATATATATTGCTATGGTGTTTTGTTTGGTGTATGAGCAATGAGTATTTTAAAATAACATAATATATAAGTATAGGGTTTATAAAACGTGTATCTGCCTTCTCAATGATTCCATCTTCTAACATATTATTAATCGTTTTGTTTACTTTTTCTCTGTATTTATTATTTAATGGTATTGGGTATGATTTTGTTTTAAAATGTTTTTCTTCTTTAACTTTTATACTATGGATATAATTTTGTTCAATTCTATTTTCTTTTTTGATAAGTCCTTGTGTTGCTGCAATATGGAAACGACTATTGATTTATATTCTTCAGGGCAACCTAAAACTTTTATCATATCTTCTTCTTTACAAATAAAATTATTATTCATTATGTAATCTTTACTCCTTGCTTCCAGTTTTACGCACTCCACCTCTTAGGCATCCATCTGCTTAAAATTTCCATTGCTTAAATATTCACTACAATTATTCTTTACATTCTTTTGGGTCATCTCCCTATCATCAAAATACATTTCTTCTTTATAAACATCATTGCTTTCTTTTAATAATATCCTATCAACTCTTATTTTTTCTTCCACCTCATCTTTCTGCATAAACTTAATTATTTGCCCTTCCAAAGTTACAATTTTTTCTTTCAAAAATCTATCTTTACTTTCTTCTTTTCCAATTCGTCATTTCCCATTAATATATCAACACATAAATCCTTGACAAAAAATCCTTGCATATTAATTTCTTTATGAAGAATATTAATTTTAAAAATGGCTAGTTTATCAATTTCACCCAACTTCTTATTATTTGCACCAACAATTTTAATTTTTGGAATCTTTATTATATCTGATATTTTAATGTATTAAAAATAAAATTTTCCGAGACTAAAGTACTTTCTGAACCAGTATCTATCATAATCTTTTAATTTTTAAACTTTGAAAATAAGGCTATTATCGAGCACAAGTTAATTAAATCTAGCCCAAGTACTTTCGCTTAAAATAGCATCTTCAGGGGCATTTCGTCAAAATGTAAACTATCCTGCAAGCGTAGAATGTGGAAACATTAATAAAGTATAAAATTGTACAAAACACTACACTAAAACGAGGACAAACAGTTTAAAATTACTTAAAGATTCTACACTACATTCTCTGTCAGTATCTGGAGGGATAATCATTATCCCCATGCCAATGCCTCAAAAAATACAGTCGTTTGGAGACAATACATGGTTTCTCACATAGCACTTGTCTATTATTTTCTAGTTTGTATGAAAACCCACAATTTTTCATAAGACCCCTCAAACTGGAATCAGAACCGTCATAGATATGCTTGTTTTTTTATTGTGTATTTAGAACTTTAATTCTAACGTGCTCTCCTTTTGCTTTCATGCCATACAGTACATTTCTAATCTCTCCTCTTATAGTATCGCTGACATCATTAGTCTTTTTTTTGTACATTACGTGACTCTTCTGGTGTAGTAAGAGCTGCCCCTGTCTTGTATTCACTCTTTATTCTTGTCACTGTGCGAAGACTGATTTTCAAAGCGTCCGCTACTCGTTCATGTACCGATGATAACGAAAACAAAGGTCGCTGTTTTCTTTTTCTTTTTTAAAATACTCCAATAAATGAACTATACATTGTCGCATTTCTCCTGTTATCGTTTTTCCGGCATTCTTTTTATTAAATAGAACAATTAGTTATTCACAACAAAAAATAATAAGTAAAACTATTCGGAACAAATTCTAACAATGACTGACTAAAATCGACTAAAACAACATAAAATATCAATGGTAATTGCTACAATTATAAACCTATTAGCCAGCTCACTCAAGAACAATGCCACAAGTCATTATTGCAATGGGTATCGGAAGAGAGAGAGTTAATTTATAATAAACTGGAATTTTTAAGGTATCGAGAGTATTATTTTATGTAATGGAATTCCACACAGTAAGAGCTCAAACTATTAATTAATTACTGTTTAACTATTAATTAAAAACTGTTTACTTATAAAAACTATTTCATCAGCTACTTCAAATCAACACAGATCAGGGTAACATGTTAAAAAAAACACGTCAATGCCAGCTATCTGTATTCGTAAAGAGGCCGAACTTATCACCGACGTCCGTATCGGCCAAACGCATCGGTGTTATTGCTACAATACTGGGAGACGTGAGTGGTCTCTTCATTCCCTTCTCATCGCACTTTACCATGACGAACGTGACTCGCACCATTGAATTACGCATCTGTGTATCAGAGAGAGAAGAATATTAAAAATTTCGTAGTAGCTTATTTCAGGCACACGCCAAGAACGATGAAAACGAGTATAATATGCTATTTTCATTTACTTAAAAGGGCTGATCGTTTCGTCCATGCAGGAGATTGAAATTGTTCATCCATTTGTTTGCATTTTTTAGTCAAAATCTTAATAAAAAAATATTTTTTATGAAGAAAGACTTAATATAGATCTTGTTGAATCATATAAGTAAAAATATGTAGTGAAGTTTACAATTTACTATCATATTTTTAAATGAATTATTTGAACTGATCAATTTCACCCCATTTACGGTATCTTTATCGTTGACTATTTACCTTAGTCCAGTCTGGTTATGAAAAAATCATCGATTTCACGTCAAAATTTTTCGCAGATATCTGAAGCTTTTAAGACATGGGTCGGTGTTACTAGATGATGAATAGATAAAAAAGTACTCGTATTTTACCTTGCGTTTAAAAAAAATAAATTATAGTATATATTTTACATAAGCAATATTTATATCAAGAATATCTTCATTTTCCCGTTTTTTAAATTAAAATTGATAAATAATTCACGGAGATATTTGCAAGGAACGAGTTTTTTTGCACTGATTTATAAATTTTATTAATTTTTTTATTATAAAAATAAAATATTATTAATACATTTGAACATCGAAAATTACCGTCTTTTAAATTTGTACGAAATTTCCCCCCGATTGAACTTGCTTTATTAATGATGCTAGACACATTTAGCAAATTTCATAGGATTCTTTAAGACTTAAACTATCTCAGAAGTTAAATGCATATTGCGTTTTCATCGAAATTATTTACAAAATAAACGTTTGAAAAAGTTGTATGTTTTTTACTTATAAACAATTGTAATAACTTCTATATTTTTCAAGCTACAGACTTGTACGTACAACTATTGGATAGCTGGTAAAAAAACTCATATTAAAAAAACCTATGGCCAATAGGAACGATGTTAAGGACTATTTTAAAAAAAAATCATTCTCTTGTTATTTATAAACATTAAGAAGTAAAATTTGCAAAAATTGAAAATCTATATTTTATATTGAAACTTAATTAATGAAATGAAATGAAGTGAAATAAAATTCATCCAATTTTTCGAAACTTACAGCCCTTCAAAACGAAGGTACTTTCGAAAGATCGACATAGGAAAGTGGAGAGGATAACTCAAATTGAAACACGTAGGTTGTGTAGTGAAATACGCAAGGTAAAAATACGAGTACTTTTTCATCTATTCGTCATGTAGTAACCCCCACTTATGTCTTAAAAGCTTTAGATATCTGAAAAAAATTTTTCGACCTTTTTTTAGCCAGACTGGGTTAATCTTGTGTATTCTGCCAATTGTACTCGTTTATTCACAAAATATTATGAGGCCAAAATTCAATCAGTTGAAAACATTACCATTTATTGCGTCTTTCTTAAATCTTAAAATGTTTTATATATTGTGTACGGATATTTTCTACTCTGACGTTGAGATCCACAAGAGTTTTTAGTTTTCGTTTCTCTGTCTTCTGTCCTTTTGTCTAATATATAATAATTTTAATTTCAAGATATTATAAATTTTAATCTTTTGTATGCATCAAAGTCCATTATTAAGCTAATAAATTACAAATTAAGTTATCACAAGTCTATCATTCGCACCTTTTTACCACGCAGTGTGTAGTGGAGCATCCAAATGAAGAAATTGATCATCTGTTGGGTAAGGTATATCGCGCCTGGAACCTATTTTTCAAAATTTGAATCGCCCACTGTTCGTTCAGGTAAAACTGGGTGTGGAGTTTGCAGTTAACGTCCTCAAAATTAATTACTTTTTAATTTATAGCCGTCATTCACCTGCTTCATACGAAAATTATTCATTATTTTTGTTTAACGCACTGTTTATATTCAGTACCGGTCTAAAGAGATAACTCCATACCGTGACCGATGAGGGATTGTAAATATATTGGTTTGAATAAATGTGTAATTGTATTTAAAACAGTGATTTGTAACAGAAGTAACACCCTTTACACAAAAATTCATCCTGTTTTACCTACTGTTCCTTTTGCTGCAAGAAGTCATCCCAATAGAAGAGTATATTCAATGTTTGTTATATGCCTTGTTAATCATGCTACTGTGAAAGCCTATCTTTATAGATTTAATTTAAGTGAAACCGAACTTTGTGATTGTAATGGTAACACTGACGATATCAATCGTCATATTGATGAAGCTGCTATTAAGTATATATTGGAAAAACTGATAAAATAACAAATACCTTTTCCTTGGTGTCAATCTTCCATTTTATATACCTGTTGTCATAATATTAGGTTTAACCAAATTTGTTGGGAATATTTAAAAAGGACTAGAAGAAAAATTTAGGATTGAATGTATAATGTGAATGTGTAAATCTAGCTTTGTTTCCTCTGTCTATCCTTATGTTATATAGTTACCTTCTAACCGTTCCCTGTCTTGTGTTGTAATAAAGTCGCTATGAAAGGCACCTTAGCGTGAAAGTATCCCTATATTATGTAATCCCTTGTGGGTCCTAAATATTGTTGGCTAGGGCATTGAATGGAACGAATGAATGTATTGTTTTTTATCAAGCTACTGATTCTGGTGATACTGATGTTTACATTATATTTTTAATTTACCTCTATGCGAAGTACTATTTTGTTAACAAATGCAATAGATCAATACATCATTAACAAATTAAAGTAGTCAAATACATTATCGTGGCTGAATGGATCAAGTATCCAAAGCCATTAATTAAATAAAAAAAACAGTGATTACTTGTCTTCTTTTCAATAAATCTAAACAATATGCTTCGACTTAACGGGTTTCCAAAATTTCAGGTAGTACCTGCCTAAAAATAATCTTTAAGCAAACTACAATAGGCAAGCTGTCAACACAAAATATTGTGCAACTGTTAAGCAACAGTTTTTCGCTCAAGCCTAATGGTGTGTGGACCAGCGAAACACAGACTTTTTAAGAGTAATAAAGCTGCCCTTCAGATGGAAATGATCGAGTATCAGAAAGATTCCGCTTTAAAGCAGGTTTATACACTATAATCGGTTCACAATTTGTCGATAGCTCACTACAAGTTTAACCCTAATTAGAGAACTGAAATACAGAGAGGATAGGTATTACGATATAATAGTAAAAACCAAGCTAAAACTGACGGTTTAAAATGTTTTCGACTAACCCACCTTGTATCTGAAGGAATACAATACAGCAGTCAACCTTATAATCCAAATACGAAGGTATTTTGGTTACAGATGACCGACCAGTGTCGTAGAGTATATGATTGAAATATTTATTTGAACTAAATAAATATATTTTTTAAATTGTACTTATGTAAATTGTATTTTTGTTTTAATAAAACTTCTTTATTTTATTCAAAAATAAAAAGTTTCTTGCCATTTTAAGTAAAAGATACATTTATTTAATTAAGGGGAAATACGCCAAATGTCGCCTGGCAAAATTTTCAATGTATTTGAAATGTATCCATTATTTTCGAATCCGGAGAAAACTAATAAATATTTTTGAAAAATTTAAACGCAGAATGAAAGATTACATTATTGCTGAGGGCAGAAAAGTCACTGAAAACTTTTACAATGTTTATTTTAATATGTTATGTAACAGGGGTGAAAATAAAAGACAAAATATAGTATAATTTTTAATTGAAAATATTGCATGCAAAAGAAACTTTTTATTTATTCTAATAAATATTTCATTCTGCCTTTAAATTTTTCAAAAATGCTTTTTAGTTTTCTCAGGATTTGAAAAAAAAAATAGATACATTTAAAACACATTGAACATTTTGACAGGCGACATTTTGCGCCTTTCCTCTTTAATAACCATACGATAACAACTACTATTACTACCTTATATAATTACGATTAGAAAATGATTAAAATTCAAAATAAATAGGATCAACTTCGGATCCGAGTGGTTTTGAGGGTTAATAATTAGCGGTTGTGTCTCTACGGTCGCATCAATTATGTTATCAAGATCCCACATTTTTTGTCTTCTCTATTACATGTCTTACTGTATCTTTCCAGTTTTGTTCTGTAATATGTTGTAAAGACTCGTATAACAATTCACGTACAGCTTGTATTTTATATTACGTATTTTATTATTATATATGCCGGTTTAGAACCTCCTTCTCCGTTGTCCGACACATAACTTCCATCCTCTTCTATCGTGGCAATCTTCCGTTGATAGATTCCGTTCGCTCATTGACTTTTTTATGTTTTGCTGCCACTCTAGTTTGGGTCTTCCTCGCTTTCTATTCCCTATTGGGGTCCAGTTCAGTATTTTTTTGGGCCATCTAGTATTTTGCATTCGCTCTACTGTCCGTACCAGGTAAGTTGTTTCTTTCGATATCCTGATATCGTACCTTCTATTCCATTCGTTGTTTTATATGTCATTCCTCATTCTTCTCTTCGTGACTCCATAGATCTTCTTATTTGTCTTCTACCTTCTTTTTTGTCTGTCTGGAATTCTCCATGTTTCCGCTCCATACAATAGGCTGCTCTTAACCATTGTCTCGTATATATTAAATTTTCTCCTTTTTGTTATCTCCTTGCTCCACAAGATGCCATTCAGACATCCTATTATCTTTTTAGCTGTAACTATTCGTTTTTCTATCTCTTTCACATCTGTTCCGGTATTGTCGAAAGTGATACCTAAATATTCATATTCTTGACATTGCAGAATTTCTTGACCGTTGTCCAACTCCAAATTTTCGCTCTGAGAGCCTACACATAGATATTTCGTTTTATTACGTATTTTTCTAGCCATATAACTTTTCATTTGTGTCCAAATGAGTTCAATTGGATTTATTCCAATTTTATTCCCCCCCCCCCCAGGACCCTATTCCGACACTGTTATTTACAAATTTTAAGAACTTAAAATGGTGGAGGTAGCATAAAAAAATTTTCGGTGCCTAACCAAACCCCCTCCCCCCAGAGGAAAATTCTAGGTGCGCTGCTGACCAGTCAAGAATATTCTGTTTCTTCCACGCAGTCGTTGGAAGTCTTTCTACTAGTCGTAAAGGCTAAGGTGCATTATCTAAAACTATAATTGAATTTGGTGGTACGTGTTCAATCATCTGCTCAAAATACTCTTCGAAAACATCAGCTGTCATCTACTCGTGATAGTCTTTTGTGCTTTTGGACTGAAATTCCACCAAACCATGCTTAACAAATTCATTTTCACTCCCAATGTGAGAAATTATTAATCTACTGCCTTTACCAGAAGGTGGGGAAATACCAGTAGACCAACCTTCCATAAAGGCTTGCCTGGAACTTAATATATTTTTATCTGACCAAATTTTTTTTAGAGTATTACCTGAGTTAATATAATAAATAAAACGAGCTTTAAAGTAAACAAAAAATGTATTGGCCCTTCGTATAAATAAAAAAATAAATAAATGAAAAGAATCGCGGAATCGGTGTCATGAAAAAATAAAAAAATCAATCCTGAATCAACAACTACACCCCTTTTACAAAAACTGTACTAAAATTTTGTCTCTAATGTAAGTTGTTGACTAATAGATAAAAACTTTAAAGTTTAATAAAAAAGTATAAATTAAACAACCTGTATAAGTTAATATTGCGATATAAAGATATTGGTTATATTATATTATTCTCAGAATCATCAATAAAATTAAGGAAGGGGTGTAGATGTACGCAAAGGAAACGTTCCTGCGTACCTGATCAGTTATGGGACCGTCAAGATATATCTTGTGTCTATCCTAGAATCAACTATATAATAAATATAATAGAAGCATTCTTATCTTCGCTGTTCATATAGCTTTCTCCTACTCCTTCTCAGAAACCCACTAGGAAAGCCGGTATGAATTTCCAAACGTGAACGGGAATCCAGCAAACCAGCAAGTGCTAGGTTTTTTTTTGAACCTATTCTCTATCCTTCCATTGTTGGATATAGGTCTCCCCCAGTTCTCTCTCATCTTTCCCTATCTTGAGCTGTTCTCTGCCATGTGGGACCTCCTTGTTTCCTGATGTCATCTTTCCACCTCATCTGTGGTCTGCCTTTGATCTCTTTGCATTGTATGGACGCCACTTTCCGATGGCATTGTTCCATCGTCCGTCTTGGAGACGTTCATTGTGTCCAGCCCATTTCCATTTCAGTTTTGCTGCTTGTTCTATCGCGTCTACTGTCTTTGTTCTGGTTCTGATCCACTGGTTACGTTTTCTATCTTTAAGTGATATACCCAACATTTGTCTCTCCATCGCTCTTTGTGTCTTCCTTATCCTATCCAAATTGGCCTGTGTAAATGTCCATGTCTGTGCTCCGTAGGTGAGCACCGGTATTATACAGGAGTTATATACCTTGCTTCGTAAGTATAGAGGGATTGTTTGATTTTTAGAACGTAAGAAAGTTTGCCGAACGCTGCCCATCCCATTCTTACTCGTCTCGATATTTCGGCTGTTTGATTTTTCTGTTAGCTCTGATTGCTTGTCCTAGATAGATATACTCATTTACCTGTTCTATTTTTTCTGTTTGTATTTTTATTGCCTCTTGGTCTTCCGTGTTTGTCATTACTTTTGTTTTGTTGAAGTTAATTTTTAGGCCTTTTTGCAGTGATTTTTCATGAAGTTCATTCAGCATTAATTCCAGTTCTTGTCGTTCCGAGGAGATCAGAGTATATCATCCGCATATCTAAGGTGATTTAGGTATTTTCTGTTAATACATATTCCTCTGTTTTCCTAATCTGTTAATTTTATTATGTCTTCGGGATTAGGGCTAAACAGTTTAGGTGAAATTATATCGCCTTGTCGGACTCCTCGTTTAACTTTTATATTATCCGTTATTAATTTGTCGTCCAGAATTACGGTCATGGTTGCTTCTTTAACCGTCCAGTGTTCAATGCTGTCGAAAGCCTTTTCATAATATACGAATGCTAAGTTAAGCGGAAGGTTGTATTCATTGGTTTTCTCAATTAAGATTTTAAGCGCATGTAGATGGTCGATTGTGCTGTATCCTTTCCTGAATCCGACCTGTTCTACTGGTTGGTAGTTATCAAGTTTATAGGTTAGTCAGTTTGTTTATTATTCTTGTGAAGGTTGTGAAGTGCTAGGTTTATTCACTTCAATAAACCTAGCAAATACGTTGAGTAGAAAATATTTACGTATAAGGACACAAAAGTTCATTAACCAGGAGAATCAAGTCTACATACAGGGAGCAAAAGTTCCTCTACCAGAAGAAACAACTCAGCATACAGGAAAAAAAGACCCTCTACCAGGTGAAACCAGTCAGCATATAGGAAGAAAAAGTCACTGTACCAGTGTACCAGTAAAATACCTAAAACAACCGAGATAAATGAGGATTATATACTTATTAAATAAAATATAATATATTCCTCAATTATTACTTTTATCTAAATCGCAATAAACAAGCATTTATTTGAAATAAAAAGTTTATTTCCGAAAAAACTAATTCTTTAGTTATCTATTGCTAACTAACAAAAAATGATATAAAAGAGGAATGAAAACAGCTAAAAAAATAGAGAAAAAATATAGATAACTTACCCAGTAAATTTCAACAATAATTTGACTAGGGTTTCTAAATAATTCAGTATATCCTATAAACTCCCAAATTCTCATATAATCTAGTCTCAAGACCGACATGAGACGACAAATACATTTTATCCCTTTAGATAAGCTGAACTAGGAACACTACCCGTTTAGAGGGGTGCGCAATAAATTCCCTCAGTACGAGGTTGGATTAAACCAGGATATTTGTTTATACGCCCTTTTCAAAAATTCTCGCTTAGCACTATCTCATGAACATATTAAAAATTTCCCCTTCTTCCTCACGGAAGAAAACCGTTCGACTTACAAAACAGTGGGGTCAATATTTAAACCTAGTTTAAATACTGTTTTCTAGTTTTCCAGTCGGTGGTAACCTGCTGCCTCCGTGTGGTGTAGCGTACTGAACACTGCGAAATATGCTAAGCTGATGGAGAGTTCACAAAGGCGAATGCTCCTCAGGGTATCTAGCGCATATAGACGTTTCAAATGAGGCACTATATGTCATTGGAGCGGTGATACCGATCGTTTTGTTGTGCAAAGAGCGAGCGAGGGTGTATGCGAGGAGGATGGATGTACATTGTAGCTGAATATTTTAGATATTTTCTTGAAGGTCGTTCGTTTACGGTCATAACTGATCATAGTAGTTTGGTGTGGTTACAAAGTATGAAGAACCCGTCTCCTCGTTTGGCTAGGTGGATTTTAAAATTGGCACAATACGATTATAAAATTGTTCATCGTAAAGCTTCAGGCGTAAGTAGTCGCTGATGGCACTCTCTAGAACTTTTGATATTAATTTGTTAGATTTATCTTCCTTGCAACCAGATGACTGGTATCGAAAAATGTTGTATGATGTACAGAATGTACCAGGTAAATTTCCCGATTTTAAAGTTGAACATGGTGTTTTGTATAAACATGTCTTAAGTTCCATGGATGCCCTTACTGGAATGTCGGATTGGAAGATAGTCGTTCCAACTCCTAATAGAGCAGAGGTTTTGGCCACTTTTCATGACCAGCCTACTGCAGCTCATTTTGGTTTCTACAAAATTTTCCGTCGTATATCGGAACTCTATTACTGGCCGAAGATGCGTCAAACTGTACGTAGCTATATCGCTAAATGCAAAATCTGTGCTACATGCAAATTGACAAATCTTCCCCAACCAGGTTTAATGGGTAGTTATCGACGGATTGATTTTCCATTTCAACTTATATCTTTAGATCTCATTGGTCCTTATCCTAGGTCTTAAAAGGTTCTCAGTATGCCTTAGTAGTTGTTGATTATTTTACTAAATTTTCCTTTGGTCCATTACATGTTGAAGGCAACTACTTCATCAATTATCAAGTATCCTTGAGAATGAGGTTTTCTTAATTTATGGTGTTCCCCAGATCGTGTCTTGCGATAATGGACCCCAGTTCACAGCTAAGGCTTTTCGCGATCTCATGGCTAAATACAATGTACAAAAGATCTGGTACAATGCGAACTATCATCCACAAGTCAATCATACCGAAAGAGTAAATAAATCAATTGTGACTGCTTTAAGGTCATATTCTTCTCCTGATCAGAGAGCTTGGGATACTCATATCCACTCTATAGCACAAGCGATCAGGACTTCTTCTCACGAAATAACCAAATGTCCTCCATCTTATTTGATGTTTGGTCGTCATGTCCCTCTTTCTGGTGATTATTTTGGTAAGATTTCAGAGAATGCCAATAACTTTCCTACAATATCAGATAAGTTACATCGCTAGAAGATATTCTATTAAGGTTGGAAGCATCTTATGCTAGAAATAAATGCCAGTATGACCTGAGAAAGCGAGCCTTATCTTTCAGAGTTGGAGTTTCTGTTTTAAAGAGGAACTTTGTCAAGTCTGATAAATTGAACTTCCAATCTGCTAAGTTATGTCAGAAGTACATACCTTGTACAGTTATTAAGGTCATTTCTCCCTTAATTTATGAGTTGAAGGAAACTTCCACTGGCAGGAAACTAGGAAGGTTTCATGTCAAAGACTTACTGGAGGATAAGACAGTAGGTCCACATAACTTGTCAGATAATTTGGATTCTTCATGTTCAGATGAAGATTAACTGGTCCCTTATTACTTCTGTTCCAGTTTGGTTGTTTAAGATCTGTTCTATCTATTTTGTTTACCTGGCAAAAACCATAAGATGTTGTGCTATCTTGCCTTCTATTTTTTTATCTTATCTTAATGTTGGTTATTATCTTGGTTTATGGACTTGCTAATTTTGTTGTTAGTTTTCTCTCAAAAGTCCAACTGCATATCATAGGAGTACAGGATGGATATATGGGAATTTCCCCATCTTGAGTTGAATAGATATTTACAGGGATAACTCGGAAAACATTCCAAAGATTTTCTTTAATAGTGTTGTATGGTTTTGTGGATCCGGACCATAAAGCTTATGCATTCATATTCACTTACTGTGTCGGTGTTTTAGCGTGGATTCAGGATTGATCACCCTGGATGTGTGCCCTCACTTGGCTCAGAAATATATCAATACATATTAGTTGTTCCTTGAGTGTCTCTTAGGTTGAAATTAGAATGTGTCATTTAGAATTGAGAGAGAGAAAGAACGATAGTAGGGTGGCAGGGAGAATTGGCGAATGATAGCGGAAAGGCAAGGTGGACGAAGGAGCTTATTCCCGATTTGAGACCGTGGTTGGAATGTAAGTTCAGGGAACTAGACTACTTCCTGACGCAATTTCTGATCGGGCATGATAGATTTGCACCTTCACAAATAGAATAGGCAAATCTGCCTCGTCAGACTGTACTGTTTGTGGGGTACCGGACGCTCCCGCCCACACTTTTAACTGCTACAGATGGGAAAATGAGAGAGGAGATTTCGAGACGAATGGGTTTTGGGCTGGATGAAAGTAACATAGTAGACATAATGTTGAGAGGAGAGAAAGAATGGAGGGAAGTACACTGTCGGATTTCTGGGGAGATATAGATAAAGGAGCAGGAGGATAAAGGAGGAAATTGAGTCAGGGATCTAAAATTTATGGTTAATATTATTTATTATTTTATGGTCTAACGTCTGAAAATTCTGATTTACGGCAATAGGTATGGTTATTTATAAGTTTTTAGTTTTTTTTATTTTAGTTGCACATTGAGTGGCAAGACCACCTCTCTGGAACGATGATTAAAGTTTTAGCCGGAACAAGGTTAATCCGACACTACCCTGGGGTTTTCTGGCCTAGTGTTGCACAGAATATAAACGTAACATCACTTTGTATGGTACAAGAGCTAATAAGGAACATCCTATAGGTATATAACACCACAGTACAGATATGACTTAAATATGACCAAATAAATACCTCTAAATCAACTCAAAACATGACATATGGGCTAAGGATATGTCAGTCACTGCAGATTTATTGAATATGACATACATTCACCCCAAAGACAAAACAGACGTTTACAAATGCAGACCTACATAACTCGGCAAATGCCCAAACAACCAACCGTACCACAAGCCGCTGACTGATTATACGGTGAGATTTCTGAGATTACGAAATATGGCCTAACCATACCCCAGAGCGCTGACAAACTGTGGTGAACTATATCCTGGGCAGAGTAAGAAGAAGAGTAAAAAAGAATTAATACATAGAGTCCGCACCTGTTCATTTTGTAATATGCAGAGTTTATATTGTATTTACCTGAATAATTTTATTGAGCGCAGCCAAAAATTTAATTATAATGATGGCAACCAACGAAGACTGCCTCCTATAATACACCGCATATTAATAAAAACGGACCAGGTGATATATAACGCTCATAATCATAGGAAATTTAAAATACATCATAAAAAGAGGTTATCATTTTGGAAGGAGCGGAATATGTTAATCAGGAAATATACAGAATTTGGTTCATTATATTTGACGTGGAACATGATAGAAATTTATAGTGCTACGTTGAAAAGGCAATTTATTTAAAAGGAAAAATTGTAAGTTAATTGACTCTAACGATATGGTAAATACTAAATTATTAAAGAATAATACTAATTACAACACTATTTAAATATAATTAGTGGAAATAGTTAGAAGAAAGCATATTTTATGTACTGTAACGAATGAAACAATTTAGACATGCGCACAAATTATAATATACAATAAAGCATATTATCCTAATGAAGATTATTTATTATTTCTGCAAAAAACATCTTTACGATTACTATTGGAATGACTAGATTAGATTAGACATTTTACATTTTCCAGTTCCGAGTCGTCAATGTTTTTGTTGTGCCAAATACCATACCTTATTTTTTTTATTTTATTTATTTTGCTTCAACCACTTACGGTTATTAGCAGAAGAAAAATACAAAAAGTGATGAAGATATACCTAGGCATATACAAAATATCAATTACATAATAATGTATACAATATATAAGTATTTTAATTATTGACGTATTGTATTAAATTGTATTAAAAAAGTTTAAACGATTTCAAGAATTCTCTCAAGTCAGCTACGTATTTCGATTCTCCTAGAGTTCTTTTAACGATTTGGGAATGTAGTAATATAGTCTTTCAATGAAGTATATTGTACAGTCAATCAAAATGTGCTTAACTGTCATTTTACATTCACAAACAAAACACACTGGTTCCTCTTCTCTCTTCAACAGTATTCACGTGTTGTAGAAGTCTGTCTTAATCTGAGACGTGTTATTTAGTGACTTGATGTTGTCGCTTTGAAGACCAGAAGTTCCATGGAAGGACGGAAGATTTTATTTATAAGAATTTAGTGGTACTTCTATTCCATTGGTTTTGCCAAACATCGTGCAATTTTGATTTTAAGTAAGGTTTTAAATCTAAATGCACGGATTTGATTTTCGTGAAAAATGTATAGCTTTTGTTTTTGTGGTTGAAAACTGGAGCCCAATATTGTTAGACCACGATTCTATCCACTTAAGAGCTGCAGCAATACGATTATGAGCAGATAATATGTTTTTATTTCTTGCTAGAATTACCAGATCATCAGCATACAAAAAAGTTTTAATTGTGCCATTGAAGTACGACACAACATTGTTAATAGCAATTAAAAATAGCGCTACGCTTAGATTCGAGCCCTGTGGAATTCCATTTTTCTGTAATTTAGATTCAGGCAAATGGTTATAGATTCAAACTTGAAAATATCATTGCCGTAGAAAAGTTTGAAATAAAAGCAAACATGTTACCGTAAATCTTCCAATTGTGGAGTGTAGTTAAAATATCATAGCGCCATACTGTATCAAAAGCCTTTTTACATAAAAGAATATGGCTAAACATTCTTGATTGCATACAAATGCTTCGTGAATTTCTGATTTCAATGATATTAAGTTATCTAATGTTGATCTATTTGTTCTAAATCCACTTTGTTCAGGTATAATAAGATGTTATGTTTAATATACCACATGAGTCGATTGGCAATGATCTTTTCTAGCAACTTACACATTGTATTCGGGAGAGAGATTGGTCTATGGGATTCTGCTTCAAATTTAGTTTTACCTGGTTTGTGTATTGGAACTATGATTGACGAGTGCCATGTATGTGGGAATATCTTATTGATCCATATAAAATTGTATAGTTGCAATAATAGTTCTCGGCCTACTAGTGGTAGATTCTGTAGAACAAGCACATGTTTATTATCTGGTCCTGGACTAGTATTTCTAACGAAGTTAAGAGTTTCAATCAGTTCAATCTAGCTTATAGGATTGTTTATTGGTGAAGTGTCATTGATTAATGGTATTCCTTTATTTTATTTATATTTTCTTTTCAGATATACTTCTAATCATGTTCCAGATTTGACCAATGCGAGTAGATCTATTGATTTCTGTTTTCTGATTTAATATATCTATTAAAAGCAGATTTAGATTCCCTTGCGTGCTGTTTCCGCTCTCTTGATTATCGGCTGTCGCTAAGGACAGACCACTCTCTCTTGATCTGGCCACCGCTAGTGCCAGTTCTCTCTCTTGATTCTGACTACCGCCAAGGCGAGTCGTGCCTTTTTGGATTCTCGGCTACCGCTAAAGACAGTCATTTTGTCTCTCTCTCTTCGATTATCAAGAAGAACAGCATCTATCTTGGTTGTTTTCTATCGCAATTACCTCTTTCCCGCCTTAGTTACGCGAGAAATACCGCAAATACTGTTTTAAATCGTGTACAGACAAAGTATGCTCTATCTCGCAAAGTGTAGTACCGCGAAAACACGTGTTTAGAAAAACCGCGAGTATGTGGAACAGAAAAAATATTGGTAAGACTTTCTATAAACTTAATTTGCTATTGTCTGTATACCTTTTACTACATATCCTAATTCTATTTGAACCAGCCCTATAAAATACAGTCCACATACTTTCCCATTATAATTCAAGTTGTAAAATCTGACATAAAAGATTAGAAATGTCTGCTATTACAGAATCGCTGAGAAGCGAAGTCAGAAGAAACTGAAACGTACAGTGTATAAATGAATGAACACAAAATAGAGAAAAGAATGGAATAACTACATAAGCACAATGTATCGCAGATAGATATAAGATATAAGCAGAAGAAGTATCGAACGACCGCGGACACAGAGTTGTGACAACCTTCCAGAGAAGTATTAATCCGTTAATGAACAAGCAGAATTAATTATAAAAAGAAAAACACCTTTAGAAACTATGTATTAAGATTTATCAATACAGGTGGCTACACAAGTAAGGTAAATTTGCAACTCAAGTATTTTTAACAAAAATTTCACTTTACCAATATAGACGCTATGTCACCCGTTACGAAAACAAGAGCATAGTAACTTTTCCTACCTGATATTGAGTTATTATCGAAAAAGCACTCTAATTTTCAATCAAAAATTCACGCGTCAAAATATCAGCTTTTTAAAAAAGTCGGTGAGCTTTTTATTCGTTGAAATCTCTTCTTTCCGATAGTGTAAAAAATATACATTACTATGGGAAATGTTCACAAAAAACGCAAAAAAACGAAGAAAACTCGAATCGAACAATTTTATTTTTCATCATTATGTACAATTTTGAGATATTTCTGATAATTAATACTGTAATTAGTTATGTAGCTTAATATTTCATGATACATTGATAAACAAAAAAATTATAAATCCACAAAACATTAAGATTGCAAAAAGACATGTGAAAATAGCTGTTAAAAATATTCAATATAGGATTTAAAGGGAATTTCATCCAAAATGTGACTTGTATACGATTTTTTTTAACAATAAAAAAGCTGGTTTATTAATGTTTAATTACATTTTTGTCATGGGCAATCTTACAATATATATATATATATATATATATATATATATATATATATATATAATATTTATGATGTATATATTTATCATAATATTTTTAGGGCATTAATTTTTATCTCTTTGATGGCATTCCTTCGTTGTCTTCTGATTCTAGAAGATCTTCGAAATCTTCAAGACCATCACCGTCTTCATCTCCAATATTGTTTCCTGTCTGCGTTACTTCCTCATCCACAATTTCATCAGAATCATTATCATTAATTTCTTCGTAGACTTTTTCCTCCACATTAGAGCATGTTTTCGGCAACCACGACTTAAATTATTAAATCCATTCCTGTTCGCTGTAAATTTGGGCATAATGCCTCGTTGATGTTGTTTCCAGCCCCAATCTGTTGCTGTCAGTTCGTTGCCCAGCCATGTTTGAAGTTGATAATATGCCCTGTAACAACGTTGTTCTGCTGCACCTTCTGTGGGTGGGAGATTTGCCAATATGAAAGATGATTTAATTTTTGCCAATTGATATTTTCGAAATCGTAATTGATTCAGCGTTAGCTTATCATTTTTGCACTTATCAATAGATTTGATTAATTGTAATCCATTTTTTGCGATAACTTGTTTATATGCATCTTTTTCATAAAAAATGGTAGCCAAACTTGACAAATTTTTAGCGTCTAATAATGAATTTACGATACTTTTCTTTCCTTTCCCGGCAAATCCAGATGTTGTATCGCAACCTAAAATAATGCAGAAATGCAATGATATTTTGCCAGATTCATATTTGAAACTATTCGACGTGAACAATTGATCTTTTACAGTTCTAGAACGTGTTTAAGAAAATAAATGTCATTATTATTTTCACTTAATTGAATCAAAAGGACCAAAAGATCAATATCTTGACCCACAAAAATGACAGTTTTATTTGTATCTCTGGCAATTTCTATCGAAGTCTTAATTATATCAGCATCAGCATCTTCTTCTGCTTGTGTACAGAAAAATACTTGTGACTAATATTTCCATTAACGTTTTGATTATGTTGTCTTTGTTTTACTCGTTTGATAAAAATTTTTCTTGCAAAAATGGTATTTTAGTATGGTTTTGATAATGAAACTTTGGAATATTGTCTGAGGTTTTTATACGATTACGTTCTCCTTTATTAGTGAATGAGCTGTTGGTGCTGGTGTCTGCTGGTCGCAGTTACTGATTTTCAATTTCGGATAGCCGTCAAAAACGAAATAGCTGCCAGCTGCATAATGTTTTTCGACATAGCGCAAATATACATTCATGATCTCTTCCACCGTTTCATTTTTCTGCCACATTACTTTTTGCAGTAAAAATCCACCGTTGACGACATGCACAATGCCGTTAGAATGCGTTGGTCCATTTGTACTCACAAATAATTCGTAGAGCTGAGATTTAACGTTTTTCCTGAGACCATTTTCGGTAAAAAGTGCAAGTTCATATTTTAAATAAGTCTGCATATCTTTTTTACTGTCGATCATTAGAGAGATTCGTTGAAATAGCAATAACGGATTGATTGCTATAATATCTCCGTTTACTTTAACGGAAGATTGAACGGTTTTTAGAGACAACACTTTGTTTTTTCTTTTAAATTTGATACTGGTAAAATTCATACCCACAATAGCTTGTAAAGATTTTTCTCCTTCTTCATACGATTCGTAACAATTTACACAAGTACTGCCAATAATTCCAGAAAATATTGACATAATGTTATCAGTCTCTGGAAAGGGATCATATCTGTTGAAAAATGTATGTAATAGTTGTAAATCAGCTACATCTTTTTTTAATATATATTCCCGTGATCAACGTGCTGCTCTGTAGTTGCAAAAGAAACATTACAAACATCTATTTTATTACAAACTTCCTTCCATATGTATGATCATAGTTTAATGTAAATTGTACATAATGATGAAAAAATGAAATTATTCGATTCGAGTTTTCTTCGTTTTTCCCTTTTTTTGTGAACATTTCCCATAGTAATGTATTTTTTTACACTATCGGAAAGTAGAGATTTCAACAAACAAAAAGCCCACCGACTTTTTTTAAAAAAGCTGATATTTTGACGCGTGAATTTTCGATGGAAAATTAGGGTGCTTTTTCGATAATAAATCAATATCAGGTAAAAAAATAAATTTTTCAACTCCAAAAAATTACAGTGTATTTGTTACATACCTACTAAGGCAAGTTTTTACCAAATTTCGTAAAATTTTTTTTAAGATAAACAAAAAATTTAAAACTTAGTTTTTTGAATTTTCCATAAAAATTTTGAGGTTATATAAAAAAAGTGTAAATAAAAAAGTTGTAGATCTTTTTGTTAGCTACAACTTTGCTATTTAACTTTTTTCATAGCACTTGTAGTTTCGCCGAAAATTGCGATAAACCAATTTTTACCCCCTTAACCCCCCACTTCCCGACCTCGGATGGAGTGTAATTTATTTTTTCTTTCAATTTTAGCATATTCTCTTCTTTTTCCAATAGGTTTTATTCTACTATAATTTTTTTTGACTTTTTACCTTTTTTAAAGGCTTCGCACTGGTCACTTTTGTTACATAGAATTTCTGAGAATACAAATTTTTAGCAATACGAAAGTGAGGGCAGAAAAAATGTGTCAAATCCATAAATAAAATAAAATTACCTGTTATTAAAAACACCGAATATATAAAAATATACTATAGAGACCTAAAATTTGGTTCATACAATTCTAGGATGATTATAAAAATAATAAATTTTGTGCAGGAATTATTGAGTAGTCTCGATTAAGTTTTGATGAGAAATAGTGAGAAGTCATGATTGTTACACAATAGGGATTTGTTTATTTATAAAGCAATTTCCGTCGACAATTACGAACGGCTCCTAAACAAAGGCACGATTGTACAAACAACAAACAATTATTAATTTCAAACAACTAATAAATAATACTGTCCTCTCTGCTGTTATCAATTTCTGAAAATTAAACCAATTGACATGAACTCTTGTAATAAGCCATCGCGAACGTCTATTAATTATAATACAGTAAATCGATCGTTAAAAAAATACCAACAAGACATTTTTGAGAAGCAGTAAATCTTGTTTGGTGGGTTCAACCTGATGATAAATCTGCATTGTTCTGAAGTTATTTTCTTACGGCATTTTAATATTATTTTCTAAGTTTATTGGGAATTAACCGCAATTTTAGTTTAAAATACATTTATTTATTAACTTAAATAACTGGAGGTTAATTAAGGAAATAATTACAAGAGCCCACCATTGAAGAAAATTCAGGTCCCGAATGAAATATTTAATGAAATATACAAGGCAGGAACAATACCAGTAGAGTGGCTCAAATCGAAGTTCGTACCATTGCCCAAAAAACCAGGAGCAAAAGTTTGTGAGGATTATAGGACAATAAGCCTAATGAGCCATCTGCTGAAGCTGTTTTTAAAAGTCATGCCACAAAAGAATTTACCGGAAATGTGAGAACAAATTGCGCCCAATCAGTTTGGATTTGTGAACGCCGTTGGTACGAGAGAAGCTTTATTTAGCGTGCTGGTGTTGTTTCAGAAATGTAGAGATGCCAGCTGTAATGTTTTTGCATGCCTGATTGACTACAAGAAGGCTTTCGATAGTCAGGCATGAACAAATGATGGAAGTGCTGAAGAGGACAGGGATTGATGGAAGAGACTTAAAAATTATAGCTAATCTGTATTGGAATCAATCAGCGGTACTCCGAATAGATGAAGAATATACAGATCAGGTCAAAATCTTAAGGGGAGTGAGACAGGGGTGCATAATTTCACCACTGATATTCAATCTGTACTCGGAGCAAATTTTTGAAGAGGCCCTGAAAGATATTGATGAAGGCATCTCAATAAATGGAGTCAAGCTCAATAACCTGCGGTATGCAGATGATACAATAGTGTTTTCCAATACCATAGAAGAGCTGCAAAACTTAATGAACAGAATAACGAAAACAGGTAAAACATATAGACTGGATATAAACACCACCAAAACCAAGCTAATGATCATCAGCAAGGAAAACATAACTGGAGCAAATCTGTATGTGAACCAAATGAGAATTGAACGTGTCTCACAATACAATTACTTGGGAACTATAATCAATGAGTCGTGGGACAATACCCAAGAGATTAAATGTCGCATCGGAAAGGCCAAAAGTGCATTCTTGACTATGAGCTCTGTGTTCAAGAGCCATGACCTCACCCTGAAAACAAAAATAAGGCTCCTTAAATGTTACGTATACTCAGTGCTTCTGTATGGAGTAAAACGTGGACATTGAAAGCAGGAAACTATATCAAAACTTCAGGCTTTTGAGCTATGGTATACATAAGAATCTCGAAGATACCATGGACAGTCAAAGTCACCAATAAAGAAGTACTGCGGAGGATGAACCAGCCGTGGATTTGATCAACATCGTGAAGAGCCGTAAGCTGTAGTACTTCGGACATATAACGAGAAATCAAGGCAGATACGAGCTACTCCAATGCATTTTGCAGGGTAAAATTAAAGGAAAAAGAGCCCCAGGGCGAAGAAGAATATCCTGGCTTGCTAACCTGAGAGCATGGTATAGAAAGACATCAACATAGCTATTTCGTATAGCAACCAATAACGTTCGGAACGGACAGGCACCCTAAGAAGAAGAATTAAGGAATGGAACGAGATGCCAGGAGGATATTGACTATCTAATCAGAAGCGATTCCTGTCGCATCCAAGTCCTGTTTTGCCCACGAAGGTTCATCAATACATTATTATTTTATTTACCCCTGTAAGTTGTTTCAATCATTTGAAATGTGAAATTTTGATCGTTTATTTATTTTGCTACCCTGTATAATACAATATATAATATTGTATGGTATAATACAATAATTTATGTGTGTTCGGATTTCTACGACGCTTAGTAGATATTATATAACAGTTTTTAGAGCTGTTTTTTAGAATAATACGAAAAAAAAATGACTGATAACAATATATTTTCCAACTTAAAAATAATCATCATTGGCCTTACAACCCCTAGTGGGTCTTGGCTTGTTGTAGAATCAGCTTCCATACCTTTCTATCCTTCACCTTGGTTTTCCAATTTCGTACTAGGCCAGCCTCTTCTCGTCACTCTAACTGCTCTTTGGTTACGTAAAGAGACATATAATGTTCACGTAAAATTTATTCGTAATTAAATAAAAAGTCAATCATCGATTATATGATAACTCAACAAGATAAAAGATGTTCAAGTACATAGAGGAATCATATGTGAAAGTGATTACCACTATTAGATTAGCTAAGATAAGATAATAACTCTCGAAATTAAGAACAACTTGGAAACCTTTAACAACGAAAACTTAAAAATACTATACAATAAACTACTAGATGAAAAACTCATGAAATTTTGATAGTGTAGAGGACCAATACAACTATATAAAATAATGTTTGAAGGGTGCAGTAGAAAAGTGTTGGGCAAGTATGAAAAGACAGCACAAAGAAAGACTTATTGATGGGATGAAGAAATCGAAGAAAAAATAAAAATCAAACGTAATAATCAAAACATTTCTGAACGCAAAAACAAATCAAAGTAAATACGAGTTCCAAACTACTCAAAGGGAGGTACGCAGGGCAATAACGAAAAGGAAAAACGAATGCTGGGAGAAAAACCACTTACTTACTTGGTAGGTAGCAGAATTATCGAAAGCTCGAAAGTACATAAATCTCTCGAAAAGAAAAGACTAAATATATCATTTCTCCTATTAGCCTACATGAATGGGACGAATACTTTAAAAAACCCATGACGGAGGAAAGGACAGAACATCAACAAACACCATAAATAAACTCTTATGTTCAATCATCGGGTCCAGGTAATATCAGATAATATCCAGGTAATATCCCACCTGAATTACTAAAATACGGAACCGACAAACTATACACGCAGTAAACCAGCATCGATTAAAAATGAATAAATAAAGAGAATTTACTGGAAGAGTGGAGAACATTAGTTATATTAACTAAACATAAAAAGGGAGCTCAAAGACATACGTGAAAAATACCGTTGCCGAATAGAAGTGTTAGTCACTATCTCGAGAGTTTACGGAAAATTAATAAAAAAAACAATAGAGGGAGAACGCAGTGATATGGAGGCCGAAGAACAGCGCATTAAGATTACCCATCTTATAGAAAAAAAAAACTTCACGAAACCAGAAAGGCAACGGCAAAGCAAATGACAGCAAAACACCTCCTTTACTTGGTATATATTCAAAAAGCATACGTCAGTGTAACCCAAACAAAAACTGAGGGAAGCTTTAAAAAAAAAACAAACATCAACGTAACTTTAATCAAGACAGTGCAAGAACTCAGAACAAACAAGAGCAAAATAAAGATATGCCAAGAGATATCCAAAGGGTTTGTGGTAAGCAAAGTACTCAAACAATAATGCTGTCTGTCCCCGACTTTTCTTAAGATCTACTTGGAGCAAGCGCTGAAGAAGTGGAAAAGGAAATGAGTGGTATGGAATCTCTATAAACGACACCCGATTGTACACACTATGTTTTAAAGACGACTAAATAATATTGACTCAGTACTACAAACATCTAAAATATATGATACGCAAACTTATTTAGGAATATCAGAAATGGGAGGTGGAATTAAATATCAGAAACATAATAGATGTATATAGGAGGAGAACAAGAAAATCTAATCTTTGGAAGAGCAACAAATAAAATCACTGCAAAATGTATAAATATCTAGGCATACACATAAATAATGACGACAATCTGGATGAAGACATTAAAGACAGAAATAACCAGGGAAGATAAGTCATTCGGCAATTAAACAGCATACTGTGGGATAAAACAATTTTGAGAGAAAATAAACACAGAATCTATAACAGCATTGTCAAAAGCATTGTTACAGATGGAAAGGAAATATGGCCACTGAAGAAGAAAGCCATAAACTTTGAAAGCAACAAAAATATATTATTGGAGAAGAGCGGACGGTAAATCAAGATAGAATAACAGAGGGCATCAGAATCAATTAATTAAAGGTTACGGTTACGGGTACGTACAAAGAATGGATAACAGCAGAGTCCCAAAAGAAGTATTAAACTGGACACTGCAGGGAAGACGAAAGAAGAGCAGACCAAGATTAAGTTGGAGAGGAGTTGACAAGGATATAAAAGCGAGAGGAATAGAAGAGTTCCTTCTAAATGATCGAGACCAAATTGAAACTGGAAATTCTTCTTAGTGTGGCATACCCCAATTTTGCATATAGTTTAGTATACAGATATACTGGACCTTCAGTATTGTCTACTTGACAATACTTTTTGATTTTGTAGCATAAATCAATCTCACAGCATTTATCAACAGAGGCGAATATACTTATCACTGCCGCCATTTTAGAATTTGAGAGTTTAACTACTTCTACTCTTTTGTGTCTCCTGCGACTTTCGTCCAGTTTATCACAACTATTTTTCGAATATAATTCATCTATCTTACAAACAGTAACATTTAGCATTTTTATCAGTGGCGTAACTAATAATACACTAAAAATATCAGCCGAAAAATGTTGCGTGGCTTACTAAAAGCATATTAAAACTAAAACTAAATTATTGATTGGGTCCGATTCCGTTATGCTGGGAAGTTCAATATCACCAGGTTTAATTATTGTAAAAGTTTGTTGTAATGTTCTGTACAAATAGCTGCTCTAACATTACATAAAATCGCTTACACCTTGTTTCCACACCTGGATTAACATAATTATGCAGGAGAAATTTCAAGTTTCTCGAAACTACCTCATTTGCCTACATTTATGCCCACTTCTATTTAATGCCCTACAATTTTACATTTTTATTTATATTTTTGCTAATTCTTTTTTAAATGAAGTTCAGAATCTGTAATACGAATAGCTGGTACAATATTTGCTGAATTATCAGACAAAGTCATATGAATTTTGTTATTGTCGTGAAATTTTTAAAAAGTTTATTAAATTTATTGACAAAAAATAATTTACTCAAGCAGACTAGCTCCTAATATAAATTTTAGCAGATTTAAATGAGAATAGATTTAAATAGTCATTGGAAATTAAGTTAAATACCCTTTTCCTGAATCCTATTATAGGTCTCTGGCATTAAACTTTAAACTTGTTTTAAAATACTTCTCGTTTCGTGCTGTATTACAGCGTATAATCTAGTCGCTGAGCACTTTCTCTTTAATGATAGAATCGATAATCAGACCACCAGTTTGGGATTACAGACCATCGCTCTATCTCCTTCGTCGAGCCCATAGCCCAGCCTGGACCTTAGGCAACAATTTAGGCTTTATTTTGGCCACAGTAGAATTTCAATATTGGTCAAGGTGACTGAAGCCGAATACTCGGTCTGTAGCTATTCAGCTTACCTCCATTATCGATATCATCAAAACTATATGTCTTAAAACTGTATGTTCAACCTTCGACATTACTGGTATTCATTAGTTTCGTACTCTCTTTAATTTCAACTGTTATCTCTTTGGTAGGTCAAAGCCAAAAAAGCAGGCTTGGATGACAGATGATATACTGGATTTGATGGAACAACGGCGACTAACAAAAACCAACGAAACACTTTACAATAGCATACAAAAAGAAATTAGACGTAAAATACGAGAAGCAAAGAGTCAACATCTAGCCAAACAGTGTCATGACATTGAAGAACTCGAAAAAGATACGACACGTTTAACATGTATAAAAAAGTAAAAGAAGTGGCCGGTATCTTCAATAAGAAACAAAATGCATTGCTACAGGATGAAAATGGTAAACTAATATTCGAAGTAGAGGACAAACTTAAAGAATGGGAAAATTACGTCACGAACCTATTCGAAGACGATAGGAGTAGTTCACCTCCCGATATTACTAGCTGCGACGGACCCCTAATAACACGCTGTGAGGTTATAAAGGCCATACAATCATCAAAAGATGGCAGAGGCGACTGGCTAATATAAAGGCTTATAAAGGATAGCAATGTTTTAGAGGCTATAACTTCGTTTTTTCAATACCATTTATACCAGCGGATAACTACCTAATGGTTGGTCTAACTCACTGTTTATAAGCTCTACCTAAGAAGACAACAGCAAAAACCTGTGCTGATTATAGAACCATCAGTTTGTTAAACCACTTATTGAAAAATTTTTCTGAAGGTAATACATGGTCGTATCTACAATAAATGTGAGGAATACCTGGATGACACTCAGTTTGGTTTCCGTAACGGATTTGGAACGAGAGAGGCACTGTTTGAATGAAACGTACTTGCTCAAAGATGTCGTGATATATCTGTAGACATATACTGTTGTTTTATTGACTTTCAAAAGGCATTTGATCGTGTTAAGTACTCTATATTGATCAAAGCTCTAAAAGTCATTGGCTTGGACGACAGAGATGTTCGGATAATTGCAAATTTATATTGGAATCAACAACATCAGTTTTAGTAGATGGTGTGGAATCACAAGCTCTCAATATTAAAAGAGGAGTACGGCAGGGATGCCTCTTGTCACCCCTGCTTTTTAACGTTTACTCCGAAAGAATTTACAGAAAAGCACTTTCTGAAAAACAAGAAGGAATACTTGTGAACGGCGAAGTCATCAATAATTTGCGATATGCGGACGATACAGTACTCCCTAGCTTCTAGTCCAAGAAGATCTGCAAACACTACTTGATAGTGTCGTTGAGAGTTGTAGGGAGGTAGGTCTGGATCTTAACATAAGGAAAACCAAAATACTCGTAATTAAGTAAACAACAGAATATAAAACCGTCTATATATGTAAATAATACCAAACTTGAGCAAGTTGATAAAAATCGTCTACCCTTGGACAGCAATTAAATTGTAATGCAAAAAATCACGCGAAATTAGATCCTGAATAGATCAGGCTAGAGCTGCTTTTAGAAGGATGTCCAAGGTGTTATGTAACAGAGACCCTAAAATTGGCATTAAGGACCCGCCTACTTCGCTGCTACGTGTTCTCGGTCTTACTTTATGCTGTCAAGTCCTGAACTGTGAATAAAATTCGATCAAAATCGCCTTGAGGCTTTCGAAATGTGGTGCTATAAGAAGAATTTTAAAAGTTTCCTGGGTGGAGAAGATTCGTAACTCCACATTACTAGAACGTCTCAGCAAGACTACTGAGATCATAAAAAGCATCAAGCAGAGAAAGCTGGAATATTTCGGACATGTAATGAGAGGTCCCAAATAATGAATTGCTACAAAATATCATGCAAGAAAAATAGCAGGCAAACGCAGTCCCAGGACGAAGAAGAACCTCAATGGTTTGAAGAACTTGCGAGATTGGTTTGGTGTAGATACAAGCATGCTATTTAGGGTGGCAGTGAATAAAATTAAAATAGCTATGATGGTAACCAACGTTCTGAAAGGACATGGTTCATGAAGAAGAATAAGGTAGACCTCGCGGTGTGTCCCCAGCTAAGTGAGTTTAATAGGAGTCGGATTGTCGGTTTGCTTCAAAGCCAGTTTAATCAATTAAAGATGTTTCTATGAGATAAGAGATAATAATACGAATGTAATGACGAAATTCATTGAACTAGCTAATGCTCTTGCTGCATATTCTGAAATAAAACTCCAGCAAACAGCAACTATTCCGAAGAGTTTATACAACACAAAATTATCACAGAAAACAACACTTGTGAAGATAAAGATAATAGTACTTTCAATATTTCTTTAACCTTAGATGAAATATAACTTTGCCCTAAATATGACAAAAAAATACTAGAGATTTTCATTTCATATTTTCTAAAACAATGCAATTTTTAAACGAAGAGTCAACCACTGCACATCTTCAAGGAGAAAATATCAAGCAAAATGACACCCCTCAAGGATTTGTTTTAAGTGTAACGCTATTTTTTAATTGATATAACTAATACTATATACCATATACTCAGTACAAACTCCAGTAATTTATGCAATGCTATTATGATTACCAATTTCCTTAGTTTCATCAATACCATTAACCAACTATATATACAGCACATTTTATTTGCTCTCCTAATTGAAAAGAACTAGCAACTATACAAAAAAGCAATTATACTGTACAATTTCTATGGGTTCCTTCACACATTAGCCTTCAAGGAAATGAAGAAGCTGATCGCATTGTTCAACAAGCAAGAAACGGGCGAAACTGCGAGTAAAGAAAGAAATGTAGTGCTAAATTACTTAAAATCATCTCTTAAAGTGAAGGTCGAACAGTTTTGGCAAAACAAGTGGGAGAGTTTAACTTCAAAACTTCGCGAGGTGAAAAGATATGTAAAACCATGAAAATATCAAATTCCCAACAGAGCTCATCAAGTCGTTGTTACTCAACTTAAGCTAGGATGTACCCGACTATCTACGGGCGTATAATCGGTCACAATAATCCCACTTGATGTGATAACTGTTTCACTCAGTGTTAAGCATGTCCTTGTAGTGAGTCCAAGAAACCAGTTGCAGAGACAGACCAACCACGTCATAGAATCAACAAGTGAAATCTTGTAAAATATGTAAAATTGAACATTTAGAAAAAATTCCATAAAGTCATTTATATACCTAGCAAAATTTAATATTTATGAGTAAAAAAAATAGAAGAAAAACTAACCGACGCTATTGAAGCTGGCAATGGATAAAACAGGAAGATTCCCTGAGTCCTCTATTGTTCAACATAATTATGGACGAAATAATAAAAAAGTAAGAACTAAAAAGGATACCAAATGGGAAAAAAGAACGCTAGAAAATTTAATATGTTAATTTCTCCAAAAAAGACAAAATCCATGGTTACAAACAGCAAATTTACTAAGATGTAAATTGGAGCAGAAAGATCAGATAATAGAACAAGTAAGGAGTTTAAATATTTAGACATCACATTATCTAGCTACGGAAGCTCGAAACTGAAGTGGAAGATTAAGTGAATAGAGCAAACAGAGCCACAGGCTGCCTGAAAGAAAAATATGGGGAAATAAAAATACCGAAAAAGAAATGAAAGGCAGAATTTACAAAACAGTCATCAGACCAATAATGACATACACGGCAGAAACACGACCTGACACAGAGAGGACAAAAATAATGTAAGAAACAGCAGAGATAAAAACTGCTGAAAAAAATTGATGGTAAGACACTATGGGACAGAGCTAAAGTACAAATATACGACATAGATGCAAGGTGGAGAACATGAAAAACTGGTAAGAAATAGAAGAGTAGAATGGAACGATCAAATAAGCCGAACGACAACAAATATAATAGTAAAGACGGCAAGAGACGGTTCCCCAATAGGGAAGACGATCAGTAGGAAAGACCACGAAAATGATGAAGCGACAACTTACTAGAGGCGCATTGAAAAACAAACAGAGTCATGCCTATATAAGAAGAAGAAGAAGAAGAAGAAACACAAAAAGAAGAAGAAAGAAGTAAATTATCTCATGCATATGTACATATATGCCGTTAAAAATCTCAGAGATTGATGCGATTGTGTTTGCAAAATAAAAAAGAACTTCCTTTTTTATATGTTTGTGTTATTGCCTGTCTATTTTATTATGTACTTTTTATCCATCGGGTATGACAAATTCGTAGAAATAATACTTTGAATTTATTTTTAATAACTTCATTGGTTCTAATCAAATGTTGGATTCACTGAACTATTATTGATATTTCCGCGGCGTTTCCCACAAACAAACAAAAAAATCACAATTATTACATTTATAATGACTTAATTATGAAATTGAAAACTGTAAAACATAAAATTTCATTGTTAATTGTACAAGAGCACGCACTAATTCTATTTTGTGAAACTTTGTCGGCATCGTAGTTATTATCAATATCTTCTTCGTGGTTCGCCGACGTTCACCTTTTGATAACAGCCATTTCAATTCAATTGAATACTTTGTTTTGTTTTATTGCGTTTCCGGTTGTAATATTTCTTGTTTTTTTGTTTCATTCATTATCACTACAGCTGATTGTTTTAAAAGGTTCATTAAGTCATTATGTAGTTGATAAACTTTATTCCCTTTTGTAGGGTCATGCAAAAATGATCGCCCTAGTTTTTATATAAAGTTTTCGATTCGATAAAATAACGTTCAAATATGGGATTTTTCGGTCAAAGGAAATTTTTTCAAACTTTAGATTAGAAAGCCTACATTTGTATATGTTAACGAATAAATCTGCAGATAACATGGTCTGATTTAATAAAAGTTGTGAGATTCTTTTTAAAAATTATATACAAAGTTAAGTCCAGTTGTAACAAACTTTAAAATAAGATCCAATACAATAATGCTTTTGCACATTGTTCAGGTATAGCATTCTACCTAAAAGTTCTATAATTCTAAAATTCTTTTAAGTTTCAGACACTTTTTGTCTTTCCACATTTCGCCAATGTGCTTACTTCCATGTCACAGTACCAGAAATTTTCTTCTTTTGATGGTCAATTATATACAGGGTGAGATTTTAATGCGAAACTTATTTAAAAAAATGTAGACAATGATATTCTCCATTCTTCTTCTTCTTCAGCCTTAAGTAATCTAACTTTGGACATAGGCCTCCCCCAAATCAATCCAGTGTCTTCTATTTTGCGCCACTTGCTTCCAGTTGTGTCCTCCGATCTTCTTAATGCCATCAGTCCATCTCATTTGTGGTCTTCCTCTGTTTCTCTTTCCTAACCATTGTCTCCATTTTGTATTTCGTGGTTCCATCTCTTATCCTTCAGTCGGGCATTGTGTCCTGCGAAGCTCCATTTTAATTTGGCAGCATGTTCTCCTGCGTCTTTTACTTTGGTTTTGCTTCTAATTCATTTGTTTGTTTTTGTCTATAAGTCTCACCCCGAGCATTGATCTTTCTGTACTTTTCAAAAAGACGCACCAGCAACCAGAAAAACAAGTGACTGTGCAAAACAGCCCCATCGAGTAGAAAATATATATATAATATATATATATATATATATATATATATATATATATATATATATATATATATATATATATATATATAATGGCTATACACCCCAGCGTGGAGTTAAACCGCAAATTCTTTCTAGAATCCTATTTCTTAAGTGAATCAGTCTTTTTTTGTTTATCTTATCTTCTTGACAATACTCGCTCCATTTTTTCCTGTTTCTAGTTCTTCCTCTCCATTCACTGACTCCTCGCCCTTTGGAGGTCTTCTTCAACTTCTGCAGCCACTTTGATCTCGTCTTCCCCTTCTCTTTCTTTCCTCCTGGATTCCATTCTGTCATTGCGTATGTCACTGCCTCATCGCCTGCTCGCCAAATGTGACCTAACCATCTAACTCTACATTGCTTTATTTTAGTTACGATGTCTTCCTTAAGTTCTTCCTTAATTTCTGCATTTGTTCTGCTTCTATATTTATTTTGCTCTGTTCTGATTGGTTCCTAGTATGGTTCTCATAATCTTTCTGTCTGCTATTCTTAAGTCTTCTTCATCTTTTTTAACCATCGTCATTGTTTCTCCCCTGCATATAATAATATTGGTCTAATAATTATGGTGTTATAAATGCTCATCTTGCTTTTTTTTAGTCAGTGTTTTTGCTTTTAAGTAATCTTTTGTTTGCAAAATAAGCTTTATTCCCGCTAATATTTTTTCTTTTATTTCGGATTTCCTTTCACCGGATTTACTTATTGTAACTCCTAGGTATTTGAAGTATTCTACTTCTTCAAACTCAGAACTTCCTATTTTGATTTTTTCCTTCATTGGTTTTTTCCCCTAATCTTAATATTTTTGTCTTTTTCTTGATTAATCTTAGCCCCATTACCTCCCCTTTCTCTCTTATTTCTTCAAGCATTTCTTTAATTATTTTTCTGTTCATTGCAATAATAGCAATATCGTCTGCATATGCAATTATTTGACCACCTCGTGTTCTGAGATTTCCTTTATTTATATTTCGCAGTACATATTCTAATGCTAGATTAAATAGCGTTGTTAATAAGGCATCTCCTTGTTTCATACCTTTATTTATACTGAATTCCTCTGTCTCTCCTCTTTGTGTCTTTATGCTTATTTTTGTAGTTCTCATTGTCATTTCTATTCATTTTCTGAGTTTATGTGGAATTTTTAATTTTTAAGTGCTGTCATTAGTACGTTCCTTTTAATTGAATCAAATGCCTGTTTGAAGTCTATGCATAACATTTCCAATTCTAATTTATACTCGTTTGCTTTTTCCATTAGTAGAAAATAGCTCGGAGTAATTATGGACAAAGGCTTAACGTTCAGTAAACTCGTAGACGTCACAGTACAAAAAGCCAACATGGCCAAAGCGTCAATAAGAGGCCTAGCAGGAAGGTAAAGTAAACTAAGAATGAAAACAAAGCTAAAATAATAAACAGTATAATTCTCCCTATACTAATATATGCATCTATCGCATGGGGACACATATGCAATACTTCCAAAAAGAAAATACAAGCGGCACACAACAGCAGCCTAAGAGAAGCAGCAAACGTACCGAGATACGTCGCAGAAAGATTCCTCTTTAGAGAATTACAGCAAATCAGAGTGACTGAGATTATGAATGACAAAGCAAGAACAAAGTTCGCAGATATAGAAAACCATCCAAGTCACACAATGCGAGGGATGATGAGGTATGATGCTTTCCACAGGATGGAAGCACAAAAGACTGAAACAACAAATAATCGAATAACACTAAACATATACTAGACAGAAAATAACAAAACACCAGAGAGAAAACACACAAAATAACATAACAGCACACTAATAAAACAATTCGTAGCTCGAAAAAACTCGTGGACAACCGCTACGAATAGCGTGGGCCCAGGTGCTTTAAGTGGACAAACTTTATATTGTCATATTTTTTCATTATAATATAAACATTGTTCTAATTAAGATTTTTCTGTTTCAGGCAACCTACAAAAAAAAAACAAAAAACACATAAAAAACGGCTTCGGCCACCAAAAAAATTTAAAAAATCTAATAAAAACCGACGCAAGCAAAAAAAAAAATAACAAAAACTACAAAACTCGGTCACGTAGGGCCCAATCTCTTGAACACCAAGTTTCCGAACTGAACCTAGCTCAGAGCTGAGAGTTGAGGACCAAGAAAGCAATTTTTATTCGTGAATAAGCCACATTAAGATAACAGGATCATAGCGACAATGCGCTGTTCTGAGTTTGATTCGATTAGGAAACCAAGTTAGAGTTTTATTACCCAGGACTGCTACATGAAGAAGATTTGGCTAATAGTTCTGCCCCTATCGCGCATCAGAGTGCTATAGGGGAGAAAGGGATGATCTGGAGCATTGTAGCACGGTGGAGTGACTCCTGTTTTTACTCGAATTAATACACCTCGCTCCAATGAATTGTTACACCCGAACGTAATTCTTAGGGATGTCTGTCAGGCTGAAACCAAAAAAACCAAAAATTCTCAGAAACATGCATTAGTTTGTATTTGTGTTTTATTTATTATTTACGATGAAGATCGTTAAAAATGAAATATCGGTGATTTTCAAGGTGACCCGGATTTTATGATCGCGAGTGTATATTGAGATGTTAAATAAAAAAAAAAAAATATTGCATGAAAAATATTCGCGTTTAACCCGGAAATTAAGTAAGTTTGACACTAATTTTTCTAATATTAATTTTGTAAGTTATCTTATACTACATAGTTGCCGGTCCTCATAGTTTGCGTACCGAAATGCTTTTGGCTCTAACTCAAATAAGTTGTAACCGAGTATTTTGACGTATGGAGATCAAAAATCACACCACAACCATATAATAACAAAGCAATTGTTATTTGTTCTGTGCCACAAGCAAAAATTTACTTTATTTTCCTTTATTTTCCGTATATAAAGGGTCCGTATGAGAACTAACTTCCATTCTACGTCCTTTATAACATGATGTGAGCAGCAAATAGTTCCCCTCTAAAAGTACGTCCGTCTAATTAGTTCCAATATGGAATATTATTGATCTAATACCAACAACGGAAATTAAAATAAAACCGAAAACCATGTCGATCCACTTCCATCAAACATTAAACCGTTATTGATAGGCGTAAATTAGGGCCTATTGCTAATAAATCAAATCTGATACAGTTGTATAATAAAAACATTAAACAGGATCTTATTGTTTAGGTTCCTTGTGCCTCTACGAAATCGAGTGTCAGTTGGTTCATTAACAACTGAACACACTTATAACGTTTTTCCAAAAGTTCAAAAAACCTTTGAAATTATTCTTTCAGTTGTGATCAAATAAAATTAATTTAATAAATTTCAAACAACAACAATGCCTTAGCTGGTAAATTAAATTAACAATCATCGAGGTTGTTGCGAAAAAATATATGGATAAAACAAATTTTGGTACAGGATTTTGAATTTGCCGAATATTGCAAAACCAAATAACAGTTAGACTACGTTTAGGTTGTTAAAATTGTTTGATAAAAATTTTTTATAATTAAAATGTAGCAAAAGAGCGTAAAAGATGCATTAATTATGTTGGTAAGCAACCGGATAATATTCTCCAGAAGATTATTAAGGCATCTTCTGTGGATGCCATCAGGGCCAAGAGCCGCTTTTTTTCCAATATTACACATCTGCCTGACGGTGTCCTCAGTCACAGGGGCCATCATCAGGTGAGGATGTGGCCCCAAATGTGTCTGAGGATAATAGAATATATCTTCCACTCTCCGTTTGGCGTATCTTGGCCAAAATGGCGTAACGAGGGCGGCCTGTAATGTATCTTTGAAGGCTTCGGCCTTGTCTTGTGGATGTTAAGAATTACTTTGTGTTAACTTTGAGATGTGATCGTGGCTGACTTTTTTGTTTCGTTAGGACTTTAAGTTGATTCTAGAATATAGCACCTTCTCGGTAATCAGGTCGGCTGTGACCACGCTAACCACTGTAATTATTTCAGCCTGTTCACTTCCAACCTTATAACCGCCGAGAGCCTGTTATACTTTGTTTTGATGAGGGGATCTCTGAAATCTTTTATACTCTCTGATCATTTTGCGTTTGAATTTAATTAGTACTTGTTGATTTTTCGGGATCTTTTGTTGCTCACATATGACATGTCCTTGTTTATTTTTTAACTTATGAAATATCTCCTCAACTTATAAATATTCCACTTTCGTTTTAGAACTTTTAAGCTTTTGATTTTTTCTATGGTATTAGTTGTTTCTTTATTGTTTTTTAATTTTACTTATATTCACAATATAAAATTACTGTATCCTAATAATTTAACTAAATTTTATGAAATTTGGAAAAGACAACGGTTTTGCTATGGTGCGCCTCATGCAGAGTAGAGATAATTTCAGATGTTTGATATCTTTGTGCAACGTCATGACACATGTTTAATAAAGACCAACAACAAAACTTATTAGATTATGTCATTTATTTTATTAAATGCGGAAAATATTGTGTACTGCATTTTTAAAACTCACACTCTAACGAATGCGAAATAACATATTTTGGGTCGGTGATGTTCTTTTATCTATATACATAATAAAATAATGTCCGTTTTTGATCTTATCTTGACAGTAGCATTATTTTGAACAGTTATTGTGTGATCATCGGCTAAACTTAGCCTTTATTATATTATTGCAAACATTTTATCATATCATTACTATTTTTATCATACAAGTTTAATAAAAGTTTTAATCAAATAATGAACAGAATTTGTTTAAATCATCTACAGTTTTCTTGAAACACGAACTTGAAATTAAGAGACAAAAAATTATCAAATTCATTATTATTTTTTTTTCTGCCATCCCCTTTACGGTCATCCTGCCTATAGCATCCCCACAGGTCTCTATTTTAAAATTGTAACGGTAGAAAAATGTGGAATTGGAATGGAAAATGTGAATGTGTAGAAAAATATATTTTCCTACCACATGGGGTAATATTACAAGGGTAGAAAATTGGGAACTGAAACTAAGGAGGTGGAGATAAGGCAAGCAAAATAATCGCTCTTGTGCGAACGGCACTCAGGGTTTGTTAGGAGAGCTGGGTCGTGGATAAGTAAAAGATACAGGGGTTGGATTGGGCAACTACAAAAAATGAAATAAAGGGGTCAATAATCTCTTGGAACAAACAAAGCAAAAAGAAACTGAAAACACCTCAAGTAATTTAATATAGGGCGCCACTTTGAGGTGCCTAGTTATAACTATTACAACAAATAGTTGTAATAGGAACATAATTATTAAAAATCAAAACATATCTGGGCGATATTTTTGTAACGATAACTTGGGGATACTATTCGAAAAAACGAAGGATTAATTAAAAAAAAAACAGACAAAATGTTAAGAAACAAAATTTAACATTTATTTTTGTGTCATACCACAAACAGTTACACAAATACAGACAGCACAAAAAATGCTATATTAGTTACAGAGATTCTTACCAAAATAATAAAGAAAACTTACATGTGTTCTACTGATTTACAAACTCAGGAGATGCTACAAAAACTTACAAATGATACTGACGTATAAACTGTGGCAAATATAAAAGTTATTACAAATAAAAAAAATTATCTTTTTAAACAATGAAAGCAATTATTATTTGTTTTAAATGTCTATCTTGACTTTAAATTTTAGACACAGAAAAAGTTACCTGAACCTCACTAAACTTCAGTCTGCATGTCTGTGGTCGGGAACTGGAATCATGCTGGAACTATACTGGGGGCAGATCAGGGATAAGAAGATGAGGGCGGAAGCCACCACCGGCTGGAACACAACCTTGAAAACTCGTCTCCTTCAATGATTTGACTAGAACAGGCACAGCACAATGGCAACATGATGCCATCTTCAAAAACTAATGTCAAACTGCTCAATAGCAAGTATCCAACTGCTACTATCACTTCATACTACATTTCCATGACAAGAAAAGGAAAACGAAAAGATTTCGAATTTGAAAATAAATTCGGACTCCAACAAAACTGAACACGCCATGATCAGCGGCCGGCTTTACCGAGAGTAACGAAATTGTCCTTAGAAATTGATCGCATAACTTAAAATAGCAAATACTTGACAGGAATTAAAATGCAGTTTCGGGCGGTTTAACGATCAAAGGAATATCGAAGAACTGTGACATAAACAAACAATAAAATGATTTATCAACACAAAAATCGACTTAGCGTCGTAAAAAGAATGAAATAATTCGGTGTTTAAATACGTACAAATCGGAAATTGAAACACATTAAAAAATATTCTGTTCTGCGATTTCTCAAACATATATGAGGGGATTTCAATATATTACATATACATGAGGATTTAAATGCAAAAAAACTAACTTTAGTTAGTCTCTAGTTACTATAATATATTGGCGTGTTTAGAAGTTTATTTGATTTCTCTTTATTTTTATTTCTTTTAAGTTTTTGTTTTTTGTTATACCTATCTAGTACGTAAATTTTTTTATTTAAACTTAGTAGTAAAAGCAACTGGCTTTCTATTGTAGGTGTCCATGGTAAGGAGGAGCAAAGAAAGATCAAGATCCAAATTTACCAGTGAACAAATGGCCGCAGCAGTCACAGAGGTTAAAAAAATGGAACAGCACTTTGCGTTGCGTCAGATATGTTTGGCATAAATTTTAGCACATTAATTCGATATGATTTAAAAGAAAAAAATTATCCTAATGCAAAAATGGAGCCAAATTATGCTGTTATATTAGTATTTAACACAGAGCATGAGACGTCGATGTGTGATTATATCAAGAACTGTAGCAAATCGGCTTCTGGGTTGAATACTCCAAAAGTCAGGTGTCACTATGCCAGAATCTTGGAAGGCCAACAAATGTGCAAACAAAGATTGGTTAAAAGCATTTATAAAAAGAAATTCACCATTAAGCCTCAGAAGGTCAGAATGATGTTCACTGTTAAGTCTTACTGAATTTACGAAACCAAATGTTGACCGATTTTTCTTAAATTTAAGGCAAATATACGTAAAGTATTCATCAATTGTTAAAAATATTCGCATCTTCAATTTAGACAAAACTGTGACCACGACTGTCCAACGACCACATAAAGTTGAGGTACAAAAAGGTGTTAAGCAGCTGAACCAGTGCACAAGTGCCAAAAGAGGACTACTTGCTACTATTTGTGCAATAATTCGAGCAACATTTCTATCTTCGGTCTTTATTTTTCCTTTTTCCTTGTAAGAAGTTTAATATGATTATGCTAAATGGTGCTATGCCAGGAACATTGGGACTAACTAATTTAAGTGGATGGATGGCTGCCGGAACTATTCACCCAAGTATTAGATCATTTTATTAAGCATACTGGTGCTAGAAATGAAAATCCGTGTTTATTAATATATGACAATCACGATTCTCATATGTCTCTGGAAATAGCAGAAAAAGTATAAGATAATTGCATAATAATTTTAAGCTTACCCTCACATACAAGCAATAAGATACAGCCCTTTTAAAAATAAGTTTTTATCCTTCAAAAACTATTACAATAGTGTGATTGATTCATAGGTTTTTAACCACCCCCGCGTTTCTATAAAACTGTACCAAATAGCAGAATGTACTGGTATTGTCCACTTAAAATCAATGACACCTGAAAATATTATGAACCGCTTCAAATCTACATGTATCTAGCCTTTAATGAATATTTTTAGTGAAAATGATTTTTTGTTATTGTCAATTACTGATAGATAGATTAATGATTTTGAAAACGGCGAACAAAAAGCTCAGCTTCATCTTCAGTTAATATATCTTCTACTTCATTTAAAACAACCCAAGAATCTGAACCGAACTTAACTCTTGAAATACCTTCTAATCAAGAAAACCAAGGAAAAGAAAAGGACAGAAATCAAGGAAAAGTGTCATTTTAACTAGTAAACCAGAAATTAAGATCTTTCTTATAAAACGAAAGGTAAGCAAACCCCTACAACAGCAGCAGTCAAAAAAGTGAAACAAAATATTTGGAAAGGTTAAAACACAAAAGGCTGTAAAAAGAATCCTCCCAGAAAAAATACCAAGCCAGGTAAAAGTGATTCAGAAACGGATTCCGGAAGTTTATAGTTGACAGACTCTTCAAATGATGAATAAAGTTCTCCTATGATGCAGAAACAAAAAGATTCAGAAAATACTGAAATTTTAAAAGCCTCTTTGAGAGACTCCGAAAATTTGAGAAGAAAATCCATTATATAACCAAAATTTTGGAAATTGTAAACTCTCACGAATTTAAAATTTCATATTTGAGAAGAAGTACGAAAGTTTCCAATTCATTTTACTTTCCAGATGTTCCTAATAATCATATGTGTTTGAAATCTGACTTTGTTATGTTATTGTCAGCACCTATATATACAGAAAATAAACGACTATCTTACTATTATAGATTTGGTTTGGAGTTTAACAATTTGGTTGTACGGTAACTTGAAAAAATAATAAATATTTTTTGCATTTAATCATTATTTTTAACACGTTTCATTGTGTACTACCTAATGTTTCCAACTGTACCACCGGTGGTACATATTGAAACAAATTCAGTATTGCATATTTTTGAAAATTTTCAAGTTACTATTTTTACCTTACTCATAATAAATATCAAATTTTATAGACAAATGTACACAGATAATAAAACTTTGAATGAAGATTTTTTCGAAGATTGCATTCCGATGTTAGAGTACATTTCCTAAAAAATGTGTCATTGTGTACCAGTCTCCCTTACTATGATAATATACCAATCCGATCCTAACAGAGACGGAGACAGATCCAGATATGACACAAAATGAAGAAGAAAAAGTATATACCTAACAAAAGCTTTCAAATTGTTATGCTCGAAGCAGTTTCGTCATTGTCATTATTTTCTCGTCTATCATTTCTTTACTATCTAATTTTAATAATACTTAAATTACTCTTAATTTAATTCTTTAATTTTCTCTATTATTTATAAGTCTACTTAGTTTCTATTTAATATAATTTTTCGAATTAACTGCATATTTACTTTCACATGCAAAATTGTTTCCATGACTAGGCCTAAAAATATTAACCTTCTCATCAGCTAAGAGGTATTTAACGATGACTATACATATTTCCTAGGCCTTATAAATGAAAAATGATTTTGACATTAAGACGATTATGTTGTAAACTTGACACCTTTACCGGTGAACCACATTTGGTATATAACTTTTTAAAATTACCATGACTTATTTTTTTAAATTGTAACCTCAAAAAGTTTTATGACGTTGACGTTTAACAAACGTCATTTTAGAGAGAGAGAGAGAGAGAGAGAGAGAGAGAGAGAGAGAGAGAGAGAGAGAGAGAGAGAGTGTGTAGCTTGTGTGAAACTAGGTTCATTGAATGTCTAACTAGTTTGAATCTATTTGTATCAGTCTCTAAGAAATTCCTCAATGTGGTCGCAAAAAATCTGGAACAGCCAGTGCCTTATGTCCAGCAATAGGAACAAGCAGTTTACTGATTTCATTCATGGTTTGTAAAAAGGTCTTAAGCGTCATGCTTCCATTATCCATATTTCCTCAAAGTGTTTCCTACGATTTAATTAGTGCTATTAAATTTATGAAACGTATTATCTCTGTTCTAGAAGATTTAAGAAAAAAATCTGAAATTGAATTTGAAAAACTCTATATTTTTGTTTCTTATTCTGTTAAATTACCTTAAGATATTTTTGGTAACGAATTTCAAATTTCAAAGATTAATAAGAGACGAACTTGTGGAAATATCTACTCATCCAACAACTGCCTTTTTGGTAAAAAAAGAAGAATTATTACATTGTTTCTGTAGCCGCTTTTACGTCTGCACCCAACTTTGAAACTAGTGTATTGTATTAAAATTTTGTTATTGCGTGTCGCAGGTAGCCCAGTGTGAATGTATGTGAGGTAGCCTGACAGTGCTGGACGCTACTATATCGGTGTTATTTTGGCTCCATCAGTCGCTTAGATTGCCCCGTCCGACCCCTGATCCCGTGTCAAGTAACGGGCCTCTGTTGTCGGTCGGAGGTCCCAGCGACGAGGATGCTTCGGTAGCAGAAAGAGGATCCTGTGGCTCCTCTGGGCTCCTGGGAAATGAGGAGCCTATGACTTGAAAATGTTCCATATTTATATATTTCGATATGGGCATTTTCAGATCAGTTAACCAATAATGAAAATTGTAGATGTTTTGAGGTGGGCGATACAAATTGGAGTGCGTATTAGTCCACGACTAAGGCACACAGAATATGAAAAACGCAAAAGCTCCTGGTCCGCACTCTTAATCCGCACGAGATGCTTGTTGAACTATTAAAGTTGTTAAATTAAGACAAGATACAGGTGCTTACTAAATTTTATAATACGGTCTATCGAACAGAAGAAATACCTGATGATTGGCTGACTTCTACTTTCATTACAATCTCCACGAAAAACAACAACAACGCGAAAGAATGTAAAGATCATAAAACAAGTTTAATAAGCAATTCACTGAAATTATTTTTTAAAACTATACACAACCGCATTTATTAAAAATAAGATCCTAGCTTAATAATACACAATTTGAATTTCGTAACGTCGGAGTGGGAACAAGATAGGCTTTATTATATTTAAACGTATTAACCCCACGCTGTTTGGACGTGAGTAAAGATGTCTATGTCTGCTTTATAGATTATAAAACGGCGTTTGACAGAGTAATGCACGATCAACTCATGATAATTTTGAAACAAAAGTAAATAGACAAGCAAGAAGAATAATAGAAAACTTATATTATCCAGATATCGCACATAAAAATAGATAAGACATAGTCGAAGAACCTCAAAATTAAAAAAAGGGGTACGGCAAGGTTACATTCTCTTTCTGTTGTACGTTGTAGTAAACGGAATTCTTATTAATAACGTGAGGTATGCAGATGAAGATTTGTAGGGAATAGTCCCAAAAGTTTCTACGGCAAGTTTACATTATGACTTAAATATGAACTTGGATAATACCAAGTTTTTAATCTTTACCAAGAAACCAAATAGTAATTGAGAGACCGGCCCTGGTAACGTATGGTTAAGTTGTACTGATAGCGTACTCCTAGTTTTTAATAAAAACAAGTGGTTTTATTAAATAGTTTTTTAAAATTAAAGTGTTTATCTACTAGATACTACTACGTAAGTTATCTATACGTAATTATTATTTTATTAGTGTGAAAAGAAAACGTCAATAATAAATATATACTACCGTAGAATCATTTTGTGAGGTTAGCTGTTATAAGTACCTTATAGTAGCATGCTGTTAGTTTTTCACTTACCAGAGTCGGAGTAAGGCCTTCAACGCCATAGCTTAAAATTACGTCACAGAATGTAAACACACCTTCCGATCTAACCAGTCCAGTAAATCAACGTTCGAATATCACAAACAGTTATGCATCAGCCGCTTCACACTCTTTTCCGAGTAAGACCCAAGCAATTGTATTTAGTTGCATCGATAATGCTAAATTGCAGGATTATCTCATTCCTTTGGGCACAATCATCAACCCAAAAAATATTATTTTTTCATCAAGATTATCTAATAATAGAATCTGCATGTATTTGGCAAACAAAACTGAAGTAGATAACTTCATGACACAACATGGCTCTATAGAAGTACTCGGCGAAGTTGGAACAGCACGAAGACTTGTCTCTCCAGCAGAAAGACTAGTCTTGTCTGGAGTCTGCCCGTCAATTCCTCATCAAGTATTAGTTGAATAATTACAGAATATCGGTTTAAAGCTTATTTTCCCAATATCATTTCTGAAAATTAGCTCGACTCTCCCCGAATATAGTCACATATTGAGCTTTCGGAGGCAAGTTTATATAAGTCCTATAACATCACCAATTCCAGATTCTATTCTAATAAATTTCGATCAAACACCTTACCGCATATTTTTGTCACAAGGTACACTTACCTGCTTTATTTGCAAAACTACAGGACACGTATCATCCCAATGCAATAACAGTTCAGTAACGGAATGAACTTATATTGAGTCAAACAATGAAATACCAAATCAAACAGCTTAAGGTACCAAACACCCAGCAGTCATCAAGTTATCCATTATCAAATCCAAGCATATCACCTATACCTACAAATCTCCATGACAAAGAAATTACTAACGCTCCTACTCATAACAACACTTTCAATCAACCTCATTCAGTAGCAATAGCGTTTTCACAAACTTCGGAAGCAATATCCTCCAATCTATTAGCTCCTTTTTCATTAGATACAACTGCAGAAAATTCTAATAAAACTGATACATCAAGACATTTTTCTGAAACAACCATTTCAACCAATCTTACAAATAAAACTTCAAGCTCGAGTTCTGTCACTACCAATGAGTTTGCTTCAGTACTTCCAAATGTAATAAAGCCACAGCATCTAAGTGAAAACTCTAACAGCAATTACGAAAACGCAAGTTCTTCCATAAAACGCAGTATTGGTGAGATCGTCAGGCCTCCTTCAGACTAAGTAATTTCACCAGAAAATCTGTTTGTAAAACCCAAACCCTCTAAACCAAAAAAACCGCGCTCATCTAAAGTCCCATCTACACGGAAAACTCTTAAAAATTTCATTGATAATCATACCCCACCATTCGTTTTAAATTACCACCAATTGTCCTTACTGATTGATAATGTCCAAGGCTCCTCCGGCACTATTAGCGTCGTCAAAGAATTTACAACTGATATGGATGGTTTACTACATCTTTTACAAAAGAAACTATACAACCATTTAGAGAAAGATTTCTGACTTAGATAGTGACTCTTCTGTAGACAATTGTTTTGTATCATCTAACTCCGAATCTGTTAACAACATTTAACTCGATACTTCAATGGAACATTGATGGATTTTTTCATCGTCTCCCTATGCCACAGCTTCTTTTATCTAAATATTCTCCAGATATTATTATTTCTTATGAACATGGAAGAGGTGAAGAGGAAATGAAGAAGCTGACAGGACTGCACGAGAGGCAATTTTAAGTGATTTGTCAAAGCCGATAGACAAGTGTAGTTCCAGTGGCTTAAAAGCTTATTTTAAAAATAAAGTGTGGTGTTTGTGGCAAAATGGGTGGTCTCAAACTAATTCCAATCTAAATAAAATCAAAAATAATGTGTCTCAGTGGTTTCCATCGTCGCTCAATAGACGAGAACAAATTGCGGTTGCGCGTTTACACCTAGGACATACCGGATTAACGTACTTCTACCTTTTCACAAAGAAAAATCCACCTATATGTGATCAGAGTAACGTCCGATTTACAGTCGAACATTTTTTAACAAATATGACCAAGAAAGACAGCGCTACAAGATCCCAAACGCTCTACTACAGGCTCTACGTCAAAACTGTTCCTGTCACAATGTAGTAAATTATCTTAGATCCATAAACATGTTGTACAATCTGTAGGTGTTTAACTTTGTTTTTTATATTTTGTTCCGTCGCTAATAACCTTTTGGTGGATGCGACATCTTTTTCTAATAAAAAAAAAGTAATAGTCAATTTATTATTGACGGCCAAAATATCGGACAATATAATTGAAACTTTAATAAACAATGGAAATAATGATTTTGCAAAGAAACTAATAACCAGAATTGGTTAGGCTAGGTTAGATTAGGTTAGGTTATTGGCCTTCCATATACTGTTTTAGTAATATTGTCAATGAGGCAAGAATCAAAATTAAAAAAAATAACAGAGTTTGTAAACATCATTAGTTTACAAAAAATTTTGTTTTATTTCTGTATTGAATTGTGATTCGGATCTCATCTGGTAAAAATGAAATGTAATCTCAGAATTAAAATTGCTCTTAACTATTTTTTGCAATCTTTATTACCACAATATGCGATGTTAATTATAAACAATTTCAAATTATTGTCATAAATATTTAGTTTAATTAGTATTTAAGTAATGGTCATTACATCGGTGTGTTCATTTAGCGATTCCATTAATAGTTGTAGCTAAGAGATGCTGGGATATAAACTACATGCTCTTGACAGCACAGCTTAATACTTCGATGGGAATCTGAACTCAATTTATTATTCGATTAAACCGAAATTAAGTTACAAATCAATAGGCGCTCTCACCTTATCATTCAGTTCGGCTAATTGCATTTTAGCCGAATATCAAGTAATGATAATCTCGGGATCAGTTGTCGGCCAATATGGAATTGTTGCGATGTTGCCATATCGCTAACAATATTTTATCTTGTAAGTCAAACAATCGACTTAATTTGGACAAAAATATATTGAATTTACAAAACATTTTGGTTTATGAGTGATGTAATGAATTAAAAATAAATACTGAGAAAAAAACAGCATAGCAGATCTATAAAAACTAACATATTAGATGACGATTATAATATAGTCCGTCTATAAAGTATCCGGAAAAAATAAAGCAGAATTTTAATTTAACTGTATTTATTTCTATCACTTGAAATATAAACTTTCAACAAATAATTCATCTCATTTACTTATACAACCTCCATTTAAATCTAAATACTTAACTAAACTGCCAGGTATGCCCGATACTAGGTCAAGGCCATAATTTTCGGTAATGGTGTAAAATTGACCGAATCAAACCTTCTTTATCTCGTGGCGCTGCTCGTTTCACTTCAATCTTCATCAGTCCCAATATGTTTTCAATGTGCCTAGGACCTGGAGATGTTGCTGGCCACGGAATTGTTTCCAATTCGTGTTATTGCATCCATGCTTGAGTATAGGCATAAGTATGACATCTTGCATTATCTTGCTGTAAACGCCACCCTCTGGATAGAAAACATGAGCAGTTTCAAGAAGAAAACCATTTAGGATGTTACAATATTTTGCACTATCAACAGTACCATTAACTATACAGAGAGGTGTAGGAACACGCTGAGATATTGCTCCCCAAACCAATATTTTAGTGATCTTCTTCCAAATCTTCTAGAACACGTTGACAAAAATCTATTCTTCGTTGCCTTTGCAGAGATGTCATTGAAGGGATTTTTTTTAGATTCCTTGATAATGTATTCTTGTTTTTTCAGTGACATGCGGACAGTTTCTAGGCACATTTTTATTCTTCGTTGATTTTCAAATCTGTTCGCTAATTTTCGAAACCCTAGGCGCGGATTTTGTCGCCCTAAAGCCACTATTGCATTTAAATTGTTTTCACGAATCTTGTGGTCTACCCGAAACTGGTCTATGTCTCTATCTATGCCATTTTTATCCTCTTTATTGTCTCATACACTGCACTTTTTCCGAGTTCAGTAAATTGCACTAATTTTGTTAAAGTTTCGGACACCCTTTCCATACAAATATTCCACCAATTTTCTTTTTTCTACTTGCGACATTATTTCACAAATATTAAGTCTGTGTACAAACAACAATATTTGACAGATGGTCTTATCATACGATTTTGTCCATAACCAACATCGGCACAACGTACTTCATGCATTAGTTTTGTCTTATAATTTTACAAAAAGGAAATCTATTAAAATTAGGAAAAATATAAAATTCCGGATACTTTCTAGACGCACTATAGCTTAAGTTGTAATGATGAATGATAATGACAGATACTGCAGGATTAAAAAATCAAGATCAAGATCAAGAATAAGTTTATTATTGATATCCTATCTGAATTTCTTCAATAATAACCGGGGAATAACTGGTATTCTATCTTATTTATTTACACTTAAATTGTGCATGCTTTGTCTCTTAGCGGACCCCTATAGGGCTCGCTACGTTTTAAAACTCTTTTTTTTTAACTTTAAATTGATTTTTTTTCCAAAATTATTAAAGGAAAAAGTTGATTAGCACTTGATTGCAAAATAGTGTTTCTCACTTCTCTGAACTAACACTAATTAGAATTCATAAAAATTTGTAGATAGAATTCATTAGAATTCATAAAAATTTGGCACCGAGCTCGAATAAAATCAGAATTTTACTTCTATTGGGCTGTGAGGTTCTTAAAATGCTCTGATAAGAAAAGTTTTTTTTACAGCAACACTATCGGTTCAGAAACTTTGATAGAGGCTCCATGTTAAAACTCGCCAGCATAGTCTTGTAGCACATTTACCTGGACCGAAGGTTGATATTAAAAGGGCTAAGAAACTATCTAAAATATTGTCATATTTCTTCCCAAACAATATTTTGGAAAAATAGTGCAATATACAAATGAATTTATTGTTTCGAAAAGTATGATTCCATACAAAATAAAATTTACAAGACTACGGATCTAACTAAAATTAAAGCTTTCATAGGGTTGTTGTATCAGTTTTTTAAACGCAAAGCAATTTATTTTATTCTGAAACTAAACGTGTTAAACGTTATTTTTTTTGTATATTTTTTGTTATCGTGTTTATTTTGATAGCAAACTTAGTACCACACGCATTTTGATATAAAATGAATACACCTATCAACTTATTAATAGTTTTGAAAACATATTTTGCTTTTGAATCGAGTCAATTAATAAAATAAATATTTCAGACAAGTATAAAGTCTCTGAATATCAAGAAAATCATATCAAATATGGCAACGTGGTTTAATAAATGCATAGCCTGCTTGAGGCTATAAAGCATAAATCGCATTGCAGCGCCGCCTCTAGAAGATAAACGGCACATACCCTCTTTTGGCCATATGCTGCTAGGCTCTACAACCAACCTTATCAATGTTCGACGTCTGCTTTAGCTTTGGCTGGTCACCCCATTACCACGCTTTCTTATCTGATACATATAAATCTCAGTTACAAAACTAACTACATAACAAGCATGCACTTTTTAATTGCAATGGGTATAAATATATGTATGAGGTAGAAAAACTGTTATCTAAACATACATTGTTGTGCGTGTTTGTAGTGAATGTTTTCATAAAACAATGTGTAACTTTTAATAGCTGAAATTTTCTATTATCTAATAATCTGCTCAAGATAGATAAATATACAGAAAAATTACAATCAAGACACATTGTGTGTAATGTGCGGGCCATAAAAGGTGACAAATATGTATATGATTTTAGCTTAAGATATTTAATAATAAGATCTTTCTAAATAAGTAAATAATATACAGAGTGATTCTTTAGGAGTTCCAATTAAACGTTTTAGAAAAACTTGAAATAAGAATATCTGAAAATTTAGGATATTAGATTTTTACATATACTGGATATAATGGATCGCTATATAGGTTATGACGATTTTATCTTAACTTTAACTGTTATTAAAGTGTCGTTAACTATTTCCTAGGGTGTGGGGCTGTGTTATAGAGGTAGTACCTTTTATTGGAATGACCACATCGAGTGTCATAGACGGGAGATGGTTCTTGATAACTGGTCCTCATAAGACACCTAACTCTCACTTAAGGCTCCACGTGCCACACTCCGAGCAACTGCATTGGTCTGCAGGCTAAACTAAGTGAAGGTAGCCAGACAGGAGTTTTCTGACCCGGAAAACTAGTACCTGCTTAGGGTCCCTTGTCCAGGGTCACGGATGAAGACCACAACGGTATCCACGGCGGAGAAGAACATCTTCGGTACGGTGTGTATGGCGGAAGTGGCACCCCAATTTTAGGGTTAGTATAAAATTAAATGTAGCGTCTGATCCAGAGTGGACGTTTACAAACAGCGTCTGACCCAGAATGGGCGGCTGATAACTCACTCACCAACCCGCCTGGCAAGCGTAGTGTTTAACTGCCATCACCCCCCCCCCACTTTTATCATGGCGAATAATAAAACAAAAGGAAATGGTCCCCAGGTGGGTAAGAAAATTTCTTAATCCCATACCTCAAAGGTCTGCCTCACGATATCTGAGGGAGGCAATAATGCGCTTTTGATTGATAAAAACAAAAACCCACTAAGACGAGCACAACATAAATCAAAAAAATCCGCCAAACTGTCAATAGGGACATACAATATTAGATCAACTGGAAGAAGAATTATCAAACATAAAATGGGATATCATAGGCCTATCAGAAACTCGACGAAAAGAAGAAAACCGAATACAGCTAAAATCCGGTAATCTACTGTATTATAAAGGAAATGAAATAAATAGTAAATTTGGAGTAGGATTTATAATAAATAAAGCTATAAGTAAGCATGTCCAAATTATCAAAGGTATATCAGATCGTATCGCCTATGTCATACTTAAAATAAGAAGAACATCAATTAAAATTATCCAGGTGTATGCCCCAACAACAGCTTATGATGAAGAAAATATCGAACTATTTTATGAAGATATATCAAAGGCTACGGAAGAACATAAAAATCGTCTTACACTAGTAATTGGAGATTTCAATGCCAAACTGAGTAGAAAACTAAACAAAGAAGAAACTAAAATAGGTGATTTCGGGTATGGTAAGAAAAATGATAGAGGTGATACTTTGATAAACTACCTAGAAGAAAAGCTTCTATACGCAATGAACTCCTTTTACAAAAAGAAGCCCCAACGAAAGTGGACATGGATTGGCCCTAATGGATCCACAAAAAATGAGATCGACTTCATACTGTCCACGGAACGATATATCATTAAAGATGTAACAGTTCTTAATAGATTCACAACAGGTAGCGATCACAGGATGGTCAGAGCAAAAACTAGTATTGGCGGTAACTATGAGATGAAAAGAAAAATAAGTAGAAACTGCGATCTAGTAGATAGAAAAAAACTAGGGCAATATAAAGAGATATATAAAGACCTATTAAACGAACAACTTACCCAAAAATTAGATAGTGATGATAAATATATAGACGAAATAGACAACATACTTACAGCAACAATGATTACATCAGGAAAATAAATAGCAAAAAAGGATCTAAAAAAGAACAACTATATATCAACAGAAACAAAGAAGTTTATGGATAAAAGAAGGAAGTTGAACGAAGAAGGCAAAAGGAAATCTATAGAATATGTAGAAATCAATAAAACAATAAGCAGAGTGATAAAAGAAAATAAATGAACAGAACAAGAAATAAAAATAGAAGAAGTAATACAGATAACAAAAATATGAAATGCTTAAGGCCGAAATTAGGTAAGTTTGAAATAAACAAAATAAAAGATGTAAATGTAGTAGAAACAAACGTTAATGATGACATCATAAATATAATCCACCATTTCTACTCAGAATTATATAAAACAAAAAAGGTACCACCAGAAGAAATTAAAAACCAACTTAAGGTTAAAATAAAAAATGTCAACTCAGAGCTACAGCCAGAAATAAGCAAATCAGAAATAAAGAAGGCATTAAAAGAAATGAAAAACAACAAATCGCCTAGAAAAGATGGAATAACTGCACATATGCTGAAATATGGTGGAAAAGTGGTAATTAATACTCTACATCCCCTTTTTAATAAGATATTAAAAGAAAAAAGAATCCCAAACAACTGGAAGGAATCAGTAATCATTATCCTACACAAGAAAGGGGATAAAGCAGATATAAAAAACTACCGTCCTATAACACTCCTCAATGTAATGTATAAACTTCTAACAAAAAATAGGTAAAGAAATAATTAATAAGACTTACTCACAATCAATTTAATTTAACTATCAGACGACCGGTTTCGCTTTTTACAATATGCAAAGCATCTTCAGGTCTCGATATAAAGTTAAATAAATGATGCCGGTACTCTATTAATTGATGGATGGTAGAACATGGTTGAAACTACTATGTATTGTTGAATGGAGAACTCAATTCTGCTATTGTAGTTGTATGACAGTAAACAAGAAGTTCTTGAGGAGATATATTTGATCCAATGAAGCAGAGATATGTGAGTGATTGTTTGTTAAATGAAAGTGATGTAATATACCATTGTATTATTAAAAGTTATTTATACTTATTCGAGAGATATATTTATGAAATGTGTGTTATTTATTGAGTAATTGTTTTATGAAGGTGACAGTTTTATGACAATGAATAAGTTTAGATGTACAAATTGTGTGGGTGTGCAATTATTTTTCAACTTGTAGTTATCAAATCTCTTTGATAAAGTTCTATTGGCAAAATAGTAGATTATTGTAAAGTCAAGTAAATAAAATATTAGAATTAAAACAATTAAGGACAATTTAAAACACACTAAAACAGAAAACACTTAGAAGGGACGAAACAAACATTAAGTTTAAAAGGGGGAAGGACTTTTATGCACTACATTTCAGTCTTGGGCACAATATTGGGCACATTGTACAATGTGCCCAATATTGTGGCATGGGGTTATATTTCCAATTAATGCCCATTTTTGCTGTCAGTAGTTTATGGTCGTTCCTGCTCCTCTTCTGCCTCTCACATCTTTTATCTTTATTGTGGTATCTTGTTTGACTATTATCGATTTCAGCTCTCGTGTTTCCTGTATCCCATGTATATTTATGAATATTTTTATGTCTAAACAATCTGTTGGTGATTTTTAGGTTCTTTAGTTCGCATAATTCAAACAGATGTTCTCCGTTATCGTTTTCTGTACCCTCTCCAAATCTACCCGCTAGTTTATCGTTTTCTTTTCTTTTCGTTCTGCCGTTAAGGTCTCTTGTTATAATTATCTTCACGTTTATTTTCATTAGCTCTATTTGGTGTTAAAGATGTTCCGTGGAATTTTCTTTTTCTACTCTCGGGAAGTCGTCTATTGGTGCATGTCAATGTTGCTTTCTCTAAAACTCCTTCATCACTTCCGTCGTCTTTTTGTTCCATCCTTGTATATTCCACGTTGCACACATACATGTTCTATATTTTCTTCGTTTTGATTTTTGGTTGAGCTTTTGATAAGACTGAGTCTTCCGAACTATTCGCAATATTGCCCCCCCCCGCATCCGATGAGGTCTGGATTTCCACCCGGGGATGTGTTCCGTACTTGGGTTTTTCATCTTGAAATTTTTGTTGTTCCTACCCCTACGTTTTTCTGTGTGTTAGGTTGCTAATTCCTAACACCACAACCCATGTTTTCTTCAACCTCCCATTCTGGATCGGACGCTGTTGGTTCTTCCGCCCTCTCGACCATTATACCTTCCAGCCATCCTCTGCTCTTGAGACCGTTGCCCTATTTTCACCTGTACTCCAGGCATGGACCCGCACAGATAGGTACTATCAGTCGGGTCAGCTGAACCCTGTTTTTTTTTAGAGGTATTACTCCTCTGTCCCTCCTCTTTTAAACCAGGCTTGGGACCGGCTGCATCGGTTATAGAGCTACTCAATTGACCCATACCAATACAGGCAGAGTTGGAAACATAGGTCCCCACTCGAAAGAGTTTTCTATACTTTCTGAACTGTAGGAAAGTAGGTATTTAAGTTTTAGTTTTTTAACTAACCTATTTTAGTTTTTGTCGATAGGACACTCTCATTAAAAGATAGCAAATTTTTATCGTCGATTTAATACAAATTTTATTTAGAAAATTGATTTTGCGCCCGTAGCTGATATCTAAAATCGCTTGTCGCTTCAAGCGGTGATTCTGACAGAACGGTTCATTCTACACAAAAAGTGCTAATAAACCTTTCTGTGCAAAATTATCTTAGCTACAGTGTTTGGTGAAAACATTTTTTTCTGCAGCTAACAGTTTCTTGGTAAATCTATGTTTTTCCTTTCCCCTTCCTACGAGAAGATTTTAGAGGAAAGCCCGGGGGTAGGAGTGGTAAACTTTTTGCATCTTTCTTGGGGTCATAAAATTACTATTTTCAACAAAATTCAGCTTGTTTTTATGACTTAAAAGTCAAATCTATGACGACTGGACTAAAAAAGCTTAGTTTAAGTAAAAAAATACTTTACGTGTTGAATTGTGAAACTACTAGCACGATCACTCTGTATGCTATTAAAGGATTTTATTTTTGATTTCACAATGATTTTTTCTTTAAATAGTTTTTGTTTACAACGTAAAAAATAACAAAAGCTATAATAAAAACTGACTTAAAAATTTGTCAGAAAGATAAAAAATGCTTGAAAACAAGAAAGAACCGCTCGATACTTTATTGAGACCCATAATCCCAGCAGCAAATAAAGCCATTCTTTACACTCCACCTTCGACACGAAGAGAAGAAGAAATGTTTATTTATACCAATATGGGCTTTGGCCGGTATATTCCGAACGAGCAGAATAATAACAAAGAGTCACGGTCACATATCTTTGTGTAATAACTCGAGATGGTTTTTTTCTTGGTTAATAAAGCCGTCAGTGGAGATAATCGGGCCCGACACAGGCGAACCTTAAGGCACTATGATGTGGTGTGTGCAGAGCATGCCCCATGCCCCCCCGGGGGGTGACACATTCTATGTCGTAAATCATTGGAGTTATTATCCACCAGAGAGGAAAGAGATTCTTCTTCTTTGTGTTCGTGAAAGACACTTACTGTAACGGGTACGAAGTGAATCGTTTACGTAAAAAGATTTCACTTCTTGGATTAATCAATTTATCCTTTATTCTAGTTTAAAATTTGTTATTTTTTGTTTAAAGTTATAACAATGGAATTATTAGCTTGTATATAATGATCAAAAAATTAATAGAATTGGGAATGCTAAATTGGGGTGTTTGAAACGGCAACTCATTTACTAAAGATACCAGCGGCGGCTTATAATAGTTGAGTTTGACAGGGAGGGGGGCAAACACGAATAAAAAAAACTGATGTGATTTTGCACATTTCCTTTAATACACGAATAGGAAATGAAATAGTTTCAGGAGTAAAACAAAGATCTTATGAAAACCATGTCAACGTAAATGGAGAACTCATGGATATTGTCTGATTGATTTTATAGTCACTAATAGAAAAATCCACCCAAAGTAAATTCTAGATATCCTAACTTTAGACTCAGCAGACGCAGGAAGTGAACATAAACTAGTACTAGCACAGATAAGAATGAAAATAACACCAAAACAAAATTTTCTACAGGAAATCACTAAGGAAAAAATCAATGTAAAATCATTGTGGAACGACTCTATAAGAGAAATGTACCAAAGGAGGCTAATACAGAAGATACAGCTTAAACAAGTAAACGACATCCAAGATATAAACGCGAGCTGGGAGAAAATTAAAAACAACATTGAAGAAGCCGCAACAGAAGCTATAGGAAAACGCGAACTCAGACCGAACAAAAGAAACAACAACAATACACCATGGTTCTGAAAAGAAATAAAAGAGAAATGTAAAGAGAAACGAGAGGCCTACCTGAAGTACAAAACATTAAGTACCCCAGAATCCCGACACAACTATAGAAGAATACGAAGTGAAACAAAGCAGTTGGTAAGAAAAACAAAAAATGGCAAAAGCGAATGGGAAAGATACCTGACGGAACTGTTTAAAGTAAAGAAAAATAACAAACAACAGAATAACGCACCTGAATAAAGGGAGGGAATAAATGCACCAGAATCAGACGGAATAACCAAATAGCGTCTAAAATATGGAGGAGAAAATATTACCCTAGAGATAACAAAACTTATACAAAAACTAATATTGCACTGCAAGATACCAGACGCATGGAGAAACAGCATAATGATACCAATGTTCAAAAAAGGAGATAAAGAAGGTTCCAACAATTCTAGAGGTATAAATCTACTGAACACCGCATTTAATGCTTACCACAAAAGTCCTAGTCAATAAAATCAATAAACTAACAACTTTATCAGATGAACAACAAAGATTTAGATCGAGAAGACCCTGCGTAGATGCCGTATTTGTACTAAGACAAATCACAGAGAAGGCCATCGAGTACAATAAACCAGCATATCTATGTTTTATAGACCTGACAAAGGCTTTCAATCGCATCCAAGTTGAATACGTCTTACACCTACTGTATAAAAGAAACATACCAATCAATATTATACAAACCATCGAAAACATCTACCTCCATAATCGAATACAGGCAAAGATAAATGGAAAACTAACACAGTGTATACCAGTACAAAGCGGAGTCAGACAGGGTGACTCGTTAAGCCCACTTCTCTTTAATATAATAATGGACGAAATAATACAAGCAGTACGTAAAGGTCATGGCTACAGAAAGGGGAACAAAGAAATTTAAATATTATGTTATGCAGACGACGCCGTATTAATCGCCGAGACAGAAGACGAGCTCCAAAGATTAATACATATCTTCAATACAACAACTAAGAAATACAATATGATAATTCAGCAGAAAAAACCAAATGTATAATAACATCTAAATATCCACTATGGTATATAATCTAAATTGATGTGAAAATAATAAAGCAGGAAGTAAGGTTTAGATATCTGAGGATAAATATAACTAGTTACGGAGATGTTGAAGAAGAAGTACGACAACAAAGCTTAAAGGCAAGTAAAGTTGTGGGATCTCTTAATGACACAATCTGGAAGAACAAACACCTAAGATAAGGCACAAAAACAAGAGTCTATAAAGCAGTAATTAGACCTATATTAACATACACGGCGGAGACAAGACTTGACACATCTAAAACGAGACCACTGCTAGAAACAACAGATGAAAATACTCCGACGAATATCAAGCAAAGTCTGTTGGATAGGGAGAGAAGCGAAAACATAAGAAGAGCATGCAATATAGAAGACATAAATGGATGGGTGACAAAACAAAAACAGGAGTGAAACGAACACATCAGTAAAATGGCAGAGGATAGAATAGTACGAGTAGCACGAGATAAGTCACCAAATGGACAGAGATGTATTGGCAGGCCAAGAAAAAGATGGTGCGACAATTAAAAGAATTTAGAAAGCTAATATTGAAGAAGAAGCTTTAAAGCCTACATACTAGAAGAAAGAAAAAGAAGAAGATGTGATTTTGTTGTTATTCGAAATAGTATCCCTAAGGCGGCTCGTATACCGGAGCAATTTAAGAGCTCTCTATTAAGTTTTAACCTTGTTTAGGCTTACGCCTCTTCAAGGGATGGGAAACTCCTTTTTTTGACGGAGTTGTAGGGGGGTGTGAGAAAAACGTCAATTGAACGAAACGCCAGCTAAGAAGTAGAGAACTACTAAGGAAAAGAGGGAAAAGAAGGTGGTTATTTGTGTGATCAATAAGAATCGATCGAACGCACAAGAAGGAGTTGGAATTGCCTAGCATGCAGTGTAAGGTACTTCAGGGGTTACCAGCCATACGGTAGGAACGGCTCTTTATCAGCGTTTTTGGCGCGCAGTTTATCTGCGATAGTAGATTGGGAAAGATTCAAGAATATTGAAATACTCATCAGGAAGTTCAGGTCCAGCGTTGTGTAGAAGTTTAGCTAGAGGGAATGGAACTTTTTTGGCAGGATGCCTGGTGAGTATTTGCCCTCTATGCGAACAAGGTGTCTTAAGTGTTTGTTTTGCTCGGTTGTTCGAGCCAGCTATGGTTCTTAAGACATACTTCCTACTGAGGGTTAGGATTCTGACCTTGTTTGGCGTGATGTTAGTTCGTGCGTGTATGTGGGCTGATGGATACAGCCAATCTTTTCTCATGCAGAAGCGTAGAATTCTACGCTCAGAGCAATTTAAGAGCGTAGGCGCAAAATTTTGGGCCAATGCCTTTTAAATGCATTCATTTTTTTCAAATCCTGAGAAAACTAATTAATATTTTTGAAAAATTTAAACGCAGAATGAAATAATACATTACTACCGAGGGCCAAAAGTCCCTTAGAATAAACAAAAAGTTGTTTTGAATGAGATATTTGAAATTAAAAATCACACTTAATTTTCTCTTTTTTATTCACCCCTGTAACTTATTAAAATAAACATTATATAAGTTTTCAGAGACTTTCAACCCTCGGTAATAATGTATTCTTTCATTCTGCGTTTAAACTTTTTCAAAAATATTAATTAGTTTTCTCAGGATTCGAAAAAAACGAATGCATTTAAAAAGCATTGGCCCCAAATTTTACGCCTACTAAGCAACATGCACTAATAAATATTATCATCATCATCAGTGGCATTAACAGCTCGTAATGAGCCAAAGCCTCCTTCAGAACAGTCTTCAATTCGTCCTGTCTCTGGCAACTCTTCTCCATGATTTAACTCCGATGGATTTTAGATCATCCTTTATGTTATCTTGATACATACGTTTTGGTCTTCCTCTGACTCGTCTTCCCACCGGTCCTCTTCGGCGAAAATTTTTCTAATCGTTGCATCTTCATCTCGCCTAATTATAATAAATATTATCGCTAATGTGTTTTTCATTTAATTTTTGCTGATACCGCACACCGATGCAATATTATATTACTATCGCCTTTGTAGAGCTACATACACCGCTAACAATACGACGTGTCGGTTGAAAAGCAACGATATTGGCCATAATTTGGCAATTTTCGTTCATCAAGCAGCAGATTTTTTGCAAAATTTCAAACGATCCAGCATTTAATATCAAGTTTGTGGAACTTATTGAGAAATATGAATGTATTTATGATCATCAACGACTGGATCACAACAAAACAAATGTTGTTGAGAAAGCATGGGGTGTAATTTTCAAGTAAACTAGAATTATCTGGTAACTATTTTGCAAGAAATTATTTTTTTTAATGTAGTTATCTTATCATGGCCAGGCGTTTTCTGGCTTAAAAAAATATGATTTCAAATAATCACGTAATTCATAATAAGAATGTTTATTTGTTAATAAATCAATTAGTAAGTAGATTTCTATATAAGTGATTATCTTTTGCAATCTGTGCTTTTGGTCAAGCAATGCATTAACAAACCGTACATAGAGACTTAAACAAATATATACAGACAAGCAAAAGCTGAAGTAAAAATATATAAAAATACTTCATAATTTTTTACTACCAGAGGCGTCCAACAAGAAGACGGAATATCACCAAAGCTTTTCACTGAAACTGTAGAAAATATATTCAGCAAAATTAATTGGCAGAACAAAGACTATCTACTGAGGGAGAATACCTCAGCCATCTAAGATTTGCAGACTACATCGTTTTGACGGCCTGTAATCCTGCAGAACTAAAAGAATTTATAAGCGACCTAAATGCAGCTAGCAATGAAGTTGGCCTTAAAATTAACTTGACAAAAACAAAAAGTAACTGCACTTAAGATAGTAGACGAACATATTTGGGACAATTATTACATAAACCTGGCTTTTTCCTCCTAAAAATCAATAGAATAATTAAAACTGGCTAAGGCATCTTTTGGATGCCACTCCACTTGAAGAAAAAAGCATTCGATCGCATGGCTATAGTTATAAAGGATCGGGACAGGACCCTTCAGATACCTAGACCTACTAAGACCCCTATCATACGGAATATGCCCATAAGGACCTATTATTCGGAGTTTCTGGGGCCTAGGCTGTTTCGGGATCACATATCTGTTGTAAACAGCAGCGGTTCAGAGTCTGGTCCCTTCCTGCTGTTCTGAACGTCTAATCCTTTAGTAGCTTTGTGGCCTTATAGAAAGCCATAAGTCTTTTTAAGGATAACTCCCTTATTTACCTCAGTTGCATAAAGATCGAACCCAGGATCTGAGACCTCTGGTAGGCCAGTGCCGGGCACTTTTAAAGGACATGTGAAGAGGTTTCTTTCCTCCATATTAAAAAAACGGCGCGGTGGGCAAAAAGCACCTTATACGGTTTAGAAGGAGAAGTACTTTTGGATGGCCCCAATATGTGGAGCCTAGCTTGTCTCATACCTCACGACTCACTCATGACCACAACTGGCCCAGGAATACTAAAACTTCCGCAGAATAAGCTCTCTGAAACGACCTCGACTAGTACTGAAGGGTACTCCAATCATAGGTTCGGGTCCCACTGACAGAGTGAATGAGCCATGTCGGGCCAGTGTGTCAGCTCGTTCGTTGCCTTCGACGCCTGTGTATCCCAGTACCCTTACCAAGCTAACCGTATTAGTCGAGCAGCAACAGCAAGTGCTCTCTTACACTTAAGATTCCGCTTAGAGCTGACTATGAGCGTCCAAAGTCCTTAGCGCTGCTTAAGAGTTAGTTACATAACATATATTACGATCCCTGCCCGCCCGTTTATTCTGTGCATACTACCAACCATGACATTCGGCTGCCAAACTTAAACACTAAGAAAAAAAGAACGACGAAACTCAAAGTTCCTCAAAGGTCAATGGAGCGATGAATGCTAGGTATAACAAAGAGAGACAAAAAAAGAATAGAATGGATTTGACAGAAAAATAAGGTCACTGATGCAATCCACAGAATTAGATCTTTAAAATAGCAGTGGACGTGACATTTAGCGAGAAGAACTGACAGATTAGAAATGTGGGTCCACTAGAATTATCTGTAGGTTATGTGCAAAGGTAGGAGAATTTTACATTATTTGATTTTCAACAATGATCATGAGACTGGCTGAATGACGAAAGTCTATGGCCTATGCCACAAAAAAACAATGATTATCACATTTAAAATAATAGGACAGTAAAATATTTTGAGTAAAAATTGCACGTCCATGGGTTTTCCAAAATTTCTTCTTTAAAAATATGTTAATTTATTTTTGTTACTCTCTCCTACATAAAGATGGAGTATGATTACTTTGAGATATTTTAAAATTTAATCCAATTAAGTAGAGGAACCACTGAAGCCTACACTCTGGTTCTCAAGATTTATATAATATTCTGGTGAGAGATAATCCATCACACATCCACATTACTTAGTATAAAAACCTCAAAAGTAACGCACCGCTTGCACTGCTTGGCATAAAATTATGTCAAAGAGGAATTTCTGAAAAATCAAGTCATAAATAAGAAATCGAGACGTCTCAATAACTATGGGAAAGGGTACTCTTCTCTTTCATTATTCTTTCAAACTGTAAAACAAACTTTTGATTTATTAAGTGTTCTACGACCGCGTGTCGAACCAAATTATACGTTTTGCTACGTATGGAACGTATAGGTGATAATGACTGAATGAAGAATTTATATGTATGTGTACCGCTGTAGTTAGTTAATAATAATTCATTTTCGAAATTTTAGGTTAACGATTCAGGCCGTGAGCGAGTTTGCGGCATACTCGTGTATTTGGGATTTTCATAATTGCCTTTAAATGATTCTATCGAAATCCAATAGTTTCTATTCTATAAATACGAGACGATTAATGTTTTTATCAAAAGTTGTTTTACACTGTAATAAAAAAAACAACTAACATATTGTTCTAAAGACATTGAAACCTATTGTAAAATTTGCAGTAGTGGATAAAAGAAACAGTAAGAAAGTAGATGAAAAGCAAACTATTTATTAAGATATGAAATACTTGTTTAATAATATATATTTACTTAGATGTAAACTATTATATACTGATAATACCTATTTTCAACTAAATAATGAATTCTATAAACAAAATTTTGGTCTAACAATGGGCTATTATGTATCTCCATTATTAGCCAATATATTTATGGAAGATTTTGCTAAACAAATACACAGTATGGTAGAGATACGTAGATGATGTATTTTCAATATGGCCTCATGGATTACAGTTGTTGGACACTTTCTGAATGATATAAACGATAAAGAAGAGGCACTAACATTTACCATGGAAAAGGAATATAATAACATACTACCTCTCCTGGATATTTTAATCTCAAAGAACGATACTGGATATGAAACTCAGGTGTATAGAAAACCAACACACACCAACAGATATTTAAATTACAAATCAAATTACAATCATCATCATTGGCTCCACAGCTCATTGTGGGTCTTGGCCTGCTCAAGGATAAGCCTCCATTCTCTCCTATTCTTGTCATTGGCTTTTCAGTTTCGTATTCCCAACATTATTAAGTCTTCCTTCACCTGATCCTTAAATCGTGCTCTGGGTAATCAAATTACAATATCAATATTAAAAAGGGAATAAGTAAATCCTTATACGATAGAGTCCAAAATTACTTGTTTTAATGAAAATTCATTCCGTTAACATCTGTTTTATTAAAAAATGATTATCCTTTATCGTTTATCAACGACCAACTATCGACCGAAGAGAACAAAACCACTTAAAACGAGATCCTACAACATACACAAGGAATAATGCAAGAAAAATTACAATACCATACATAAAAGGATTATCAGAAAAACCTAAAAAGATAGGAAATAAATTCAACATTTCAACAACTTTCATAACAACAAACACATTGCGATCTATTTTATTTAAAACTAAACCTAACAATGAACAAAAAAATAACTTAATAAAATTATCTTGTAAAGGCGATCAAGTTTATTTAGGTGAAACATCAAGGTCATTAAATGTTAGAATAAGTGAACATCAATCTTCTATTAAAAAAAGAGGATTTGATAGATCTCAAATATGTAAACACGCATGGGAAAATGAACATAGGTTCAATGAACTATTCAAGTATAGTCCTAAAAGAAACAGATGGTAAAAAGAGAAAAATCAAAGTAGCAGCTCAAATTATGCTAAATGAGACCAATTGTATCGCAAATTCCTCGGCTGAATGTAGTAGGATCTGGTTACCCATATTAAAAAGAGGAAGTTTGATATATCAAAGGAAAATACCACTATTAGTAATTCAGTAATATATCAAGGATACATCGTTTACGTTTTTTAAACAACAATAAACATACATAATAAAAATCAAATTCATTAATATATTATGAGAGGTAAACTAGCATCATAGAATTATGGTCATCATAGCATGTGTTTTTTTTTAAGAGACGAATCACATGCATTGATTTTTCTGACGGTTTATTCTCAAGTTAAACTTGATTTCATGTAGTCGAATGAGCTATCTTACAATAAAGTCGTCCCAGGAACGCAACTCAGCAATAATTAGCAATATCATTTTAAAGTTGTCTACTTTAAAATGTATAATGTATATTTAAATTGTCAATATAAATGAGTCAGATAAAATTAAATTATTAGAAGAATTTTTCACCAAGTAACAAAAACAAAATTTGTTTAATTTATTAATGTTTGTATTTTGAGAACGATTTCCGAACTGGAAATTGAAACGTCATCAAACTTACTTTAAACTTCAATTGTGGCTTATTTCCATTAAAATAGTAATTACTTTAAGATACCATACAAGATATATGGCATACAAGATACAGATAAGACAATAGCTTCAGAACAATATAAACTATTTACTGATATAGAGGACAAAAGAAGAGTTTGAAGGAAGAAATATTCGTGGCTGTAACAATTTTGATCTTCCTTAATAGATCAATTGTTACCTGTTGCATAAGCTCGAAAAAAATACCAAAAAATTGTCATGAAAGCTACCAACCGCCTAAATCTGGACACGGTACTTAAAGAAGAAGAAGATACGAAACTGGAACTGAAACATATGCCCTTGAGAATTCTATAATTTGCATATAGCAACGATGATAAAAACCGTTGGTTATTCATGGTGGATCTATCAAATCTCATAGGTAGTTTTCATTCCACAATTCCAACCATTCAGCACTGAGGACAAAGCCGTCGTCAGCGGCTATTTAGCAAGATGCCAGGGTGGAATTCGGGATCTCATTAGGTTTGTTGCCAGCAACAAATATATTACATACATCCTGGTGGATGAGAAGTTCAGATTTGTTCATAATTTTATTGTATTTTATTATAACGGCTTCTAAATGCGTAGATAGGGTGGAGCTTTATGGATAAATATTAGATGCCAGAACAGAGGAGTAGAGTAGAGTAGAACTTAGCCTCTTCTACTAAATTCGACTCTCACACACCTTCCACAAACACCTGTTAACAACCCAGTGGAAGTTGGGTCGGGAACTGACGAGACACGGGTAAAATTGTCCTCGAAAAGGGGTTGTGCTATGGACTGGCGTCCGTACATGTGAAAATTTGGAGCCACAAACAGAAACTATTGCATCGGAACAGGACGGATAAGAAATAAAAACGACACTCGCAACGAAATAAGGACATTTGCATAGGAACGTGGAATGTGTTAAGTTGGCACAGACCTGGAATAGTGAGGAGAGCTATTAGATAACTACAAAAATATAACATGGATATAACAGAAATACAGGAAATAAGATGAACAGCAATGGGAATTTTGGAAATGGAAGATACTATAGTCTTTTGGTGGGTAGTGAGAATAGACATGAATACGGATGTGGCTTTGTCCAAAAGTAAGTAATATATCGTCTAAGCTGACAGGAGGATTTGCTGATCAAGGATCAAAACTGTTGCTGGCCTTTGCTGTGATATAGATGCAGTCACGCATTCTGACAAGAGACGTGAGAGCCGTGTTTTCACAGATCGAGGAGGAAAACAGCTAGTCTGGGTCTCCGAATAAATGAAGAAAAGACGAAATACATGGTAGAAACCAAAAATCCAAGACCAAGAGTTAGGCAGAACATTCAGTATTAATTATCACAACTTCGAAGTAGTAAAGAAGTTTAAATACCTGGGGCGATAATCACAGCTGACAACCACATAGAAAAGAGGTCTCATCAAGGATAGCTGCGGGAAATAAAGCATTATACTCCCTTTCAACATTATTAAGATCGAAGCTGCTAAAAAGAAAATCTAAATTAACACTGTACAAGTCAATTATTCGCCCAATCATTACATATGGCAGTGAAACATGGACTTTCAACTATATCGGAAATCAGGAAAGCGGGAAATCAATAAGCTTCTAGTATTTGAAAGAAAGGTTTTCAGAATAATATTTGGCCCTCAAAGAGATGAATTCACAGGGATTGGAGAAGACGCCGCAATGCTGAATTGGTGACCCTGTATGGAACTGAAAACATAGTTGGACATATCAAGGCAAACCGAATAAGATGGGCAGGTCACGTGGTGCGATCAGAGGATGACAGAGTGTTAAAGACAGTGTTTTTTGAAAGACCAGATTGTAGAAGATCAGTAGGCCGACCGAGAAAAAGATGGAAGGATGATATTGAAGCCGATTTATCTAGAACTGGGGTAAAACAATGGGAAATAGAAGCGCAAGATCGTAGAGGATGGAGGGCAATAGTGGATGCGACGAAGACTCACCCGAAGTTGTAAAGCCAGTGAAGAAGAAGAAAAAGAACAGAGGAGTACACCTGATACAATCAGTAATAGTCTTTACTATTTTCTGTAGTTTGGCGTCAATCATTTTAGAGTGGGCTTTTTTCATTCAAACTGGTGGCAGTATTTCGACCACGAAGTATACAAGGCTCAGAGCTGAAGTTCCTAACATATTCAATAAAGCTTATGTCCTTTTATTAAGGTAAAAACAGCTAACTTCAGTATTATTTAGGTTTGGTATAAGCCTTCATTGTTTAAGTTTTCATTCAGAATCGACAAATCATTTGTTAAGGTTGCCTCGATGGCTTCAAAGTTCTTGTGTTTAACTTCTAGGTCTAGATCATTCAGATTATCCAAATTTACTTGCAGCAGTGTTGGGAAGGAATTAACTAAAAGATTAAATAAATGTAGTAGTCGTAATGCTTCTGCCTTTGCAGTTTCTATTTGGCCTAAAGCAAGTTTGTTCTGAGAAGATATATTTAGCATAATTGATTTTATTGTATTGAGCTGCAGCTTGTCCAAAAGTTTATAGCAACAGTTTTAACAACAAACTTGGAGGTATTCCATCAACCACTTGTGTTTTGGCTGTTTTGATGTCGAGTTCTGTGTTGGTAAAATATCTGAGAATTCTGTGTGGAGTGGCACGACATACTCTGCTTAATTATTTTTTAACGTGTCTTATGTGTTGTTGATCACGTGGAGATCTAGAAAGAAAAATAATTCTGTCTGTAGAGTATCTGGTCCAGCGTAACCAGTCGATCTTCGCAGAGAAGTGTGAATGCTTCTCTCAAGTTTTTTTTAATATGTTTCATGCTTCTCTGCTTGACTTTTAGTTTATCACATTATTGTTCCATCTCGTGGTATGTTCCTTTCGGGTGCCTCTTTCGATCCATTTTTAGCTGTTGTAACGATCTTCTTCTTCTTGATGTACATATTCGTTACGAATGTTGGCGAAACATCATGGCAATCTTTATCTTATCTACAGCAGCGCGGAAAAGCTGGCACAGATGTTGTATTGAACCAGATTCTGAGGTTCTTTAACCAAGATGTTTTGTTTCTTCCTGGACCTGGTTTTCCAGATATTTTTCCTTGCAGGATGGCTTAGAGGAGAGCATATCTGGATTCATTTCACATAATATGTCCGAAGAATTGCAACTTTAGAGATATGATGGTGGCCAGTACCTCTCGGTTCTTATTCATTCTTCTGAGGACCTCCTAATTTGTGACTCGGTTAGTCCACGGGATCTTAAGTATTCTTCGATATAGCCACATCTCAAATGCTTCCAGTTTTCTGCACATATATTCGTTCAAGGTCCACGATTTCAACATCATAAAAATAACAGAGAAGACGTAGCATCGCAGCATTCTTACTTTAATATCAAGAGAGAGGTTGTGACTCTTGAAGTAGGTATCATCCGATTGAAGGTTGAGCTAGCTTTTCCGATGCTTGCTCTAATCTCCTGGTTGTTGGTCAATTCTTTATTTATTGTGGCGCTAAGGCAGTTATAGTGCGTCACTTTTTCCACAGGGGATTGGTTGACGTAGAGTTGACCTTCTGTTATCCTTTTTTTTGCTAATTATCATAAGCTTTGTCTTCTTAACGTTTATATTGAGTCCATATTATTGACTGTAATACGTGATTTTGTTTATAAGAACTTGTAGGTCTTCTAAGTTGTCAGCAAATACTATGGTGTCATCTGCATATCTGATGTTGTTTAGCCAGTAACCATTTAGTAAAATACCTTTTGCAGTTTCGTGCAAAGCTTTCGATAAATATTCTTTTAAAGTACATATTGAAGATTAGAGGAGAGAAAATACAGCCTTGCCTCCTCCACGCATGATTTTCACATAGTCAGTATGAGGAGCGAGAACAAAGCCTCTCTAGTAGCAACAGCATTTGTGAACCCGAACTGGTTGAGGGTAAATTTGACTTTCACACAGCTTGTAGATTCTCTTATGAATTATCTTCAGGAACAATTTTAGCAGATGACTTATGAGGCTTATAGTACAGTAATCTTCGCATTTTATGGCTCCTACTTTTTTTTGGAAGTGCAATAAAGCTCATATTACAGCCATTTTGTTGGTATTTGTCCAGAGTTGTATATGTTGTTGAATATCTTTGCGAATATTGCTATTGATTCGTCAGTCCATTAGTTTGAGTAGTTCGGCTTCTATATTATCAGGGCCTGCCGCTTTGCCATCCTTGAACTGTGTTATTGCGGAATAAACTTCCTGCTGTAATATTCTTGGTTTATCATTTACCTCTTCTCTGGCTCAACGGTGTTATCTCTTTTGGTCTCCAAATATATTTTCTAGATATTTTTTCCACGTTCTTATTTTACCTTCTCTGTTTGTCCAGGTAAGGGTTCACAGGTCCACTGTAAGGTGTCAAACGTTATGGGCGGACACGGATTAGGAACTAGAAACGAGAGAGGGGAACGTCGCATACGCTTCTGTCAAGAACAAAAACTATTGATAACTAATACTTTTTTTAAACTGCCCCCTCGCAGACTTTACACCTGGAAGTCACCAGCAGACTCGAAAGAAAAAAATGTAAGAAACCAGATCGACTTCATTGCCATACCAGAAAGATTCAGAAACTCAATCACATCAGTGAAAACCTATCCCGGGCTGACGCTCAATCGGATCACAACCCAGTGGTGGGTAAACTGGAATCAAACTAAAACGTATAGAAGGGAAGCCTAACAAAACCAAGATAAACATTAGGAAATTAAAGGATCCCAACATTAAACAACAAGTACAGGAATCCTTAACAAGAAACATTGGAAACTTCAGTGAACCCGCACAAGACGCAGTTGCTAAATGGGAAGAAATAAAAAGAGCTGTTGAAATGACAAACAAGACACTTCTGTTACAGGAGCGCGTAAAGAAGAAAGAATGGATGACAAATGAAATCCTTGATATGATGGAAGAAAGAAGACAACACACATGCAAAAATCAAGTGAAGTATCAAGAAACAAGTCACAATATAAAAACAAAGATAAAGGAAGCGAAGGAACGCTGGCTGAAGGAGAAATGCGATGAAATCGAAGAGTGCGACAGAAGATATGACTACCACAACATGCACAAAAAGATTAAAGAATTAACAACTATAAAAGAAAACCAATAATCCCCACCCGACACTAATAGACGCAGACGGTAACCTTATATCAGACGACTTGAAGCTCATTGACACGTGGAAAGATTATGTAGAACAACTTTTTAAACGATAAAGGCAGAGCGACAGTGGACCAAGATGACGACATGACTGGACCCGAAATACTAAGGTCTGAAGTGGAAAAAGCCATTTCATCGCTAAAAAACGACAAAACACCAGGTCCCGACAACATACAGGGCGAGATCATAAAACTCCTATGCGAAACGGATGACCACTTCCTTGATTTTCTGACAGGCCTTTTTAACACCTTTTACGATAAAGGGGAGATTCCGGAGGAATGGCTTCGATCGACCTTTGTAGCCATACCTAAAACACCAAGTGCAAAACACTGTGATCAATACCGCTTAATAAGCTTGATAAATCACATTACCAAAGTTTTCACCAAAATCGTACACAATAGAATATATAACAAATGCGAAGCAAATATATCGGAGTCACAGTTCGGATTCCGAAGCGCATTGGGCACAAGAGAGGCGATCTTCAGTCTGCAAGTTTTAATTCAAAGATTCAGAGACATGCACAAGGACGTCCACTTGTGCTTCATCGACTTCTCCAAGGCATTTGACAAGGTCAAACATGATAAACTCATGGAAATGCTCAGGAAGATGCATATTGATGGCAAGGATCTGCGCATAATAACCAGTCTCTATTGGAACCAAAGTGCTGAGATAAAGATGGGCAACTTACACAGTGGGAAGATAGATAATAAAAAGGGTGTACGACAGGGATGCGTCCTCTCGCCGCTCCTGTTCAATATATACTCTAAACAAATCTTCAGAGAAGCACTGGGAGAAGTTTCGGAGGGTATCAAAGTAAACGGAGAGGTAATCAATAATATTAGATATGCTGACGACACAGTTATTATCGCAAATGACTGCAACGAGTTTCAAAGACTCATGCAAAGCATACACACAGCAAGTCAAGAATATGGTTTAGAACTCAATACAACCAAAACTAAATGCATGCTCATCAGCAGAACACAACAACCTCCGATGCAATTGACATTAAACAACCGAAAAATAGAACAAGTGGAGACATACACATACCTTGGAACCACAGTCAACATAAAATGGGACCAGTCAACAGAAATAAGATCATGAATTGAAAAAGCGCGAAACGCGTTCAACAATATGAAAAAGTGGTTCACAAGCAAAATCTCAATGGAACTAAAATTAAGACTGGTCAAGTGTTATGTCTTCCCGGTCTTGTTCTATGGAGCAGAGGCCTGGACCACAACGGAAGCCACCCTGAAGAAACTAGAATCTTTTGAGTTGTGGATATATCGCCGTATTCTTCGGATATCCTGGACAGACCACATCACTAACGTGGAAGTAATGCAGAGAATAGGCAAAAGCAAAGAAATAATCTTCACCGTAAAGAAACGGAAGCTTGAGTACTTCGGACATGTCATGAGGCATACTAAGTACCGGCTGCTACAGTTAATAGTCCAAGGAAGAATCGACAGTAGGAGGGGACCGGGAAGACGACACTCATGGATGCATAACCTGCGACAATGGTTTTCGGACTAACATCGACCGAACTGTTTAGAGGTGCCGTAAACAAAGTCAAAATAGCTTGTAATAGCCAACGTCTGAAACGAATAGGGCAAAGGAAGAAGAAGAAGAAGAAGTTTGTCCAAGATGATGTTTTCGTCAGAATAAGTTATATTTCGTTTCTGCCTTCTGCCTTCGATGCGTTGTAATGATGGCATTAGCAAATTTGTCATAATTATCCAGCATAGCTGGAATCAATCGTACAATCTGATTATAGTCAAGGTTTTGACTGGGCGCTCCAGTTTGCTCTTTAAAAATTCCATCTTCGTGGGAATTGACTCCATTATGAGTATTTTTTATTACTCTTTTGTACAAAATGGGGTAGTTTTGACTGCGTGGAAATCTCACAGTACTTTTCTGGCCACATTAATTGGTTGGTTTAGAATATTTTGTATTACAAAGCAAAGGTCGGGGTTGTACTTTCTATTTCATGCTGTTAATCTGAATGTGCCTCTATCTTTGGCACCAAATACAAGGTTTAAATTGCCCTCTTTAGTCCATTTTACACACATATCTTCCTTTTGGTTAGTCTTGCATTTCCACATAGTTCATGGTTAAATACTGGTAATACTTCTCTAGTCTATTTTACTTAAGGGAGTTTGTGCACATTTGTTATTGATAAGTCATTTCTATGGTTATGATTTATATTCTATGATGCATATTTTATATTCTTTGCTTTATTTTTTGATTGTTGGAAACCATGTAGTGTGTCCGATAATTCTTGTTAGATGGCCCTTTTAGTTCATACGTAAACTAATTATGCAGGGTGTATCGTGGGTAGAAGCCCTAGTTTATATATCCTACAGTTACAGTTATATCTGTTAATATTAAAAAATACATAGCTAAACCAAAGTTTTGTTTGTAAAAATTATTTGTTAAGCACTACAACAAATACAAAAATGAACAAAATCTAAAGATGGAATGGATTTTTCTCAGCTTTGTAGCTTTCAATTCCTTCGTTTGACTTTTAGTTTTATTTGAAATCATTATATTTAATTTGTATATTCTATTTTTAATAATTACAGCTTCCATAATACGAAGAAATTTGTTGGTACATATTTAAATTAAGAAATCTATGTTCAGGAAAATAATAAATACCATTTATACTGTTAACCCGTATGAACTTACGTCACTAGAAGATATATACCTTAATTTCACTAGCCGATAATTCAATATCGTTTTACTACTCAGTATGGCCTGTCAGAAGTAAACTGGCGTTGCATGAGTTTTAAATAATAGGTGTCTGGCCAACAATATTTCAGTGTTAAGTTGGATGAAAACAACAAACACAAAATGACTAGCAGAGACTTGTAAATTGAAATTTTCACACGCGATATCTGCTTTATTGCTACGAACGCCGGTCTTCTGCTCTGATTGAGACATACCACGAAATTCTAGTGAAAATAATTTTAGCTTCGGTCGAGTGTAGAACTATTATTAAAACGTAATTGTTATTTGGATATATACCGGCAAGGAAGAGCTCTGTCAAAATAGATATAGGTAGTATTTTGTGATATTTTATTTCTGTCTTTGTCCTTTGTCATTCAGATCAGCATATGATGATTTTATTATTCTAGAGTCAGGTTTGTCCACTTTAAATATTTTAGATCATCTTCTGTAATTTGTGACCGATTAACGATTTGATATAATAAGTTCGCTATATATCTGCAAGATTTTCCCCTGTGAAGGTTACTGATGACTTTTTCTTACACTTGCTTTGAGTCCAAATAATTAGAGGAAATGGTCTGAATATAGGCTCTGCACATAATGTGGGCCCCTAGTAATTCTGCGATACCAGTGGTGCTATCCAGTATCGCGACGCATAATTGTTAAGTTCTAAACCATTTTTCATAGCCTGGTTAGTTCTCAGGTTATAGTTTGTGAGTACATTTTGCAATTGTTGTTTTCCAGTTTTTGAATATTTTTTACGTAAGAAGTTTAAATTTTTTTTATAAATATTGCCGTTATATTTTGTTAAAACGATAGTAGAATTTTGATACCAAAGGGTTATGTATATATCGTTTCTAGGCAAATCTCTTGGAATTGTGAGGTTAGAAAAAATTTTGCGGTAAAACCTTCAAACATGTGTTGAGTCTAATATGGGCTCTTTTACTGTTGGCAATATGGGCCTGGACCCATATTATGACCATTTGATAATAACGTATTTTCTTGTAGGTACACCATGGAAAATGACAGAAAATTTCCTAAAAGTCGAATTAGAAAGGTATGGAACGAAAGTGACATGGTGTAGGCGATACAAGGTGTGTTAGAAAAAAGAGTGGGACTAAAAGAAGCCTCTAAACAATTTAACGTTATTAGAACAACCAAATTAGGAAAAAACAATATTGGGAAAAAAACTAGAGGCTGAGTTGGTACACGAGTTGGTACAGTATGACCTAGCAATAGAGGCAGTCTTTTATGGTTCGATCAAAAAGAACATATGTACTATTGAGTTCTCCATTTCAACAATACATAGTAGTTTCAATCATGTTCTACTATCCATTAATTAATAGAGTACCGGCATGTAAGTAATGTTTATTTATTTATTTGCTCATTTATTAATTTATTACAATCTAATAGACTATTTTAATAACAATTTGTGGATCTTACCTTGCCTGTTTAAACTTTTAAACTTTTAAAACTTTTTATACCTTTTTATTTCAACTTACTCATTTTAAAAATTAAAAACCACAGACATGTAATATTGGCATAATTATTGTAATTTAACAACATCTAATTTGTATAATCTTTATTAGACAACACCCTAATATGGGTTTTTATCATTTCAGCATTTATTTAACTTTGTATCTAGACCTGAAGATGCTTTGCATATTATAGAAAGCGAAACCGGTCGTCTGATAGTTAAATTAAATTGATTGTGATCAAGTCTTATTTATTATTTCTTTACCTATTTAAAAAGTTCCGTCTTTGACGGAAAGTCAGGAAAAAACAGAAGAAAACTGAAAGTGATTCAGAAGAAGATGAAGATTTTGTACCAGTTGACGAAAAGAATGATTTAGAATAAGTAGGTAACATTCCAAAAAACAATGACACAGAGTAATGTTTTGTAATTGTTGATTTTCAGAAGACAAAGGGGAGAGCTGTGAATTTGTTGTCTCATGTGCACGATGGCACATGAACAATGTTCTGGAAAAGATCAGGTACAATTATATTTGTGATTTTTGGAAATAAATGTTTATAAAAATGTTTTTTTAAAACTTGAAAAAATTAAAAAGTCCTATATCATATAAAACAAAAGTAAGGGCCCATATTCGGACTATTTCCTCTACTAGTTGACCATATCTAATATAATTATAATTCATTCTATATAATCTTTAATATAGAATGTCCATATCCCAAAAGTTGCGATTTTTACCCATTTTTAAGTTTTATCAAATACGCATCAGCAAAATATCGGTAATAATTACCTGGGTTTCAGTATGTCTACTAGCTTCATAAGTACACCATTTATTTTGTTTTCTTATAAGATATATTTTTGTTAAACAGTTTTTTTTCCATAAATACTTATTTTTGAGTTATTTGTTAAAAATCGTCAAAAACGTGGTTTTATTTTAAAAAATAAAGATTTCACTCACAAGTAACTCAAAAAGTATTGACTTAGAGAAAAAATATGTAATAAAAGTTTCTTAGAATTAGTCCATTTATCCATTTTCGGACTTCTTTTAAACGCATGTTATTTCACCTTCCCTTCAAGTAAAAGCAACTCTGGGCTAAAGTCCAAAAGTAAAGTAGAGGGTAAGTTGAAACTAAATCCAAATTTCTAAGTAAATATGTGGTGACGATAAAAATTACACTATTAAATGGTCAACTACTGGAATAATAGACCAATCTCGCTATTTTCAAGCCTATCCAAATTATTTGAGAAACTGCTATTAAAAAATCAAACCGTTAGTCAACTTACCTAATTTTTAGTTACTCAACAATAGAACAATTACAGACAGTAAAATCTGTTATTGAATAATCATGTAAAGAAAAACAATACCTACTGTTTAACATTGTTAATTCCATGACGCATAAGAGGCATTTAATAGAGTGTCATATCTATAAGATATGTAGACTACTACCGTAAAACCTTTCTCAATTACTGGAGTCATATAAGCTGGTGTACTACAAGGCAGCGTCTTGGGACCACTTCTGTACTTAATTTATACTATAAATATTCAACTACCAATAAAAGAATAATCGGTACATTTGCAGATGACAGATGGCAAAATTTGACGCTCAACAGACAGTAACACAGAAATTTCAAGTTGCTATTAACAGTGTTTTTAAGTGGACCAGTAATTGAAAAATAAAACTTGATAGTTTGAAGTCAATCCTAGTCAATTTAACGTTACGACGAAGAAATAACGTCCTCTATATATGACATGGAGGACGTCAGTTACCTCAAAAAAAAAATTTCTCGGACTTCCTTGATGGAAGATTAAATTGGAAACATCATGTCAGACAGAAAGCTGAACAGATTAGACTGGACAAATGAACTGGTTAATCGGAAAATATTTATACACACACAAAGATATTTATACACACACACAAACAACAATTTTTGTAGAACCCCAGTTCCGAGTGACATGTGTGTTCCAATGGAATAGTCAGACCCACATGACCAAAGATCAAACCAGTCATACTCCGTAATAAAGTGGTACCTCCTAGTGGATATGACCCCCAAACTATAACCAACCATCCGTAGGACATCGCAGGACATAACGAATGAGGAGGCTTTGTACTGAAAGTTACTTTGGGTGCACTGGGTAATGGGATATCCTCTGTTTTACTCTATGTGGTAAAGCCACGTGATTTTTCTCTCTATGAACAACATGAAGATATTGATAATAATGTCCATTTATCGGGTAGATGACATCATCCAAAAATATGTGAAAAAGCACGAACGAAAGCTTCTCGGTCATACTAATGTAGAAACCATTTCAGTTAACTCAGGAAGCCAGAGTATTAAAACGTATCAACCAATACGATCTTCTATAAGCTGTGTGAATAAGTGTATGTGCGATAATTGTGTATTTAAGTTAGAATAAGTATTTAATATTGGGATATGCATATTATTGCATTAAACCCGAACACGTTCTGTTTGGTTAGTTTCTAAGTACCTACTATTAAAAAACAGTATTAAACTAATTTTGTAATTAAGATTATACCAACCATATGGAACAAAGGGTGTTTAAAAAATATTATGTGGAATTTAAAAAACGGTTAAATTTTAAAATAAATAAAACTGAAATGTCCAATTCGAAATATGGAATATAATTGTTTGGAAGTTAACTAATCAAGTATGCATTGTCTTCCAATGTGATTTAAACCGACTACATTAACCAGTATCCATCCCGAAATCATTACTACATATCGATACAAATGTGACATAACTGTCGGGAGTATCTGCGATCTCTCAATCTAATTTAATCCAAATCATAAATTTAATCCCGAACATAGCATGGTGTGGCGTCGGTAGATTCCGTCATAAAACATACATTTCCCATTTGGCCGTAATTTGATTTGGGGGCATTTAAGCCGGCATGCAATTAGCGGAGAAATCCCGGGCCAGTTCGGTAGTGCCCCCGGGCTCTGGGCTTCGGGTCCGGCCGCGCTAGATAACACATGCAATTGTACCAAACGAACCCTCCTAGGACATCAATGTTGGCGACGAGGTGAGTTTTTGTAATACTTTTCAACAGTGACGGCGAATGCAGATAGAAATTAGGATTTGTAAAAAGCCGATTGTTATTGTCCATGGTTTTTTTTAATATTTCAAATAAGATCCTTAATTCTAAATAATGTGACGACAATTGAAACTTAAAATGATTTTTTTCTATGGATTTGGTGGTACAAGCAGTAGCCGAAGCGTAACAACAACATAGTCAGAAATAATTCTATATTAAAACTTAGATTTTTTAAAATGCAGAATATTTAAAATGATCCTTTTGAAAACGATTTCCGGAGTAGAAATCGAAACGTCCAACAAGTTAAAAATGTCATTTTAATTACAATCAATTAATTGCAGCTAAATACCATGTAAACATAATATTGTAAAGTAACTTGGCCTGAAAACATAAGGGAGGAATAAGGATACTCAAAATTTGGTCAAAACTTTCGATAGCATTAAAGTTGACCCAAGGGGACATTTGGTCTTAAAACTCAAAGATAAATTAAGCATTTAAGATCCAAATATATTCACTGTACAAACCGGCACTCAGGTGTTTAAAGGGATACAATAGTGAGCTTTGGGACGGGATTCTATAAATCTAGCGTTGGGTATAATGATTTAAGAATAATTTAGAATTGAAACATACCAACTGAAATGAAAGTAGACAGAATTTGGGATTAAAAGAAAAGGAAAAAAAACCACACTTGTTAAGAAACGGCAAATTAACTAAAAGAGAGAAAAACTAATGCTGGGAAAAAAACTTCTCCAGAATTAACACTTGCCTGAAAAGTACCAAAAACTGGAAAGTACGTAAATCTTTACAAAAAGAAAGACTAAAGATACCATCTCTCCTATTAGCCTACGTGAATGGGACGAATAATTTGGAAAACTACTAACAGAGGAAAGGACAGAATATCTACAAACACCACAAACACATCCTTATGTACAAGTAAATGACAATAGCATCCCACTTAGGATTGAGAGTAGAGAAGTAAAATAAATATGTCAAATGTTCAAAAACAGAAAATCATCATGTCCAGGTAATATCCCACCAGAATTATTAAAATGAGAAACCGACAAACTATACAGGCAGCTAAACAGTATGCATCAAAAATGTATAAATGGATGGAAAGTAAGAAAAGAGTGGAGAACTTCGGTTATATTAACTATACATAAAAAGAAAGCTAAATACCTATGTGACAATTACCGAGGAATAGCAGTGCTAGGCACTATCTCAAAACATTAAGGAAAATTAATAAACAGAGAATAGAGTGAGAATGCAGTGATATGGAGGCCGAAAAACAGGCTTCAGAGCAGTTAGACCGACTATTGACCACCTCTTTACAATTACATAACTTAAAAAATAAATGGCACAAGACCAAGCAATAGATCTCCTATACGTAGATCTTGTAGTATAGTGTACTACAATCAAAACTATGGAAAACTTTAGAAAAAACAAACATCAATGTAAATTTAATCAAGGCAGTGCAAGAACTCTATAAAAATAACACGAGTAAAATAAAGATAAGCCAAGAGATATCCAAATGGTTTGTGGTAGACAAAGGACTGAAACAAGGATGCTGTCTGTTCCCGACTTTGTTTAAGATCTATTTAGAGCAAGCACTGAATACATGGAAAAAAATGTGGTATGGAAATGACACCAAACACTATGTACACACTATGCAGATGATCAAAATAGTTCTGGCTTAAGACTAGGGAGATTTAGTGTATATGGCACGCAAAATTATTCAGGAATATCATAAAGGGGGTTAAAAAGTAAAATATAAAAAAAGGAGAATACATGTGTATTTTGGACGAAAAGATTAAATGCAGAAATAACCAAGGAAGACAAGCCATTCGGCAATTGAACAACATACTATAAAGATAAAACAATTTTAAAAGAAAATAAACACAGAATCTATAATAGCATTGCCAAAAGCATTGTTACATGTGAAAGACCAATGGAAACTGGAAATGACGAAGAATGTTAAAAAACTGATTATATATAATATATATATATATATTATATATATATATATTATAATAATATAAAAAGGATCACTCAGACCGAGTGGTGGGTTCTTATATCGGTCTCAAGGTGGAGAAATAAAAGACAAAGTTGATAGGCTACTTTATCTATTTTGAAGACGTTTCGCTTTCGTATTTTGAAAGCATCATCAGTTCATCTAAAAATTACAATATGAGAACCACACAATCATGGAAACGATGTTATAATTGTTACCTTAAAAAGACATGTAGCAGTCAAAGTTATTTACAAATATGTGAATAAAACTCAAGTAAATGGACATTATACGGTGATATTGTATAAACAATCAAGTAACTAACAACATATAGCAACTAATAAAAAATTAGCACAGCAACTGACCATGTGGTCTAAAGTAAATGAAATATTATATTTAATCTTAAGTAGTGAAAAAAGAACCAAGAAAATCATAGATCTACTTCCAACTATTTAATAATTATTAAGCTTTGATTTTAACTTTAGGTAGCATTATAAGTGATGTTAATAAAAAAATTTATTTAAAAAGTAGTGTAAATGAAGTTACCGATCAAAGCCTTACAGCTGCCGCCGGAAAAATGGCGTTAAATAAACCCGATCGAACTAAACCGCAAAAAGGCAGCCAACCTTGAGGTCAAAAATCTTTTTGACAGATCAACAAGGTGGAGGTACCACCCCAAATAAATGGGAGGTTAATTTAAAAGTTCAAATGAGTTTGGATGATTACCCGCTTGTAAGAGACAAACCAATGAAAGAAATTGGTATTGTAATAGCAACTCCTCGCATTAATCAGTCTAGAACTAACAAACAGGAGAATTTCATTCAATCTCATATATAAATAATAACGTTAAACATTATGGCTAGATAATCCGCCACAGGTGATCAACGATAAGTTTAATTTCCACAGCCCAAGGATTCAGAAGCTTGGAACTGTAATTTGTAAAGGATTCTATGAATCCATTACAATATTTGTATTATGTTATTTTAGTAGAAAATTGTTCACACTAATCTAAGCAATTAGTATAAGAATATGCAATGTAAGTTAACCGACCTTTTAATGATCTACCAGTCCTGACATTGGTCAGACAGGTAGATCATTAAAAGGTCGTCTCACCATTCCCATCGTAGTGACAGTTTACCTCTAACGTTACAGATATATATTATATAAATAATATATATATATATAATATAATATATATATATATAAAATATATGTATATAGAAAATTAATTGTTTGTAGTATGAAGCATTTCCAAATGGAGAAATTACCTAGAAAAAAAAGAAATTGTTATTCTGACAGACCACCGCCCATTAGTATACCTATTTGGGATGATTTTCAAACTGAAGCTGAAGAAGAGTAAATAAGGTGAAATGCAGAAGATACAAGAATTGAAGCCTTTAGAGAGACACAAGATTACGATAAATGAAATCAAATATGCTATCAACAACTATAAGATAATAAGGCAGCTGTTTTAAATTGAATACCTGTAGAATTGTTAAAACCAGTGGAAGAGAATACCTTAGAAGTATTGGCAAATAGCAAAATAGTGCTCTGACTATAGAACTGAGCCTTATATGGTACACTTTAAAAATACTGCTAAAAGTGACATAAGCAAATTTATAAAAATGGAGAATAGTGGGATCAAATGGTGTTGGATTGATAAGCATGAAATACAGATAAGAAAGCATTAAGAAATATACTTTTAATAACACCCATGGAGAAAGACCTATGATAGGTTATGTTATAACCAACAGAAATATACATCCATCGAAAATAATCGACGTAAGATGCCTCAACTCAGCAAATGTACGTAGCGACCATAGCCTAGTATTATGTAAAATAAGAATTATCCTGAAATACTTCACACGCAAGAGAGCGGATACTAGAAAATACGGAATCTACGGAATACTTATAAAAAAAAGAATATTAGAGAAGATCGCTGAAAATGAACTATTAGATCACGATAACATAGAGAAAAGCTAGAAAAAACTCAAAAATAACATAATTATTGCAGCAACAGAATCACTTGAGGAAAGGAAAGTAACAAACATTAACATATCAAAAAAGAAATCATCATTTATCAGAGAAGAAGTGAAGAAAAAATGGAAAGAAAAAAGAAAGGCTTTTTACAATACAGAAACTTAACAAACACAACAGGCATATAACCACTATAAACGAATCAGAAATGAAACAAATACTTTAGTTAGACAAATAAAAAGGAACACTGGCAGAGCTTCTCAAAACAGATGGAACACGACTTCTACGAAACACAAAAAGAAATATGAAGAATAATCAGAGGACAAAGAAAAGAGATGAACGAATAATAAAAACGAAACACATTCAGAAGCAAACATGGGTAGACGACTTTCCATCCCTATTTGCTAAAGGTGACGATAATAAACCACCAACACCAGAGGTGACGACAACCGAACAAAATAAAAATTGAGAAGGAAGAGGTAAAACAAGCATTAGGAAATTAAAGAAGAGAAAATCACCAGAAGGGGACAGAATACCGAACGAACTCCTAAAGTACGGAGGACCAGATCTGACCAAATAACTATTAAAACTAATCCAAAAAATAATAGAACAGAACAGAATTCCTCAAGAATCGATATTAAGCATTATAATACCTCTCTTCAAAAATGTAAACCAATCCAAGCCAGAAAATTACAGAAGAAATAATTTAAAAAACACAACACTAACATTAACAAACACCAAAGTGATAACAAATAAACTTAATGAAATTATAACACTAACAGAAAAACAGGTTTCAGGTCGGGAGACGATGCATCATCATCATCTTTGGCTCGACAATCCTCTGTGGATCTTGGCCTGCTCTAAGATTCGTCGCCATTCTGTTCGGTTTTTGGCATTATCTTGCCATCTTTTGATTTTCAATGAAGATGATGCACCGACGCTATATTTATAATAAGGCAAGTACAAGAAAAAACGTTGAAATACAACAAACCGGTATATCTATATTTCGAGAATCTGAAGAAGGCATTTGACCGGGTCGAATTAAAGGAGGTTATCCACTTATTATATGCAAGGAATACCTCTAGGAATAATCAAAACGATCGAAAATATTTACCAAAACAACACAATTAAAGTAAAAGTGGAAGAAGTACTAAACGACCCTACAAAAGCTGGCAATGGGATAAGATAAAGAGATTCCCTGAGTCCTCTATTGTCCAACCTGATTATTGATGAAATAATAAAAAAGTAAGAACTAAAAAAGGATACCAAATAGGAGAAAATAAACTTAAAATAACCTGCTGTGCAGACGACGCAATACTACTCTCTCAAAGTGAAGACGATTTACAACGTATGCTGCACCAATTTAGTAATATCTATCTATCTATCTAATCAGCCTTAAACGCCCACTCTTGGGCATAGGCCTTCCCTGTTAATCTCCATTGGTCTCTATTTTGGGCGATCTGCATCCAGTCCTTTCCTGCCGTTCTCTTAAGGTCGTCAGTCCATCTCATCTGTGGTCTTCCTCTTTTTCTTTTCTTTTCCCATGGTCTCCAGTGTAGAATTCGCTTATTCCATCTTTCATCTTTTTGCCGGAGAGTGACCGGCGAAGTTCCATTTAAGTTTTGCAACCTGTTTTGATACATCGTTCACCTTTGTAGTATAACTATACTACACATAAATTTAGTATAACCGCCAGAAAATTTAACATGTTAATTTCCAAAAAAAGGCAAAATATATGGTTAGAACAACAAATTTACTAAGATGTAAATTCTGGACCTGGAAGGTCAGATAATAGAACAAGTGATGGAGTTCAGAGTGATCAGAGCCACATGCTGCCTGAATAAAACAATATGGAGAAATAAAAATATCGGGAAAAAATGAACGGCAGAATTTACAAAACAGTCATCAGATCAATAATGACATATACGGCAGAAACACAACCTGACACAGAGAGGACAAAAAGGATGTTAGAAACAGCAGAGATGAAAACACTTTTTTGGAAAATTGATGGATAGACACTATGGGACAGAGCTATAAGTACAGATATACGACGTAGACGCAAGGTGGGGAACATCAAGAACTGGGTAAGAAATAGAAGAGTAGAATGGAACGATCACATAAGCTGAATGACAACAAATAGAGTACTAAAGACAGCAAAAGACGATTCCCTAATAGGAAGACGATCAGTAGGAAGACCACGAAAACGATGGAACTACAACTTACTAGAGGCACATTGAAAAACAGACAGTCATGTCTACATAACAAGAAGAAGAAGAAGAAGAAGCTCTTAAAAAGCATATAAAAGAAACAGAATTGGATCATATTTAAGATCATATTTTATATATTAAGCTAATTAAACAAGAACATGTGAATAAATACACCATTTCTATACTTTGGATAATTCTGGTTCCCGTGCCTATTTGACAAAACGGACGTCCCTGTTGTTAACTACGCAAGTTTTTGCAATGTTTTTCGATGCCGAAAACCACAATTAACATCACTTGTGCACACTAAATATAACGTATTATGCTATAAATTCACGTACGATTGTTTATTTGCTTTTACAGTGCATTTCCGAATATGTTGTGCATCTATTACCTGAGGTAATTACTAAAAAAACATGTATTCGTTTTTAGTTATTTATAGCCGCTTGAAAAAATTATGGTAGAGCGCTATTCGCCATATAGGTGCATATTTATGTAACTAATTCTGTTTTTATAACAAAATTTCCACATATAAATTACATTTCGAGCTAGGTAGAACGCAGAACGATGTTGGCTACCAATAATTTACGAGCGCCATCTATTAGTTAGTATAACTTTTAGTACTCTTTTAAACCAATTATAATAAAAACAGCGAATAACATATTGTAGAGTAAAACAAAATTTAATTACGTTAATAATATTAGTTTCTTAAAAAAAATAGCCCTTATATAGATTGAAAGCTCGATAGTTACGCAAAACAATTACACAATTTTAAAAGCCAAGTAGGCAAAACGAGATTTCTCACAGCAGTAAAAGGCATTAGAAAATTTAACTAATTTAGAACTAAATTTTTACTCTATCAATAAAAAGAAATAAACAAGAGTAAAATGCAACTGAATAAAAATAGCATGCTAATGAGGCCTTAGCGCAGCTTCTTACCCCTTGTCGATCTGGAGATTTTTCCATTGGCGGTCAGCATGGACAGGGTTAATAATTATTTCATTCTGTCTTTTTTTTGCCTATTATATGTTGTCTTTAGATCCCCACTTGTGATTTCTTGAAGGCTAGGTAAAATACTTTTTAATTTAGGGAGCTCTTCAACCTTTACACATTTCACTTTTTTCTACAAGAAGGTTGTGTGTAATATTAAATAATTTTAACATAACAGAAGAGTTAGCACTTTAATCTCAGCACATATCAAACCAAAGTATCCGCATGTTATTCAAATTCCTTTCTATTCAGGAACACATAAAATTTCATCGGGAATTAGGATATTTTTATGGATCTTATTTTAGTATTGGATACCAATTTGTGAGGGTAGTTCTTGGAGAGTACTGCTATCTTGACCCATATCAGAAAAAGTTTGTAACAATCTATTGAGGAGGAAGTGGCAGATTTGCTCTTTTCGTTTGATCATACTTCAATTTGGGTTCAGAGCAGGGCTTGGGATAAGGGACACACTTTTCTGTTTGCAAATTCTAACACAGAGAGCCAGATATGTCAACTGCAATACGTTTACACGTTTCTTCGATTTCAAAAGGGAATTTAAGAAAAAGTACTACATGGGAAATATCAGAATAAAAATATATGAGAATCAGAAATCAGTGGTAAGGATACAAGATTAATCCCCAACTTATATCTCCAACAAAAATAAATAGTGCGATTTGAAAATAAACTGTCTGATGTCTTCGTCGTCGGAAAAGGAGTTCGACAGGGATGCACACTGTCAGCAGCATGATTTAACATATAGTATAAAAATATCTAAAAAACGCTCTGGACGAACCAGAAGATGGTATTACAGTAAATGACCAACTTACAAACAATATTTATATAGATAATGTAGAAATATGTTACAGATACGGTCTAAAAGTGGACAGTAGCAGTGTAGTATCACTATCCGCAGAAGAATTCTTAGATGTTACGTTTTTAGTATCCTCTTCTACGGAGTAGAAAGCTGGAGTCTCACAGAAGGAGTTATAAAACGGTTAGAGGCAGTCGCAATGCTGCCGACTTCTGTTAAGTTTATACTTATCGATGCGCTCCCACTTTTTGCCGACTTGGTCGCAATTAATTCCTATAGTACTTTGTGTTTGGATTCCGTAGCAACAGCGTAATGTATGTTTTTAATGTTATCAATTTTAGCGTTTTTTTTTTTAATGGGAGTTGTCTCAAGTGGTTTTTAAATTTCTCGCCCTTATAAAAATAAGTCAGTTATATTTCAACGTATTGCAATATAAAAATAGAAATTTAATTAATGGTGCCTGGTTTTGCATCAAAAATAAAATATCAATCGAATGCACAGTTGTCGATTAAAAAAGGAGTAATTAATGGCGTCATTACGACCATTGTGGAGGAAAGTTAAAACATCATCAAAAACACGGACCGGCAGCGAGGACGTTTATAAACCAACTTGGTTTGCGTTCGAGAAAATGGAGAGTTTTCTGCATGAAGTTTTTCTGACAAGAAATACATCTAATTCAGAGGTGATTGAAAAATTGTTGCTTTATTTTCAAATATAATAGAAACGGTACAATGAATATTTAATAATAACGGTCCTGCCAGTGAATCTTTTCAGTAGTTTTGAAATAGCATCAAAATAATTTTCTTATTTCCTGTGCCTCAAGTCTAGCTTTTTTTGTTACTTTTTTTGAGTAGCAGAGAAGATATCATATTTTACACATCGCTTCACATGTTCCGAGAGTAATTGTCCGTATCTATAGCGCTTGGGTATGTAGGTTACGGAAGAGTCTTTACTTTTCCGTAAAAACAGCTCAAAGTCAAAATTGATGACCAACCTTGTAGTCAGTGAGTAAATTCAGATTGATGAAGGGATGAAGCCTATGACTTAGACCGAGATAATCAGACAACTAAAATAAAAAGAAGGATAGATCAGACATGGGCTGCATTTGGTAACTTGAACAACATATTCAACAACAACAACAACAACATTATTCAAATTTAATATTTCAGTTTGTTTAAAAAGAATCGTTTTTAACCAATGTTTTTTACCGGTCCTTACATATGGTAGCAGAAACAATAACTTTAAAAAAAGGAACAATAAATAAAATAAGAGTTACATAACATGCCATGGAAAGATCAATGTTAGGTATTATCATTAGAGATAAAGTACCAAACCTAGAAATAAAAAGAAGAAAAGAAATCGATGAAGTTGAAAAATAGCCATGGCTAAATTGGTTTGGACCGGAGATGTTGCCAGATTGTCGGATGATAGATTGACCGAGATTCTAAATGACGACCAAGACAAGAACAATATACAGACAGAGACCACCACCGACTAGATGGACGGATGATATAAAGCGAATCACCACACAATTGTATGCAAGAAGCTAAGATAGAAATCGGTGGAAAATTTTATGACAGACCTACGTTCAGGAGTGGTGGACAAACATAGAATAGTTAATAATGTTTCAAGATAAAACCAAAGAAGATTCATTCACGGATCTGCGTCTGCAAGTGGGGACAATGGAACACACAATAGTGTTGAGGGATTTGAGACGTTAAACGAAGTTAACAAGTTATTGTGATAACTTAATTAATTCAAGGGCAAAAATGGTGTCCATAAGACCTCAATATTAATCAACATTTTCAAGACAAGCCTTTTCAGCATCTTTTTTTCTCTTTATTTCATCATCGTCTGATGAAACTTTGATGCAACTACGACTTATGCAACTTCTTCGCGACCAAATGCTTCTTGCTCCTGCTATTCCAGCAATGATATATTATAATTATGTGAATTATAATTATATGAATTATAATACAGATTAGAAATACAAACAGAGTCCTTTATTTACTCATAAAAAATAAAAATTATTTGTGAAAATATGAATAAGTTATTTGTGAAGTTAAAAACAAATCAAATTAAAACATAATAAACCAGCGTTTATTTTAGGCTGAAATATTCAGTTATCCCCCGATTTTTTTAGTAGCGTAAATCGAAGTTACCCTACTAAGCCACTTTTTAATCAAGAAATAAAATGCGGTTAGATGATCAGACATGCGGGTCAAAGAATTCAATTAATATTTGGACATACCTACATCTCTATGTTCTTCCGGCTAGTGAAAAAAAAAAAAAAAAATTAATAAACCTTCACGCATATTACAACGAACAGAAGTTCAACCAGATTTTAATAAAGCGGGTAATTACCTCTCGGTGATTAATTGGTAGGTTGATTGATACACTCTGGGCAAATCTAATTTAATAGTAATTTAGCCAGTAGGCTACGAACTAATTACCTCTACTAATTAATACATCTTACGTTGCATAAAACTGAAAAATACAAAGAACAACCAATCGCAGTTGATTTGTGGAGTAACGTCAGGTTGTTTTGGCGTATTCATGAGATAGATTAAATTTTCCCAAAACTTAAAAGTAAAAATAAAAATAAACTATACGCATCAAATTACTGTAAACGATAAATTTCCTTATTATTTTTATTATCTTTTAAAATTCACATTACAATATCATAAACGCAAAAACATTTTTTATTGACGATGAGAGTCTAGTGCATTGCTTAAACTTTTAGCACTGAATTCATTTTAACATATATGAGAGTAAAGTTATTTACTTTTATAATCAGAATAATTAATTTAGACGTATTATGTGTCAAATTAATTATAAAATTATCCTTTGTCCGTTCTAAGGAGGTGGTATCTTTTGGCCACAACAGTAGTTTTGACTGGGTTTTTGATCTCCCATCAGTAATGTATTGTAAGAGTACTTACAATAGATATTTTTATTAAAAAATAAAGTATAATTGCATGTGAATTATGAGTGGAATATTAAAAAAATATTTTTTGCATAAACGGTACATTGCGTCTAACACATAAAGTTTTTGTACGGCTTTCCTTTTTCTTTTAGGAACAACTGAAACATCTTCTATTGTTAGTTTGTTTTGGAAGACAATCTTCAATATTTGTCATCATTTTTTACATTTTTGTGTGCCTAACTGGACGACTAGTGACTCTTTTGTTATTTTCGCTTTGGATCTTTCCAAACTTATCAACTGCTTAGCTCAAGGTACTAAATAATTAACAAGGGGAACTTTCTTTCTTTCATTTTGAATATCCAAAAATATTATTTATGTATTGATTCACTCACCGATAATTTTAAACTATGAGTGATACAGTGAATAAAAAAGAGTTCAATCCAATATTGACTAATAAAAAAACTGACTGAGAGAGCTTCAAAATAAACCTTGAACACAAAATCAATCTTGCTGTGCCATTGAGAAACACGAGGCAACTTGATAACGAATTTAGTTTAGAAGAAGTTTTTATAAAAAATATCCAACAGGCAGCTTGGGAAAATACTCCCACAATAACAAGAACAAAAGAGAACAACTATCCAAAAGAAATCAGAGAACTCATAGTAGAAAAAAGGAAGTTAAGAAAAAAATTGCAGCAATACAGCGCTCCACGAGACAAAACTAGTCTAAATAATGCTACACAAAAACTAAAAAGGGAGATACAGAATAAAAAAAATTCAAAAATTAATTTTTTTAAGTAATTTAACAGCTGACCAGAACACAGATTATTCGTTATGGAAGGCAACACAAAGAATGAAGAGACCAATTATTCATTCTCCTCCTACCAAGTTGAAAAACGGCAACTGGGCTAAAAGTAACGAACAGAAAGCAGAGCGATTTGCAGATCATTTAGAAAGCACGTTTAAAGCCAACGACAATGATGGTAAAGAACTAAGATGGGAAGAACCATTCCAAACTGAAGAAAGAATAACGTTGACATCACTTAGAGAAGTATGAATAGAGATTAAAGAGAATATAAGTCATATTTTTAAAATTATCCAAACGCTGTATTTTAACCAAACTGCAGCAGTTAGAACAGAAGCCGGTGACACAGAAATATTCAATATCAAGCGAGGTGTACGACAGGGGTGTGTATTGTCACCACTACTTTTTAATATATATTCGGAAGAAATCTTTGCACGAGCACTAGAGCAATCAAGAGAAGGTGTTAAAATTAACGGCAGAGTTCTAAATAATGTACGATACGCCGACGACACGGTCCTAATTGCAGAGAGCGCACAGGATCTCCAGACACTCTTAGATCGCGTCAGATCGATCGGAGAACAATACGGCCTCAGCATTAACGTCAAGAAAACAAAAACAATGATTGTCTCCAAAACATCCATCCATCCACCCATGGCTTTAAACGTGAATGGTAACATTATCGAAAATGTCGAGAAATTTCGATATCTAGGGTGCTGGATAACGAAAGATATAGATCCAGACATAGAAATAAAATCGCGAATTGAACAAGCAAGAAATGTATTTTTAAAAATGAAACAAATGTTTACATCCCAAACACTCAATCTCAAAATCCGATACCGAATGCTGAAATGTTACGTTTACAGCACCTTACTATATGGAATGGAGGCCTGGACCTTCAAAATCAACTCACTCAGGCGTTTGGAAAGTTTTGAAATGTGGTTATTTAGAAGGATGCTGAAAGTCCCCTGGACAGCGCATATGAGCAACGAGCAGGTCCTACACAAGATGGGTACCGACAGAGAACTCTTAAAAATAATGAAAACACGGAAAACCTCATATTTGGGACACATATACAGAAATGAGAAATACCAGCTACTGCAGCTTCTTATAGAGGGGAAGGTAGAAGGAAAACGTGGTCCTGGTAGACGGCAGGCGTCCTGGTTGAAGAACATTCGTGACTGGACTGGTTTGGATTCTCAATCTTTAATAAGAAAAGCCAGGGACAGAAATGATTTTGCTGAGGTTATCGCCAACCTTCATTGAAGACGGCACCCAAAGAAGAAGATAAATTCTAAGAAAGCTCCAGGATATGATCTAATAACAGAAGAACTAATAAAAAATCTACCAAGAAAAGCCATTGTTAAGCTGACACACCTAATAAATGATTAGTAGGTTGCTTTTAGATTGAGATATGTTCCCAGACTCTGGAAAGTAACCGAAGTGATTATGATCGCCAGACCAAGTAAATCTCCTAATGAAGTGACATCCTATCGACCAATATCACTAGTTCTGGTGATGTCAAAACTATTTGAAAAACTTATATTGAAAAGATTAAAACCAATAATAGAAAGACAATTTTTTATACCAAATCATCAATTTTGTTTCAGAAATCAACATTCCAATATAGATCAAGTTCACAGAATAACGAATATAAAAGAAAAAACATTAGAAGAAAATAGCTGCTCTACAATCTTCTTGGAAAGTCTGCTCTACAATCTTCTTGGATTTAGCACAGGCGTTTGATAAAGTCTGGCATGATGGTTTAATCTATAAACTAAGAACGTTCATACCTAAAAAGTATTCAGAAATCTTGAAATCATACATTGCGAGTAGATATTTCAGTAAAACAAGAAGTGTACGCCGACTTAAGGGAGATCAAAGCTGGCGTGCCACAAGGGAGTGTCTTAGGTCCGGTCTTGTACCTATTGTATACGTGTGACATTCCAGAGCTAGAACAAAATACTATTGCCACCTTCGCGGATGATACAGCCATACTAGCGATAGAAGACACTAGTGAAGAAGCGACTGATAAGTTGCAACTATCAGTAAATAAATTACATAACTGGACCAGAAAATGGCGGATAAAATTAAATGAGACTAAATCTGCACACATTAACTTTACAAACAAAAAAAAAAAATAGAAAATTTCCCAGTTAGAATAAATGATACCCGAATTCCTTATGCAACATCAGCAAAATACTTGGGCATCACCCTAGACGCGAAGCTGCGCTGGAAAGTCCATGTCAAAAAGAAGAGAGGGGAGCTTGATATTAGATATAAGAAATTGTATTTGCTGATTGGAAAAAATTCAACATTATCAATTCATAATAAATTATTATCCATCTACAAGCAAGTATTAAGGCCAATATGGGTATATGGGTGCCACCTCTGGGGCTGTACATCTACATGTTATCCAGAGATTTCAAAACAAAGTACTGAGAAACATTGTTGATGCTCCTTGGTATATCCGTAACAGCAACCTCCACCAATACCTGGGTATGGAAACTGTGATCGAAATAATTAAGAGAACAGCAGCAAGTCACGAGCAGATGCTGCATAGTAATGTGGATGTCGAGGCAATCCAGCTTCTTGATAACACTGCACTAAAAAGAAGACTCATAAGGACAAAACCATTTGAGTTAGTTTAAATATGTAACAGTTTAGTGTAAAAAGCGTTAAGTGTAAATATGTAGGGTATAGCGCTGTTAAGTTATTGCATGTTAGTTGTAGTGCATTAGTTGATAGGTAAAATAAGAGTAAGCCACAGGGTAAGCCCTTAGATTTAAGTATTTGCTGTTTATTAAGTTATGTCAGAAAATAACTGATAATTGGTCATTTGTGACCAGATAGCAGTATACAAACACCGCACAGGTGTTAATAACAAAAAATGTATTAATTACAGACGCCATTAATAATTTGTAGATAACTTTACACCACCGTTTAGTAGATTGTCTGTCTAAATCATATGTAGCAATCTTTTGATCAGCCAAATCAACCCTTTCACAAGTTTATTGTAAATCAATATAGCTTTAGGGCAATGAAAAGTAAATTATTCGCCTGTTTTTATTTTTCTTGAAATGTGTGATATTAACGAGAATCGCACTAAAACCAATCAACATGTTCAATTGGGAAATATTAAAAATCAATAGGACAGAGATCTGCTATGTATCTTGTTCCAAAAATATTTAATCACTTGTCCAACTTGTATAAAACATATATATATATATATATATATATATATATAATATATATAATATATATATATATATATATATATATTAATACTCTAAATTCAATAAATATGGTAAAATCTATATTAAAAAAATATATGTTAAGTCTAGATCGTATGTTTGTGCATACACTTGTCGATCTGACAAATTAATAATGATCAAAATTAAAAAAAAAGATTAATATTTGCAATAAAGTGATTCTTTATATTCGTTCATATATATATAAAAAAAATTATATAAAAATAAATTATATAAAATATACATGCGATATATATATATATATATATATTATATATATATATATATATATATATATAGATGCATATATATATATACATATATATATATATATATATATATATATATATATATATATATATATATATATATTTTACAATGTTTGTAGATTATTATATACATAAATAAATATAATTAAATGTCGTCTCACACTATTTCCGTGTTCGACCAATAGGTTTTAACTACTAATTATACTTCTTTTTTGTAAATTGAAATCTATAAACATTATTAGTATTATTATTATTATTATTATAATGGTGAGTGACAGTTTAATAAAAGTAAAACTTCTTAAAAGTCCTGTCATCTAACTGACGTTACAACTTTATCATTGAGCAATGAATCAGATACACCTCTAATTCTCTAATCTAATTAAAGATTCTACATGTAATCAACAGTGTTAAAATAACTGGTGTGAGAATTTTTACTTTTATACACGCGTTCGTCGTTACAAATTTATATGGGAGTCAATCTGCACAATCATTACGTGTAATGCTATAGGTAAGAGAGAGCAGAAAGAGAAAAAGAATTAGGTATATAGGTATATGGTGCATCGTTTGCTTTATATAAACATTTGACTTGTAATAGGAGTATAGTAAATAAAGTATTGAATCAATATATTAATGAAAATATATATTTTTATTTTCATATATGTATAAAAGGACTTGAATGCAAAAATTTTTTTTTACACATACTCTGCAGTAAAATTCATTATTTATTTTGTTATTAATATAAACATACAATACACTGCAACATAATTTAATATTATAATACAATAAAAATTAAAATGCAATATTAATAAGTATTTAAAAATATATTATATATATATATATATATATATATATATATATATATATAATATATTTAATATATGTACAAAAGGAACATTTTTATTCTGGAGGGAGAAAATTTCCAACGTCGAACGCGCACATAAAAGTATAACTTCAAAAAATGTTTGTGGAAGATAAAAATAAAAAACCAACAACTCGAATTATATTATAAATTTTCATTTTGTTTTAAAATTTAGCATTTTTGCGTATATTATATATATTTAATTCGATTAACGTGGAGACAGAGGGCTGCAATTGCTCTCCATTGCTGGAGCCCATGGTCAGCATAATATATTTTTGAAAGTAGAAAAGTACATTTATATTTAGGAAATAATTTTAGAAACACATCTAGCTTAAAATACTAGTTTAATTCCCAAATATTAACACTCTTTCTTTCCTTTAGCAATTTTATACCGACTTCTTCATTCATTCAATCGCATTTATCATAGCTGATTATATCTACTATATCAGTACTGCTTTTGCCTTCCTCCTCTTCCTCGCTTATTTTTACTTCTCCTTCACTTACATCTGCGCTATTTTCAGGAATATAGTCTGATTAAATGCTGTGAGTGGTTCTTCTTCTGACTCAAATATATTATTTAGAGGCTTGTTTTAACCCTTTTTTACTAAGATGGCCATTTCGTCGCATGTATGAAAAAAAATTTAATTACAATCAATTGTGGCCTAATGCCATATGAATGTATTTTTTTGAATTTTTAAAAATACTGCTCCTCGTTATACTCTAACCTAATAGAGACTATGCTTGCCAATAGTTGTGAGGTAGATTGACACTTCACCAACCCTGCCGTTAACATTTACAATGACCATTTTAGTGTTATTCTCATGACAATACCTATAAGTACTTTCTAGTTTCGGATAAAATAGGTCTTTTTCCTTATCCCCCATATCTTTACTAAAGCCCAGATGTTAATGGCGATATAATTAAAAATTTACTCTTTAATCTAAGTCTGAATATAGTTGAATTTATTATGTCAAAGGCTCTGTAAAGTTATTTATTAATATACTATTAATTATATTTATTATCATAGTACTTAGAATATCAAGTTTAATTTCAGATGATTCAACAATAATTGCATAATTACTAGTAACGACGTTAATATTGAATTTTTAAAGGAAGTCTTGTGAAGGCGAGAGTTAATATAAGCGTAAAACAAGTTTTGTGTCTTAAAAACTAAAGGGAGTATAATTAAGTAAGCAACTTGGTCGATTATCGGTATATCAGAGTCCACATAATTCAATTTTACCTCACAAGTAATTAATATTATGTATAGAGCTCTTATAAACACTAGGCCAGGCATTTATAAAAGAAACTCAATATCTATAATCGTATTACATCCAATCGTTTATTCAATCTAAGGATATAATTATTTTTAGAAGAGAAAAAAAATCAGTTTAAATTTAAATTTCTCGTACAAGGTTGTACAAGATTTTTTGTAATAAAAAAATTATTATGTCTGATCAAGTAGAAGATATTAATTCTGTGGCGAATTAAACAATGATCTATTACGGGGTAATCAATACTAATTAAATTAATAATTAATATTAACCTTATTTTCTTTGATAACTCCAGTGAGATAAATGAACTTTACCTCATAGGTGCAAACAATCATCAAATCATAAATGGTTGCAATAAACAATTAATATATTATATAGGTTAAAGTTCAAACTATGATTATATTTACCGGTATATTTAATGCTGTTTTTTGCATTATATTACAACAACCAACGAGCGAATTTGTAGATGTGTATGTAGATCTAATCTCAAGGTGCTCTATTCAAGTTTGGTGCAATTTAACGACTCTCTCGCTCTAGATCTCGAAAATCACGTTTTTTTACCGACGCTATTGGAAGAGTCAAAGCAGGAAGGAGAAATCTATCGAATAATTTACACAAAAATATTTGAACTTAAACAAATTCTAAATGATTGTTTCAAGTCTGTAACGATTTAATTTGCCTACCACATTGGATATCACTTAAAGGGGGTTGAAAATGGGAACTGAGCAATTACTGTGCTGGAGATAGAATAAGCAAACAAACCAAAACGTTTATCAACGCCCACTCTTGTTTTGGTTGGAAAGCTGGGTCGTAAGTAAGTATCTCTATTTGAGGGACTGAAAAGGGTAACTACAAAGAAAGAAATAAAAAAAAATACTTACATAGATTCCCTAGGCAACAAACACAAGAAGGTTCCTAAACTATTTCAATTGGATGCCGTTTAAAAAATCCTCTTGCTGGATAGAAAGGCTTTTCTTCCCTAGGCAATATTAAAGGGTGGACTTCTTTTTAAAGAAAATATTTCTACAACTCTTGGTTTAAAGAGAAACATTACATATTTATTATTACTTCACATCAACAGTTATTACAAATAATATTAAAAAAATTAATTAACAAACCTTACAGTTGCACTATTTGTAGCAATTTAAATAATTATTATAAATCAAAATATCATAATTTTGATCAACATTACTTACGCTGAGACACACTGAGATTACTTTAAACAAAACATAATTCAAATTAGCTAGTGACTAATATGACAATTAGCTGGTCCATAACTTATAATTTTATTTATTTATACCTTTTTTTGTCATTAAAGCTAATTTTTTGCCAAATAAAAAAATGGTAATTTTTATTTAGAAAAATTTTACCAAAAAGTACCTTATATCACTCTGGCTGGTATTTTCTTTAATAAAGTTTTTGGGATTGGAATTGTATCAAAAAAAACACTGTCCCACACAACCTGTAAATGGTTTGGAGTGACCATGGAAACAACAAAATGGACAAGTTTTGGGGAGGTAGGACACTGATTCGAGCTTTGGAGTATCGTGGATAACAACAAACTGCATTCTTTAAAACACGGCCACCCAATTCTTGTTTAAGATCCATGTGGACCTCTTAAATTGTTGAAAACGCCGTTTTACAAATCCCTCACATAGGACAAAGCACAACAAATCGGTGATTAACACAACAAAAACTTCCAAATAGCATATTAATCCCAAACTCAACTCTCAACTTAAAAAAATTGCCGGCATTGACGAAATACACTCCGAAAGCTATTTCTTCCGCATGTCATTTTTATTGTTCGCTAATGAGTTAGTATCATCTGCGTAAAGTAATCTCTGTAATTTTACTGGCTGCATATTTTTCCTTTTGCTTTGAGTTTCTTTATAATTCTGTCCGTTAGACAAACAAAAATGGGCTTTAACCTCTTACTGCACTTTTCCTATGACTGACCAATTTCTATTATCTATGTTATCTTGATCCTCTCCTTGCTATAATTATGAATAATATTTTATTTGCTGTCAATCAAATCAAAAGTTGCCTTTAGGTTAATAAAATTAATGTATAGTTTAGTTCTTCTTCGTCTTCTATTTTTCTTTCTATTTATATTTATTATTATATTTCTTTATATTAATCATTTATTATTATTATATTAATATTTCTTTATAATATTCATTCTATTTTAATCTATTATAATATTTCCGCGATCAGAGAAATGAGAATGTAAAACTAGATGTTTCGGCAGCCTCGCCATGCTGTCGGCAGTCTTTTAGCGTCATCGACATCGAGCGTGTTTAAGCTGTTATAGCTGCTATTTTGTAGCCTGTCTAAATATGATGTTGGGTTAAAGATGGTTTTGACGTTGAGAGAAATAAGAGTTCTACTGATCTTGTCTGTAACATCTTTGATACAAGGTAGAATTAGTAGACAAGGTAGATTTTGGGTTTTGTAAGAGTTTGTGCAATATTGTGTGCAATGTGTAATATTAAATTGATTTCGGATGATCTGTAATTGTTGTTGCTAAGTCTTATGGAACGGGAAACAAAAGTGTTGATAAGTGAATTGAGGTGTGCAAGATGATGATTTACTGGGCATTGAGATATCGGTTTGTATAAGTGAGTTTCCTGTACACAGAGCGGGGAAAAACTGTGAGGTGGGTGTTCTTGAATAAGAACACCAAGGAATGGCAAAGACAACTTGGACTCAACTTTAATCGTTAATAGAATACTGGGATGTATTTCATTCGAGTTAGAGGAAATGAGATCTAATGTGCCTTTATGATGGGGTCAAATGACAAAGGTGTCATCAAGGTACCGTAACCAGCAGGTGGGTTTAAGGTTTGATGAAGTCAAACGTTTTTGTTTTAAAATATTCTATGTAGATTTCAGCTATTACGGAAGAGTTTAAGATGAAAATGATTTCATCGATAAAAACGTTGGTGAATAAAAAATCAATGTCAAAACTAACTAGTATATCTGAGGGTGAAGTTGAAACGTTTTGCAGAAGATCAATGAAATGAGAAGAATTTTTGACAAAGGACCAGATGTTTTCGGCTAATGATTGATAGGATAAGGCAAGATGTAATGCTAATTTCTAGGTGGGGCAGGTGTATGCACTGACGATGGGTCTACGAGGGACATTGGGATTATTGACATATACATTGTGGCTAAAACGACCACCGTTGAATATTAATATTATCAAAATATGAGTATCTATTATTATTATCACTATAATATTGGGAATTTTTTGAAAAATATTATATTTATTTTAAGAACCGGCCTAAAATTTCTTCCAGCCAAAAGTAAGGTACCGTCTTTCACGAAAAGTGATAAATATCGTTGCAAGGTACTACAATCAACTTCTCGGTACTTTGATAACGTCTTACATGTGCTAAACTTAATAATTTATTACAGTTATAGTTGCTTCTTATATCAAAAGCAATTAAAATATGAATTTATGTTTCTTTTTGATCTGATTGTTATAATTGCGCATATATATGCAAATTGGGGTCTTATCTAAAATATTACTCGCCAATTATTTACGTTTTTGGCGAATGCTCCGCTTTTCTGAAATAATCTTGGTGGAATCTACGCATTGACCTCAGAATTTGTCAAAACGAAACTAAATAGATCGCATATTTCATTTAAATATATTTGTAAATGTAGCTTTGGATTTTGTAATTGACAGCAATTTTAAAAAATAGTACATTATATATTCAAAATCATTAGACATAATTTTAATTAAATTTACATTTTTTTTATTATTTCATTAGAATTCAATATTAAGTCATTTTTGTCTATTATTTATGTATACATAAAATTCCAGCAAATATCAAATTTGTGTTGAAAGATATATAAATTGACAGTTCAAGATGTAAGGTAGATTTTTTTTTGTGAAATTATATTTTATATTTAAATATTTTTCTTATCTGCCATGTTCTTCAAGAACATTGGCGACAGTCGCATAAACTTTCCGCATTTGTTTCCGCAGCGGAAACAAATAGTGTACTGGTGCTGACTCCATACCATTGATTATGGTTCTTGATCTAGAATGCTCTTCTTTGTCCAAGACCACGTTTCCCGTATATTTATCGTTGAGTAATTACATTCAGTAATTCATATTGAGGATTTCTCATCATATGGCCAAAATACTTCAATTTTCTTTTCAAACTCCCTTTGGAACCTTTCTTTCTCTGTTTAGATGCTGTAAAACTACTTCATTCTTCACTCTGTCCATCGATGCTATTCTTAACATTCGCACGAAAGCCTTAATTCTTTTACAAATTATTTCAGTGAGAGTTTATGCTTCTATTACAGATAGTAAAACTCTGAAGACGTAACAATATAATAACCGCATTCTTAACAAAATTCTCACCGCTTTGTTGGTTAATACCTTTTTCATCTTCTTAAATCATGTTTTGCTTGCTATTCTGGTTTTGATTTTCTAACGAAATTCCCACTTTCATTCATTTAACTGCCCAAATACAGTATTACCCTAAATAAACAGTACTCAAACTCAAACATAGATGTTTCTTTCTGCGCGCTGTCATATTTAAATTAACTAGTATAGATCTGTCACGTAATCCTTAATTAATTATTAAGGCATAATTGTTAAAAATGGTGTTAAGTACAGAAGAGAAAGTGTTTCTTGTGGAGTATTATTTTCGCTCATACGGAATCGGCCGACGTAATAGTGTAAGTCTGCAATACGTGTGTGATCAATTCACACAACGGTTTAATAAACGTTCTCCAAGTAATGCTGTGCCAATAAAAAGGAAACGCAGGGCGTCCCAGGACAGTTACCAACAACGATAACAATTAACGTGTTTTTAAGCGAATCTTGGAAAATCCGAAAGCCAGCCAGACAAGAACAGCGTTATATCCCAGGGATTATCACAGTAGAGTGGAATATTGTGCCAGAATTCTTGCATTACAGTATAAAAATTCAGAATTTTTGAGAAATGTATGGTTTTTACATGAAGCACATTTTCATTTGTCAGGCCATGTAAATCGTCGCACAAATCGATTTATGGGCTTTGCCAGACCAGATGAAGTTACATTACATAGCGCAAAAGTAAGTGTCTGGTGTGCAGTTTCGGGACACGGAATCATTGGTCCATACTTTATTGAAGAAAATGGTAGGCAAGTGACATTTAATCAACAGAGGTACATACAAATTTTAACACGCTTTATATCTCATCTACGTCAACTTTGTCGTGCACGTAATTTGACATTTCGACACCAATATTTCCACCAGGATGGGGCAACTGCCATACTGCTGTCGCAGTTCGTCAATTTTTTCAGGGACATTTTTCAAACAAATTTATTTCACGATTTACTAACCCAGTATCGTGCACATTCTCCAGACTTAATATATAGAGACGAATACGTTTGGGGCATGGCTAAAACTGTCATTTTAAAACGAGCACCACAAACCATCAATGAGTTAAAGGATGCTGTTAGAGCCTTCTTCGCAGACTTGTAACAACCTTTATTCCATAACATTACGAGAAGTCTGGAATATCGGTATAAAGTCTGTCTTCAGAGAGAAGGAGCTCATTTAGAACATGTTATAAAGTGTCAATACTATGTATTTTTTAAAACAATAAAATAATTACAAGTTCAGTACTGTTTATTTTGGTCCATATTGTATTCGTATGATTGTACTCTCTACACTATTTCCTCCATTTATCCTGATAATTGTTATTATCTTAGCTATATTTTTTCTGGCTGATGACTATTAATTTTATATTAACTTTCATAACTATTTGTTTACGATGGTTATCTATAACTAATATTATCAGCATATCTTGTGTTGTTTTTGACTACTCTTTAATTCTAGTCAGCTATTTGATTCAAGTACAAACTGGCAGCTATTCGGATGCCCTATCCATCCAGACTTATGTCATTCATGCTTAAATATAACGGTATTTTATAATAGTCTAGACTCTAGACTTACCAAGGAGATTTCTTGTTTTTTCTACTGTTTTTCATCTTAATTAAAGAAAAAAATTAATATATTGTCGGAAGTGCACTTTATAATATTTTGTTAAAAAATTTCATTTTAGTGATTTACTAAAAAATATGGTTTTTTAATTTAAAAATTATAAAAAATATCTTTTTATTCAATTTAACAAATAAATATGTATATTCGATATTGAATGTCAATGGGCGATATAATGATAAGGTTGACTATACCCCGCCTATACATACTTGTTAGTTGATATATAATGTTTTAAAATTATTATCAATTCAAATTTTAAGAAAACGTTTTGTTTTAAATGTTTTATATTTTATCACAACACTGATTTCAATCAATTGTCCGTTGCGTTGAAAATGATACACAAAAATATTAAAGTAATTATTTTTTATAGCGCTAGCGTAAAATAAAACGGCTAATTTGGATTCGTGATATTGTTAGTACGAGAAAGGGCTACTATTAGAAAAGGATGTGAGGTACAAAGCAGGATCGTACCGATTCGATAAGGACATTTGTCGCAAATATTATATATATATATATATATATATATATATATATATATATATATATACATATATATAAGCAAAAAAAGTACTTGTGACTCGTTTGAAAAAAGTATAAAACTGTTTTGGATGGGATGAAGTCAATAAAAGGGAATATTTGTTAACTATTTTATACTCGAGCTTTCAATTGTGTTTACAGTCATTATTAAGAGCTGCTAAAAAATACAAAATATCTTACAAAGTTGAACTAGAAAGAAAAAAATTGTGTTAACTCACCCAATAAAATTAGTTTGGTATATAAAAGTGCTGCTAACATATTACAAAAAGTATCAATATAAAAATGTTTTAATCTAATAAATCCTTCTTTGAATTTTTATATAATTTTGAAAAAGTCTATTAATACAAAAACAATTAAATTTATAAATAAATTTGAATATTGACAATTACAAATATCAACTCAAATTTTTATTTTTGACAATTACATTGCTAAAAATAAAATTTTGTTTAAAAATTCTTTTTTGTTTAGTAACAAACTGCTATTATATATAAACTACATAGAAATAATATAATTATAAATTTTGCTTAGATTTTGAATTTCTGACCTTTTGTTTAAATTATTATCACTTTTGCTAATTCTATCCATTTCGAAAAAAGTTTTTTTGAATTTATTACTTTCACTACATAAAATTTTAATATTATCAAAATCTATAATATGGTCTTTGTCGATTACATGCTCTGCCAAAGCACAAGACGGTTTCTTAATTCTGCAATCACTTTTGTGAGAAATAATGCGATTTGAAAGATTTCTTTCGGTCTCACCAACATACTCAGCTTCACATTGAGTACAACTAATGCTATATACTACATTTGTTTTATCTAATTTGTCTATAGGATACTTAGTTTGGAATATACAGATGCAATGGTTTTGATGTTCTTTTTTGCTACTTTTATATTGTCAATAACCTTTAGTGTTTGTATAAATTTAGGTGTTAATGATGGTATACGAGCTCTAACAACTATATGTTGGAACAAGCAATTATTTTGCAAATAAAATACCAATTTATTGAAATTCTTTTATGTTAATTTTTTTTTAATTGTAAATATGAAATTAACAACATTTTTTATGATATATGGAAATGTTTTCACTGTTTAATTATGTAATTTTTCTTGATTACTATTTATTTAGTTGTTTGATAGCCAACACATGATGAAAACTAAATGTTGGAACAAGAGGATTTTAACAATATTAAAATAAATATTAATAATTTGTAACGTCGCCCTTAGATTGAAAACAGCCTGAACTCTATTAGGGATATATATATATATATATATATATATATATATATATATATATATATATATATATATATATATATATATTGTAGTTTTGATTTTATATTAAATATATATATATATATATATATATATATATATATATATATATATATAAATTAGTTAGGTATTATTGACTGACACGTTATGTAAAATAAAGTTTTATTTTGAGGATGCAGTCATTTAAGTAGGGCAAGATAAGTTAAACTCTTTGTTCTTAAATCAAGCTTTCGCAAAATTTATTTGCTTCATCAGGATATGCTAAAATATGTTATGGTAAATACAATGAAATTAGAATTAAAAAACATTGTATAAAACTAATATAAAAACTTACAACATGAGGTTAAACCATTAAATTATTAAATTCACAAAACATTCTTAACTTATCTAAATTATTATTGTACTTACATAAAAATATAAGTGTGAATTATTTCATTTCAATTCATCAATTCCCGCTATCATATCATGATTTAAATCTCCAATCACCACACATTTCATAATATGGAATTTGTCTCCCACTCTGATCCGTACTCTCAAACCTTCGTTTACTGTCGTCAAATTTTTATTGTTTGCACCCACTAAATCAATCCTAGGAATCTTATACACAAATCTGTCCAAATTTAATTCCATTACTAGTTTTTTATTGATTAGCGATATCTCCGATCCAGAATCAATCACAATTTTAATCGCTTTATGTTTTATAAATGCCTCTAAAGATATTAGATTAGAATTAGAAATTTGTCTTTCGTTTCCTATTGCTACATGATTCATCTCCCTTCTATTTTGTTGTTGAAAGCTCTGGTTATTTCTATCGTCCATTTGTTCGTTAGTATTCCTATTCGGAGGATTTTGTGCATCTCTATTCCTGTTGTGATTTTCATATGTTCCTTTTTGTGTATCATTCCTGTTATCGTAATTTTGTTGTCTATTGTAATTATTGTAATTTCTCGGCCTATATTTGTTTGTTGATCTGGGATGTCGGTTTCTCTGGTCATAATTTGATGAATACCTTCTTTCCGGTCCATTATATTGGTCATGTTGTCTTCTATTTCTCATTTCTCTTCTTTATGCTTCTTTTAATTGAAGGAATTGGCACAAACTATCAATATCTTGATAGTTTCTCAAAAATACGTGATCTTCCAACGTTTCCTCAAAATGTCTGCTGATCATTTCTACCAGCTGTTCGGTAGAATATTTGTATTCTAGATATTTTGAATTGTTATATATCTGCAAAGCATATCTTTCTACAGATATTCCCATTTTTTCGTGATATTTTCCATTCTGTAGCTCTTGATTGATTTCTCTCTGTTTATTTTTCCCCCAGAAATAGTTGAGAAATTTATTTTCGAAATCTGTCCAATTTTCAAACTCATCTTCTTTACTTTCATACCATAACGCTGCTCCTTCTTTCAGATGGTTTCTAATTGTAACTTTGCAATCGTCAAAATATCTAACATGTTGCAATTTGGTTTTCAAATTTTTAACAAACGGTACTGGCTTTGTTTTTCTAATATCCCCGCCAAATTGTATTTTCGCCTCGCTTGTTCCATGGACGATAATTTCTTTTCTCTCTATTCCTCTCAGTTCAATTTCTGCCATTTGCTTTTCATTTTGCTTAAGTTTCCTTTCCATTTCTTTCCTGTCTTCTTGTAACGCCATTTCAAATTTTTCTTATAACTGTTCTAATTCCTTTTTCTGGACAGTCTTAATCTCTTTCATTTTAGTTTCTATTTCTTCTCTCTGTATCTCTAGTTTCTTCTCTGTTTCTTCTCTAACTTTTTCTAAACAGACTTTTACATCATTTTCATATTTGTCCAAACGCTTTTCCATTTTTCTATCATTTTTTTCAAATTTCTGTTCATAGTTTTCCAAACGCTGCTCTATATTCCTGTTATTTAGTTCTATTGCTTGTCTTGTTTCCCGTTGGTTTTCTTTCATTGTCTTTTCTATTTTCTTTGCTGTTTCTCTTTGATTCTCTTGTATTTGTTGTGTCTGTATTTGCATCATTGCTAATAATTTTTCTAACATCCCTGTTTCTTTTCTTTCCTCTATTATTGTAACATTTCCTTCATTATCCGATCCTTCTTCAAACATTGTTTCCTCTTCTCTGTTATCCTCCTTCCGTTCTTGCATTTTGCTTTGACTCCTTGTGGTCGACATGTTGTTTCTTTTCCTTACTGTTTTTGTCCCCGCCAAATGTAAAATTTTACAACACTCTATATGTTGCAGAACACGACAATATTTCTCACCAATTGCAATAAATTTTCACGACAAAAATCAAATATGCAATCAGTAAAATTCAAATAATTCAAAATAAATATCAAATGTACGATTGGTAAAATAAAATCAAATAATTCAATAGCAGTAAATATCAACTAACTACGATCAATCAATAAATCAAATTTATATCCACTGTAAAAAATTGTCAAAATACTTTCAAATTCAAATTCCCTCAATGTTATATGTTTTTATCTCTGGATCACCTGTACTTATTCCAGATCTCTCTCCCTTCCTTCAAATGTAAAGCTGCGATATTTTCAAGCCCCACGTTTTGGAAGCCAGTTATTGTGATATTTGAAGTCTTGGTGCGCCAAGCAATTAATTAGCTTATCAATTAATTAATTAATTAAATTTATTTAAATGATATGATTATGACTCTATCACACTTTTTAATTCTCTTATCTCAGGGTTAAATTCGTTCTTCAATATCTATGCTATTACATGTGAAAGGTAAGGTCCAAAGAATACCGAAATAATGAAAAACATATAGGATCTAACATTATATATTGAAATAAAAATAATGAAATAATTCACACTCAAATGTTTTCAATAAACAAAATCTCATATAATGATTCTCAAAATTTTGTTCTACGTACGTGAACCTTCAAAATTAATGGTACAAACAATATTAGTAAAAAAACTCAAAATCCCAATTATTATTCTAAATCTCCTAATCAAAATATTTATATCTTTTCCAAAGTAATTGTAAAAATTGTGTTATCAATGAAAGAAAAACTGCAGAAAAACAAAACTATCTCTCTATGACGATGAGTGGTCTAAATCCTTGTTCTTTGTAGTCTACACTATCTATTCTAAGCAGCTCCCTAGGTAATCAGCAATCTTACAACAAATTATTCCAAGTTTATCGTCCTTAATGATCTCCTTCAAATGCACGAATCGTTCAAATCATGCTAGCTTCTTCTTTGAATTATTTTAATGTTTTTGAACTTTGAAATATTTTAAGCAAACCAATATTTTTCTTGATTTTACATATCATAACAATATATATATATATATATATATATATATATATATATATATATATATATGTATATATATATATATATATATGTATATATATATATATATATATATATATATATATATAATATATATAATAGACTTACCTTAAGTCTATTTCTTAGGCAGTCAGTTGTAATTTAAAATTTTTATTGTACGTTCCATTAAAATTTGTAGTAAGTACTAAGCCGTCCCTGGAAGGGATATACTATGTCGGTTCAGTGCAAAATTTTCAGCTGGCAATTTATTCTCGGCCGGCATTAGAACAATGATTGATTGCTTGCATGATATATTAATTTTCATGTTTACGCCAGTGCAGGTGTTAAACCTGGAATATAACACCACCTTCGGTAATGAGAATTTGAACTATTCCGCTTCACTATGGCGGAAAGCGATTTTTAAAGAATCGACCGTAAAAATCTGTCAGTCCAGTTTTTTTAGTTTATCAGCTATTGAACATAAGTTTAGAGAAATAATTTAGCAAGCACATTCAATAAAATACAAATTTTTTGTTAGTATAGAGAACCTATATACAGCAAAAACGGGAATTTTATATCTAGTCCAATAATAAAAGCAAATCCTCAGCTCATGGTATTTATTGTTCAACAATTAAGTTAGATTTCCCACATATCGCGTTGGATACAAGTTTATGTATACATTAAGCTTTCTATACAATATGCAAAACATTTCGGCATATTTACAGTCGGCAGTCTTTGTATAAAAGACTTTATTAAACGAATTTGTATAAGTATACTTCATGTTTCAATATACTTTACTATATGTATTTACTTTATTTAAATTTCTTCTTCTTCTTCGGGTTCCTTCTCCTAGCGGAGGTTGGAAATCATCATCGCTATTTTAACTTTGTTGGCCGCAGTTCTGAATAATTCTAATGAGCTGCAGCCGAACCACTCTCTCAAATTTCTTAGCCAGGACATTTTGCGTCGTCCTGGGTTTCTCTTTAAATTTCTATATTTACTCTATTTTAATTTCCTAATCTATATTTCACACGCTTTAGTTTTTCCGATATTGCACATCATTTTTGGTTAAAATGTTCATCACGGCTTTCTCGTTTGAACTCCTTTTCAATTAGTGATTTATATTTTCCAAAAATATGTTAAGCCTTACAAAAGACTATAAAAGAAAAAATACAATCGCTACTTGGAATATAAAGTAACTAAGTGTGAAAAAAGTGGGAAGAGGTGATGAAATAGACCGATATAATATACAACTGTAGAAGATAAAAAAAATGACGAAGGCACGTAAAAAAAGTAACATACAGACACACCTTATATTATTCTGGTAGAAAAAAACATACAGAGTAAACAAGGAACTGAGAATAAACATATCAGAAGAATTACCGACCAAGTAATACAATCTACAAACCAAAATCAAAATACAAAAGAAATTGTGTAGATAATACATGGCACATACCATGTGTTTCCCAATAAAATTAATGGAATTACATCGCAACGCATGAGAAATTAGAAATATTTCAGTAAAATAAGAAAACAAATAGATTACTTTCATACTCACTAACCTAACCTAACTTAATTATAACAAGAAGAGAGACCAAAGTTAATGCGGTAATTAAAGAGTTATATGTCTATCTAATGGCAGTAGAACAAGACATACTCAGCTACATCGAAGAAAAGCGTTTAATTTGGTATGGACATGTGAGAAGAACAGATCATACAAGGTGGATAGCAAAGATTTCGGATTGGGGCCCAATAGGAAGAAGGAAAAGAGGTAGAACCCGAAGATCATGGAGAGATGAAGTGGACAAGGCCATGGAAAGACGAGACCTTAGAGATGGAGAATAGCAGAACAGAAAGAACTGGAGACGTTGGCTAAAAGAAGGAAGGCTTCGACAGCTGTAGAAATCCTTATATTATAGAGAGTTAGATGTCTATCTAAAACCCATATGATGATAAGTCTTCATCAATCAGTGAAGAAATATGCAGAAAAACAAGATCCATAGACCAAGTAATGGCCTATAATAATAGGCCTATATTAATAATAGAATAATATAATTGGAACGATCAAAATAATACACTAAATCGAGAAAAGTACGGTTTAATTACTTGTCTTCCAACTCTATATAAATTGGTTATATCCTATGTAGCCCAGCGTTTCTACCAACACTGCGCTCTAAACAATATCATAGAAAGTCAACAGAAAGGATGCTCTAAGGGTTTCATGGGTTGCAAAGAACAACTTATTATCGACTCAGTCTCTTCTAACTAGGCATTAACCAATAAAAGCAACCTCTTTATTGCCTTTATTGACTATTAGACAGCCTTTGACTCAGTGCCGCATGTATTGCTAGTAGATATATTAAGAATATATAATGTCGATGATAATATAGTGATCTCCGTAAGACATATTGTGACAGATTGAAAGACTAAACTTCACCTCCAAATACCTGGTGAAAACAATACCGAACTGGAAAATATCGCAATTAACTGCGGCCTATTTCAAGGAGACTCGATGAGTCCATTGTGGTTCTGTCTAGCGATGACCCACTATCCCAGCTATTGAACTCCACCGACTCAGGTTTTAGCATTTAAAACAAGAGTACTGTAATGGCGAAGCTTAATCATTTGTTATATATGGATAATTTGAAACTAATGGCTTCCACTCGAAATTACTTAGATCAAATGCTAAAAACTGTAGAAACTTTTTCAAACTATATCACTATGCACTTTGGGTGAGACAGATGTCGTGTACAAAATATAGTCAACGGAAAGGTTCAGCTCGGAGGATTAGATATGCAAAATTGCCAAAATATCAAGGCTATGGGCGAAAATAACATGTATAAAAATCTAGGAGTAAAGCAAGCGCGGAAAATTGACCACAAACAAATGAAAATCGAATTAACTTCAGAGTGCATACGAAGGGTAAAACAGCTAATATGTTCACATCTTAATAGTAAAAATTTGTTTTAAAACTTAAACAATTACGCATTTTTCGCGCTTACCTACTCATTTGGGATTATTAAGTGGACTAAAACGGATATAGAAACTCTTCAGCGATAAGTACGAACACACCTCACAAAGGCACAAAAACACCATTGTCGAAGTGCAGTAGAAAGAATGACATTAGCGCGATATTAAGGAGGACAAGGACTTATGGACATAAGCGAGCAATTAGAAAAACAGATTACTAATTTAAGAACTTATTTTCAGGTGGAGGCGGAGACATATACTCTTCATCACGCAATTTGTGCAGTAGATGACACAACACCGATCAAACAGGGAACAAGAAATGCGCATAAACAAGCTTACTAAGGGCGAAAAAATGCGCACCTCGATGGGTAAACCTCTGCACGGATGACATGCCAATGAGGTCAGTCAAGACCATGCCTACAATATAGCGTTGGTCAAACTATTGGCTGACATCATCAGGAAAAATGTTCCCTGAAACAGAAGGTTTATTACTCACCATTCAGAATCAACAATTACCTAAAATTACCTAACCCAACCAACAATTACCTAAAATATATCGTCAAAGCCCCTTAAGTCCAAAACGACAAATGCCGATATGGATGTTAAACCCAAGAAACTATCCAGCATCTTACCGATTGCTGCCAGGCATTTGCTGCAACTGAATATAAAGAACGGGATGACTCAGTAGGGAAGATCCTTCATCAAGAGATAGCTTTTAAACTGGGACATCTACAAACAAAAGATCTATATTATCAATACGTTCCTGGGAGTATGCTTGAGAATGACAACTACAAGCTATACTGGGGTCGCACTCTGCTCAAAGATCAAACTGTAGCACATAATAGACCAGATCTAGTGCTAGTTAATAAAGTATCGAGACAAACAACTTTAATCGATGTGGCGATATCTACCAACAATAATCTGCGTGTTAAGTACAACGAAAAGATCTGGAGATAAAAAAGTACAGAGTTTTGGAAATACAAATAAAGAGACAATGGAGAATGAAAAGTACCCAGACCATACCTATTATTCTTTCTACCGCTGTAGTCGTTTCGAAGAACCTCCTAGAAAACATAAAAACGCTGGGTCTAAACGAACATCTATATAAGATCATGCAGAAAGCTATGCTACTTTCGACGTCCAGATTCGAAATAAAATTTTTAACAGATACACCGACGTACCAAGTCCTAGGACGTGATAACATGGAAAGAGTCCCATCAGAGCTCAATCCTTTTGATGCCGTAGGTATCTGGGATGAGTGAATTTTTCCCTTAGAGGGAGTGTAGACCGTATGGCTAAATCTGATTATTATAGTAATATTAAAATAAGTCTCAAAAGAAAAAACCTTTAATCAGTGTATTTTGCCAGTGTTAACATACGTAGCGGAAACGTTGACCATGACAATTAGAACAGTTCGAAAGATCAGCGTGGGTCAAAGGGCGATGCAGCGTGCTATGTTGGACGTTTCACTGTGAGACAAGATCCCAAACTGCCAACAAGCAAGGCAGGTCACATGGCTCGAACGACAAATAACAGATTGACAAAGCAGATACTAGAATGGATACTAATAGATATGTCTACCGAAGCAGAGGTTGTCCACCAACACGTTGGGTTGACGATCTAAACCGTTGTCATAGAAACTCCCAAAAAGTGAGAAAGCTAAGATCGAATGGTGATATCTATCAGCAGTAACATTGAAAGTTTACACAAGGATATAGAAAGAAAGAAAGAAATGTAGATGTAAGAAAATAAAATAGAAAAAGAACAAGCTGCTATAGGAAAAGAAAACAAACGAATGACAATATACACATTATTAAAAACATTATAGAAGAGAATCTAGAAACGGGAGAATAGCTATATCTAAATTTCATAGACTAAATACGTTCAATCAACGCTAAATAGCAGCGTTCGATATATTAGAAAAATGAATGATAGATGCATGCCTAGTAAATTCAGGAGTAAAAAGTTTACCAAGAGTACTACGAGAAATTATTAAAGACCTATACAAGTAATTTCACAAGATAAACCTCATGAAAGATCTGAAACTGAAAGAGTATTATTATACAGTGTGTAAAAGCCAAATGGAATAAATTCATTATTTAGGTTACTGTACAATGTCCATATTTATAAAAAAAACCCGAAACACGTCAAATTTAAATTATAACTTGACATTTTTTAACGTAAAAATGCAACCTCTACCTTCAACCCCCTTAGTGAGAGCGCCCACCAAAGTGGCGTGGCAGTGGCAAGTAGCAAGTAGCACGCGTCTAGCATAATGTAACCAATCCTAACGAATGATTAGAATGAATGACGTTACTGTCATTTTGGTGTAAACTGAATCATTCGTTTTCATTGGTTACATTATGCTAGACGCGTGCTACTTGCTACTTGCCACTGCCACGCCACTTTGGTGGGCGCTCTCACTTAGAATGACAGCTACAACCCCCAATTTTTAAAATAGGAAGTATAGGCTTGTGATATATCGTTTGAAAGGTCTTCTCATTCTCCTTTCAAAAATGTTGTCGCTTTCAAGTTTGTTAAGATTAATTAAGATAAAATAAATTAAAATCATGTGGTTACCGAAATTCGTTACAATATAATCAAAAACTAAAAGGTAATGCAAAACGTAATAAAATGTAGAACACGAAAAATATCTATGAATGTTAATGAAGTAGATGTTTAAAATGTTCACTGCGAACGTCTTGGCAACATCCTAATCTCAAACAAAACTGTCTTCTAACATTATTTAACATAACAGGCGTGATCGACCTAATCGCAAGCGTTATTCGTTCTTTTAAGTCATTTAAATTAGAAGGTTTAGTATTGTACACATGGCTCTTCACATATCCCCATAAAAATAAATCTAATAACGTAAAATCAGGTGATAGCGTTGGCCATTCAATTGATCCTCGCCTCCCTATCCACCGATTGGGAAATATTGTATCGAGGTACTGCCCGACATTAAGTTGGTAATGTGGTGGTGCTCCATCCTGCTGAAACCTATCGTATTCGCTGGAACTTGAGGGTTTCCTGGATCAGAATATAAATTTGCCAACGTTGGAATGACATCATTTTGAAGTAATTCCAAATAATTGTTGCCATTCAAGTTGCCCTCAATGAAAAAGGGACCAATGATATTGTTTCCTACAATCCCTGCCCAAACATTAACCTTTTGAGGTTATTGAGTGTGTTCTTCTCTCATCCAGTGAGGATTTTCCGTGGCCCAGTAGCGGCAATTTTGCCGATTAGCATGACCGTTAAGTGAAAAACTACACTCATCAGAAAACATAACGTCTTCTAATTGGATATTGTGGACATTATCCAATGATATGGATGGACATCCAACATGTCCATCATTTGCTCACAAAAAAAAGTTCTCCTATCAAAATCGTCTTCCATGAGCTCCTGAGTTGGTATCATCTTAAAGGGATGCAATTTATTTTCTTTTAATATGTTTACTATCGATGTATGGCTAGCATTGAATGTAGTGGATGCCTGTCTACTCGATGTATGTGGATTTTCCTGAAACTCAAGCAACACATTTAATTTGAGTTCATCACTCAGTGCATTGGCAGCTGCTTTTTTTATCTGCCTTACATGACCAAACTCGCGAAACTGCTTCTCTATTTTACTTATTATTCCTTGGGATATAGGCGGTAAATTAGAAAATTTCTCACGAAAGAGGCGAGTTGCTTCCTGTTGTGTTCGGGTGTTGTCTCCGTAACCAATCATTTGTAAAACTGTTATTTTATGCATTTCCGTTAATCTAACCATATTTCAGAATTGAATTGAACGAACTTTTGACTTAAATTAAAATACTGACAACTTAAATAAAACAATTTACTAATACGTGTTAAAATAACGTTGCCACGGAAAGTTTTTTAATGGTTACCATCTAAAAACCACATTGCTATGGTTTTTGTTTACTTTCTCATTATCAAGACCTAAATGGGAAATAAGTTTTGAGTATATTTTAGCGAATTTCGGTAACCATATGATTTTAATTTATTTTATCTTAATTAATCTTAATAAACTTGAAAGCGACAACATTTTTGAATGGAGAATGAAAAGACCTTTGAAATGATATATCACAAGCCTATACTTCCTATTTTAAAAATTGGGGGTTGTACCAGTCATTCTACGGGGATTGAAGGTAGAGGTTGCATTTTCACGTTAAAGAATGTCAAGTTATAATTTAAATTTGACGTGTTTCGAGATTTTTAATAAATATGTACAGTAACCTAAATAATGAATTTATTTCATTTGACTTTTACACACTGTATAGTTAACATTCTGCGAATAAACTCAGAGTTACGCAACGAGCCATGGAACGTGCAATGCTGAACGTGAGCCTCCGAGACCACATAACAAACCAACAAATCAGGCAGGGACCAGGAGTTTAAGACGTCATCGAAAGAACCACGTCGCGTTCCACGGTGGACAAGACGTATTATGGAATGAAGGCCCAGAAACTATAAAAGAATCCGAGGACGACCACCGACTAGATGGACCGATGATACAAAACGTGTAGCGGGAAACTGGCTACAAGCGGCCCAGTGTAGAGAACACTGGAAAGAACTGAGGGAGGCCTATGTCCAACAGTGGATGCGATTGGCTGATTGATGATAGTTAACATTATTATGACTAGTAAAAAAGTTGTCACCTTCTTCGAATAGTTAAACCTGACATGGAGGTTTCAGCAACCGTGTTAAATATTTGTAGGTATCCACTCACTCAATTACAATGCTTTCAATAGCCAGTTAATACGTCAATATTTGCAATTGCAGGTTTAGCGATAACCATACACTGATTTTTCTTTAAATTGATGTAAAGCATATATTTATGACAACATGCATTGAGGCATTGCATTGCGTTATGTAAATCTTTGTTGTTATCTACCGCTGTTATTGTATTATCTCTTTATTGATTCTAAGAACGCTTTGGGAAGTGCATTTATAGCTTAATATATTACTGCGGTATTTTTATACTTATGTTTACAACTGGTATTAGGGTATATTAAATTGGAAATTCGGCTAATATATCAAAATAATAATACTGCTTAAATAACAACCGGCTAACTTTCTGCCGAAAAGGCGCATTACTAAAAATAAACGTTCTCCAATAACTTTCAATTTGTGTATCGCGTGTTAACGACTCTACCAACCCAAACATAAAAAGAACACAAGAAATCGCTCCCAATCAGGTATAAAAGTAATTCCTGTGTTTCCAAAATACTTCATATATAATAACAATTCAATTATCTGAAATAACAGTGACTGGAATGAAAATAAACACGTCGTTGCGTGATAAAAATAGTAAACGCGTACAATTTGACCACGTACTACCACAGTGTCGGGGCAAGTTCTTAAAATTCACCTTATGAGCTTGGAAATCGTATATTAGAATTCGCGTTAATTTGTACTCAGTTCAAAATTACAGTTTGGTATCGTTTTATTCCATCGATCAGTTTATGTTGCACACAGTGGCTGATCCAATTATAAAAGCCATGTAGACAAATTAAGTTCTTGTTTATTATTTTCAAAATGATTTATAAAAAATATACAAGTATGTACACTTGTTTATTTGTACTTCATTTCAGGATATAACAATAAATAAACTCTGCCTGGGAGATATGAGCGCGAGGACTGGGTGGATTGAGTAGTTCAGAAGCCGCTTTCATGCCCACAGCCAGTTCCAAGCCCAGATAAGCGATGAGCATTGATGGGCCAAGTTAACATCCTACCCATTGTAAAAGAAAACTAGACTCAAAGAACCGATATAAAGCCTCTGAATCAGACGAAACCTAAGATCACGAACCACGCAAAGAAAAGTAAAACGTGAAGGAAAAATAAGCCCACGATCAGATTAGCAACATGAAACATTACTTCTTTCAATAACAAAGACCAAGAGATAATAAAAGGACTGATAAATAAAACTATGGACATTTGTGCATTTTAAGAAACCAAGAAAAAAGGTAAATGTCAAAGAGACTATAACCAATATTTTCTAGCATACAGTGAAGTGAAGAAAGAATAACGAGCATGAGCAGGGGTAGGTATACTTGTCCACAACAAATTTAAAGACAACATAAATAACTACCGTTATATCTCCGAAAGAATAATATATCCTGGATAAAATACCTTATAAAGAACCCATGAGCTCCAGTATAAATATATATTTGAAAACTCCAGAGGGTACAAATCTATGCTTGATTTTCTAGTCACTAATAGAAAAATCCAGCCAACGCAGATTCTAGATATACGAACTTTACATTCAGCAGGCGTAGGTGTTGTAGGTGTTGAACACAAACTAGAGCTGGCAAAAATAAGAATGAAAATAACACCAAAAAATTTTCCACAGAAAATTACCAAGGAAAAATTCAATGTAGAATAGCTGTGAAACATCTCTACAAGAGAAAATTAAAAAGAACATTGAATAAGCAGCAATAGAAGCTCTAACAAACGCAAAATCATACTGAACAAAAGAAACAACAATATACCATGGTTTAGAAAAGAAAAACAGAGAGAATACTCCAGAAACCCGAGACACCTATAAAAGAATACGAAATGAAACAAAGCAGTTGGTAAGAAGAACAAAAAATGTACACTGGGAACAGTTTACAAAAAGGATGGACAGCGAGTTCTAGAGTACACAAAAACAATTATGATGATTGATAACAAGCCAACGAAAAGAAATGGTAGAATTGACGGAATACTATAACATACCGGCAAACGAATGGAAAAGATTCCTGACGGAACTGTTTAAAGGAAAGGAAAATATTAATCAACACAATAGCTTACCTGTATTATTACATAAAATGAAAATCAGTTTTCAGGAAGTAGAAATAGCCATAAGTTCACTTCAAAGTAGAAAGTCACCAGGACCAGACGGAATAACCAACGAGCTTCTAAAACATGGAGGAGAAAGTATGACCCTAGAGATGACAAAACTTATACAAAAAATAATATTGCACTGCAAGATATCAGACGCATGGAGAAACAGCATAATAATACCAATATCCAAGAAAGGAGATAAAGGAAACTTCAACAATTATAGAGGTATAAATCTACTAAACACCGCACTTACCACAAAAGTCCGAACCAACAAAATCAATAAACTAACAACTTTCTTATATAAAAAACAAGGATTCAGATCCGGAAGATCCTGCTTAGATCCCGTATTTGTACTAAGACAAATCATAATAAAGGCCATCGAGTATAATAAATCAGCATATCTTTATTTTATAGACCTGACAAAGGCTTTCAATCGCATCCAAGTCGAAGACGTCTTACACCTAGTGTATAAAAGAATCTTCTACTTCCATAATCGAATACAGGCAAAGATAAATGGAAAACTGGCACAGTGTATTATCCGACAAGCGAGAGCTGGCGGGTTGCGCGTAGAATAAATTGAAAAGTGAAAGGGATTGCTCATTTCTATTGCAGTCGGCTAGGAGTTCACATCGTGTAATTAGTGCTAGATTTCTGACAGTGTTGTCAATTATTAACATTTTTATTTGGAGTGGCCCTATATTATAAAAGTTCTGTTGACTCGAAATGGTCCCCTGTGTATAATCTACGTTTACTCCTATTCTCGCATACATCTGAAACTCCCCCTTCCATAACGACAATCTTAGCACTTTTAAGAATCTATTCGGTATACTTCACGCATGTACCAGTTCCCAAATGAGTCAGTTCAACTTGTCGGGTAAATGATTTACTCAATATCGTTTATATTTTAACTGCGCCGCTAATTTCTATTATGTATTATTAACAATAGACTTTAATGTCGATTTTCTTTGCTTATAGTATTATATATTGCTATATTCTATTGCTTATATGTATATGATTGTATTTTTATACGATTCTGCTTTAGACTTTACAATTGCTTATACACTATACAGAAGTAAAATACTTCGAATTTGTATGTATGTATAAAACATTTAATTGAAAACTATTTTAAAAGTGTCCAAAATTTATACAGGTGCATAACGTGACGTTTTCGACCTAGTTCAGATCATCTTCAGTGCCTTTTTTTGTAATTGAAGCTAACACTAAAATAGCAGATGTGGCATGTGTTCAAAATTTAAATTCTAATGTGATACTAGGTTGATGACATTGGATAAAGATTTCAATACTTAAAGAGCAACATGTTTCTTTGCTCGACTTGAACGCGTAGGGTTATATTAGAATTTAAATTTGGAATAAAGTAAAACCATATATGGATGTCACAGCTACTATTTTAGTGTTAGCTTCAATTACTAAATAAGGCACTGAGGATGATCTGTACTAGATCGAAAAGTCACGTTACGCATCTGTATAAATTTTGGACGACACTTTTAAAAAAGTTGTAAAAAAGTTTTTATACCTACATACAACTTTGAAGTGTTTTTCTTTTGTATAAGTTTTTTAAACGATGGTATACAGCCAACTACTGGGATTTTCCCATTAATTTTTACTAGTGCTGATTTCGCTTCCTTTTTCTCAATTTTGTAATTTTAGAGTAGTGTAAGATACAGTGTGGAAACCACTTATGGAATAAAATTGTTTGTGTCCTTATTATAGAACATAATCAAAAACTCTGGAACACGTTAACTTTTAAATTTAAATGTGCGCTTTTTAAAATATAAGTTTCAATGTACAGGGTGATCCACGCAAGTCTGGCATAGTCCATAATCCTTATTTTTAATGTACTGTATATTTTTATACAGTAAACACAGTAAACACCCTGTATATTTTTATGTTTTTAAAATTCTTTAACAACCTAATTTCAATGAACTATATCATGTAGCGTCTATAATGAATAATACAAGGTGAAATTTTGAAATTAATAATTTATCACGTGTTATGGTATTATTTTAAATTAGCTAAATACAGACAATAGACTTCTACTCGTAAGTATCAGTACACTGTATATTGGAGAACAATTTCTGTTTAGTAACCGTGTTAACATTTTTTGTCGTGAATAGGTAAAAACTGTATAGATAGTCTGCCAATTAAACTAAATCAGTAAATAATGCGGATTGTTATCAATCAGTTGACATGTTGTTCTTGCAGAAATAAAAATGAAATATTTAACTAAGGCCCACCGAATTGAGATTTTAATGATGATCGGTTACGAGGAGAATTGTAGAAGTCAAGTTGAAGTAGCAAACTTATTTAATCAGAGGTATCCTCAGTTACCTTATATTTCACAAGGTACTGTGTCTAAAATTTACGCACAATTCAGAAAACTTGGACATATCAAACCATTAAAAAGAAAATCGAACTTCATTGAAGATGAAGTGAAAGTGGATATTTTGTTAAGTGTCGCAGATAATCCAACGTCAAGTTCACGTCAAATTGCACGTCAAAATAGTGTGAGTCACATAACTGTCCTAAGGAGTCTCAATGAAGAACCTCATCCATATAAATTGACATTTCTGCAGGAGCTAACAGAAGACGATCCGGATCGTAGAATTGATTTCTGCAAACTAATGATGGATAAAATTACCAAATGAAATAGTTTTGGCACAATTATTTTTTCTGATGAATTAACATTTACATTGAACGGAGAGGTAAACTGACAAAACTGTAGATATTGGTCAGCGGAGAATCCTCATTGGATGCGTGAGACACACACTCAGTATCCTTAAAAGTTGAATGTTTGGGCAGGTCTTATAGGAGATCATATTATTGGTCGTATATTTATAGATGATAATTTGACAGCGGAAAAATATTTAAGCATGCTAAGAGACGATGTTCTTCCTTAGCTGGCTAACTTATATCCCAATCCAATAGATCCGACCCTACTACATGAAACTGTCTGGTTCCAGCAGGACGGTGCAACCCCCATTATGCTTTAATGGTGAAAAATTACTTGAATGAAATCTTCTTCAATAAGTGGATTTGATGAAGGGACTATAGAGTGGCCAGCTAGGTCGCCAGATATTACGCCTTTGGATTTTTTGTGGGGTTATCTCAAGAATAAAGTATATGCAACACAATCTTTACACAAACTTTAAACAAAGTTTCGGAACGAGAACAGGAGACTGTGTTATTGCCAACAACAAGGTGGAGAACATATTGAGCATTTATTTTAATGTAATCCAATCAATTACCTCGGGTATTCTATGAATTCATTGTCTTGCAGAAAATACCTAATTTCAAAATTTCACCTTGTGTTATTCATAATAGATCCTACATGATATAGTTCGTTGAAATCAGGTTGTTAAGGAGCTTTTAAAAACATGAAAATATACAATGTGTTTCATTTAAAATACAGATTATGCACTATGCCAGACTTGCATTGATCACCCTGTACATTCAAATTTATGTCTAAAAAGCGTACATTTAAATTTAAAAGTTAAGGTATCTCAACGTTTTTTATTGATTTCTAAAATAAGGACACAAACAATTTTATTCCATAAGTGGTTTTCACACTGTATGTGTTCATTAAAAGCAACCAAAGGGCATTTACTTCATATACTCCAAACTTTTAATGCGCTTAATGATTGCAACTCTTGTTAGTAACATCTAATACTTCTAAACCGGTATTAACCTTTTCCTCTCCTTGTACGAACGCTACTGTAATCTGATCATACACTAAGCCCTTACCCCTTAATGACCAGTTCATGTGTTACATTAAAATGTAAATGACAGGTTAGTATACACTAATGAAGTTATTATACGTAGTAGAATAACATAAAAAGTCAAGCACTGTTCTGATTTCAGACGTTCAGGTAAGTTGTTACGGAGAGTCGAAGTTTTCGTACAAACGAAAGATGGTTAGGCGGATAAAGGTTTCCTCATTGCACACTAATAGAAATTTGTAGTGTTTAATATTAGGATTGCGGACATGCAATAGGAGTGATTGTTAAAGGGTCACCTGTAATTTACGTTTGTTAGATTTTATTATCGCAACACGAACCATTGGCGAGGAATTAATTTTAAGGAAAATTTAGTAGGCATAAAAAATAGTGGACTAGAAGAAATTAGAATCGACTAGAATCTTCTCATAATAAATATACCAATTTTAAACAGACTGAAAACGTACAGGATATAAGGATATAAGAATCATCGCCAATCTGTATTGGAATCAGACAGCCACAGTACGTCTTCAAAATTCCAACGAAACAGAAGATTTCTCCATTAAAAAAGGAGTAAGGCAAGGTTGTATAGTGTCCCCAATGCTGTTCAGTTTATACGTAGAAAAAGCCTTCGCAGAAGCAGTGGAAGACTCTAAAAAGGGTATTAAAGTTAACGGCATATTTATTAATAACATCAGGTATGCCGAGGATACAGCCATAGTGGCAGATAACATCGAAGACCTTCAATGCCTTTTAAATGATCTAACTCTTGCAAGTGAAGCTCGGGGTTTGAAAATAAATATCAAGAAGACAAAATCAATGATTATAAGTAGAAATGATTACCCCAACGCAAAGATATATGTCTCTGGAGAAGAAATCGAACAAGTTAGGCAATTCAAATACTTGAGATGTTTGCTAAATGAGGGTTGGGACCCCAAGAATGAAATAAAGAGCAGAGTTGAACAAGCCAGAAATGCTTTTTTGAGGCTTCGTAAGTTTCTGACTGATCGCAAATTGGACTTCAACCTCCGATACAAGATGCTTAAATGTTACATGTGGCCTGTTCTCCTGTACGGAATGGAAGCATGGACGTTAAAGGCTAGTTCCATTAACAAACTTAAAGTGTTTGAAATGTGGTGCCTGCGTCGAATGCTCAGAATATCATGGACGGACAGGGTCAGAAATGAGGAAGTACTCAGAAGAGCGGGCTTACAGGATAGGGAACTTTTTAATTATGTAAAAAGTTAGAAGACTGCATACTTGGGGCACATTATACGAGGAGAGCGATACACTTTTCAGCAACTGATACTCGAAGGGAAGATAGAGGGTAGGAGAGGTCTCGGACGTAAAAAAATGTCATGGCTGCGCAATATTCGACAATGGACAGGAATCCACAGCTATGAAATACTTCGCAATGCTGCTAAAAATAGAATTATTTAATCCAGAATATTTAACATCTCACCTGACAAGACGATGTACGGTGGACGCCTACGCAGAAATGCACGGCACCTTAAGAAGAAGAAGAAGAAGAAAACGTACAAAATAACTTTAACAAGAAACTAAGATAGTTTAAAAGTGACAAGTAAGGCTACAGTCCCAAGAAATCATATGGGGGAGAGTTGCCAATATTGTACCACTAAACATATTTCTAATTTTAATTTGGATAATGTAATATAACCTGGAAAGCTTTAAACAAGATTCGACAAAGTTCTTATATAAAATTAGAATAGCTCAAAAAAAAATATAGAAACAAGGGACTTAGACCCTGAAAGTCTGTATGAGGTAATTAAAAAATATATTCACGAAGCGGCAAATGAAGCACTGGGAAAAGTTGAAAATCGGAAAAAAAGGAAAACCTGAATGGTTGTCAACGGAACTAGAAGAGGAAGTTCTCAAGAAAAAACAAGCATATCATATATGGCTTCAATCCAAAGATCCTCAAGACAGAGAAATATACGCCAAATGAAATAGAGAAATTAAAAAAGAAGTGGATAAGGCGAAAAATCTAAACTGGGAGGCTAAGTGTGATGAACTGGACATATTTATGGGTGGAACAAAAGTGGCACAAGCTTGGAAAACATTAAAGCAGTTTAAGACAAATAAGAAAATCGAAGACAACATTCCTCTCGTAAAGTTAAATGAATGGGAAGAATATTACACGAAACTGCTGAAAGAGGATAGAGTAGAGTACAGATGGGTCAAGATAAGGGAATTAATAGATAACAGAGACGAAAGACAGGAAATCCCTATAATACCATTATCTGAATTGACAGAAACCTTAAAAGAGGTTAAAAACGGAAAAGCCGCAGGGCGTGGAGACATTCCCATAGAGCTGGTTAAATATGGGCCGACTGCACTTTTAGAAATAATAGTAGACCTTTTTAATAAATGTATGTGTGGAGACCAGGAAATTCCTAAAAATTGGAATAAATCTGATATAAGCTTCATATACATATAAGAGAGGGAATAAAATAGACTGTTCCAATTATAGAGGTATTAGTCTGACGAGCTCTGTGGGCCGGTTTTACGGCAGAATATTAAAGAAGAGGGTTAAAAGACAGATACAAGATATTGAAAAACAAAGCGGCTTTCGTACCGGGAGATCCTGCCTTGATAATATATTTATCCTACGACGAATAATTGAAAAGCGTGTCGAAAGAAGTAGAGAGACCCATTTGGTATTTATAGACCTTGAGAAACATATGATAGTCTTCCGTTAAAGAAAATGTTTGAGGTCCTCGAAAGATCCGGATTGGATTCGACGTATATCCGAGCGATATATAAATTGTACGAAAATGCAGTTAGTTGTGTAAAAATTGGAACCAGAACTTCAAATGAATTTAAAGTCACTAAAGGCCTAAAGCAAGGATGCTGTTTGTCACCGACACTCTTTAAAATATACCTCTAAGAAGCATTGAGGAATCGGAGAAATAAATGTAGATTTATGGGCATCGAAGTGGGACAAGAAACTCTGTATACATTATTGTTTGCAGATGATCAGGTGGTGATTGCAACCGATGAGGAAGATATAAATTATATGAATCGAAAATTATTTGAGGAATATGCCAAATGGGGGCTTACTGTAAACATAAGCAAAACAGAATATTTAAAAATTGGAGGAAATACCACAGATCTGAGGCTTGAAAACGCAGTCATAAAAAGTTGCAACCAGTATAAATATCTAGGAAGCATCATATCAGCAGATGGCAGAGTTAAGATAGATGTACAAAACCGAATAACCCAAGGGAAAAAATGCATCCGAATACTGAATTCATTACTGTGGTCTAATAAAATAAAGATACATACAAAACTTCGTGTACACAGAGCAATTGTAGAACCGATTACCACATATGGTGCCGAATATTGGACGATGACAAAGAATGAACGAGATAAAGTAGACGTTGTGGAAATGGGTTATCTTAGAAGGTCATGTCGAGTATCGAGAATGGAAAGAATCAGGAATGAGAAAATACGAAACCGTACAGGAATTAGAGATACTCTTTCAGATAGAATACAAGGAAGGCAATTACAATGGTATGGTCACGTGATGAGAATGAAGGAAGAGCGGTGGCCAAAGAAAGCCTTAATGTAAGTTCCGCCAGAAAGAAGGAAAAGGAGAAGACCACCAAATTCCTGAAAAGAAAAATTTCAAAAACAATGCAATCTAGAGGCTTAGAAGAGGGAGATTGGAGAGATAGGAAAAAATGGAGGCTAAATAATAAACATTTACACCCAGATGATAATATTTGTTTCTTTTGTAACATTTTATACTCCTTATAACAACTATCGAATATTGAAGGTATAAAATTTATCTGGTAAACCCGTGGACCAAGTATAAAAATTTCGCTGATTCTGTGTTTTCACTGCTAAGTTATTATTATTATTATTATTTATTTATTAACGGATATACCAGTTTTACATTGGAACAACATATAATATATAAAATTTTACAAAGTAAGCACAACATTGGAAAATAATTAGTAAAGTTTAACAAAAACTAATAATTAACTTGAATACAAACTAATATTACACACATAGCAGACTCTTTATCACATTTTTAAATTGTTCTAAGGACTCGAAAAATAAGTTCAGATCACTTTGGTACCTATAATATAGTCTCACCATATGAGTAAGATGCTTGACGTATTCATAATTAAATTGATGAAATGGAAGATCAAATAATGAAGTATATGTCTAGTTCCATGAAGAGTGTTAATACCTAATCGATTTAAAAGTTCAGGGCAATTTATCAAATTATTAACAATTTTGTAAAGGGCACAAATAATCTTTTCGCCGATTCATAGAAACCATTTTATGTGATCAGCTATCATACTATAACTGTATGGAACAGAAAGGTCATGAAAAGCACTACGGTAATGATAGTGTTTACCAAATTTATGCTGAACACGATCAAGCTTGTCTATAGAGGTTTGATAGTAAGGTCCCCATACAACTATTGCATATTCTAGTCTGGAGCGAATGAGACTATTAAAAAGAATTGGTAAAACAAAACATGAAAATTGGGAAGTGTTTCTAGTTATAAACCCTAATTGTTTAAATGCACTGTTTACTGTGACCTCTAAATGATTACGAAATATTAATTTACAATAAAAATAAACACCTAAATCCTTAACACAGTCCTGCCTTGACTGCTGAGTGTTATCAATGCTATAATCGTAATTTAAAGTTGTTTGCTTTCTGTGAAAAGTAATAACACAACACTTATCAATGTTCAATTTTAATTCATTTAGTTTGCACCAATCGTTAAATCTACTAAGATCCTCTTGTAACTGAATTTGATCATACTGACAAGTAATGACTTTACAAATTTGTTTATCATCAGCAAAGTTCAGAAATTTTGAACTCTTAATGACTTTTTCAACGTCGTTAACAAAGAGGACAAAAAGTAGAGGACGACAATGTGACCCCTGTGGTACTCCACTGATGATGATGATGATATTTGTATTATACGTCTATGGCAAGAACTCATTCATCTGGACAGTGTAGACGTGACATACAGACATAGTCAGTATAGAACCACAAAAAAGGATGTGTCCTTTTTGAAAAAATTTATAAATTTGAATAAAGAAAAAAAATTCCTTACCCTACTTGTAGTGGTTAAAAATTTTACCATAACTCTAAAGATAGCTTTGAAAGCCGAAAGCGCCCAGCTAGGACGTAAATGCTTTAGACACTGTTTAAAGTAGTTTTCCTCTCGTCATTTAAATAGCGTTTTATCAAAATAACTTTGTTTTTTCACGTTTTTTTTTTGTTACGGGACGTAGATATCAAACAATCCCCATAGAACGACTGGCCGAAATAAGCACAAACGGTAGTTGCTACTATAAAGGTGCTTTAAAACCATGGAATATTCTTCTTCTCTTGGTGCCCTCTCTTATAGAGACTGGCGATGACTTCTGCAAATTGATCCCTATCTTGTGCGTTACTTTTTAAGGTTTGAAAGTCTAGTCCTGTCTTATCCTAGATGCTTCTCAGTCAGGTCATTTGTCGCCTGCCAAGACCACGCATTCCTTCCATTAGAAGAAGAAAAATATATCTCTCCTGTTGATGAAAAATTGTTTTATTTTTTGAAAGACGTTTCTGGTCTCTTGTATTATACATTTGACTCCATGTTCTAAGCCTAAGCTCTCATGTATATATCTACCTATCTAATCAGCCTTAAACACCCACTCTTGGGCATAGGCCTCCCCTGTTAATCTCCATTGGTCTCTATTTTGGGCGATCTGCATCCAGTCCTTTCCTGCCGTTATCTTAAGATCGTCAGTCCATCACATCTGTGGTCTTCCTCTTTTTCTTTTCTTTTCCCATGGTCTCCAGTGTAGAATTCGCTTATTCCATCTTTCATCTTTTTGCCGGAGAGTGTGACCGGCGAAGTTCCATTTAAGTTTTGCAACCTGTCTTGATACATCGTTCACCTTTGTTTTTTCTCTGATCCATGAGTTTCTTTTCCTATCTTTAAGACCGTTAACCAGCAGCATCTGTCTTTCCATTGCTCTTTGTGTTTTGGATATCCTGTCGATTTTCTCCTTTGTGAAAGTCCATGTTTGTGAGCCATATGTGATAACTGGTAGAATGCACTGGTTGAATACTTTCGTTCGCATATATTGAGGGAACTTTTTATTTTTTAGAATATATGATAGTTTACCAAATGAGGCCCATGCTAGTCTAGTTCTTCTTTTTATTTCTTCTGTTTGATTGTCCCTGTTCAGATTTATTATCTGTCCTAGGTATATGTATTCTGCCACCTGCTCTAATTTATTCTGTTTGACTACTATTTCTAATTGGTATTCTAGGTTTGTCATAGTTTTGGTTTTACTATAGTTCATCTCTAGACCTACCTCTGTCGCTTTTCTGTCTAGCTCTTCAACCATCTTCTGTAACTCTTCCTTCTTATCTGTTATCAGGACTATATCGTCTGCATATCTCAAGTGGTTCAAGAGCTCTCCATTTATTCTTATTCCGTATGTATCCCATTCTAATTTTTTAAATATGTTTTCCATATCCTGATTGAACAATTTGGGCGATATTGTGTCTCCCTGCCTGATTCCTCTTTCGAATTTTATTTGTTCTGTAGCGTGTTCGTTCGTCAATTTTATTGTGGTACTCGCATTTCTGTATATGTTTGTTATTAGGTCCGTGTACCTGTAATCATTTCTACCGTTCTGTAGTGAGTTTTTGATGGCCCAATGTTCTATGCTGTCAAACGCCTTTCGGAAGTCTATGAATGCCATGTATAATGGGATTTGATACTCGTTCGACTTTTCAATCAGTATTTTTACTGTTAGCAGATGGTCGCTAGTACTAAAACCCTTTCTGAATCCCGCTTGTTCTCTTGCTTGGTATTCGTCAAGCTTAGTTGTTAGTCTATTTGTCATGATCTTCGTTAGTAGTTTAAATACAACACTCAGTAATGTTATAGGTCTATAGTTTTCTAAGTTCTGTCGGTCACCTTTTTTGAACATTATTAGTGTCTCCGCATCGTTCCAGCTATCGGGTATTTCTTTTGTGGTCAATATTTTGTTCATGAGGATATGTAGGGCTTCTCTAGTTGTTTTCCAGGTGACTTATGGTTTTTTAATTCTTGAATTGCTTTCTTGATTTCTGTTTTACTTATTTCTGGTTGTAGGTCAGAGTTTATATTTTTTATTTTTGTGTTTAATTGTCTAAGAATTTCTTGCTGTGGTTTATGTCTTGTTCTGTATAGATGCGTATAGTATTCTTGTGTCAACTTTATTATTTGTTTCATATCAATAATGGTTGTTCCTTCGCTGTTTGTCATTTCATTTATCTGAGTTTTACCGAGTCGTTGTTTTAAGCATTTCATATTTTTGTTCTGCTGGATTACTCTTTCAATCTTTGCGTCCTGCGTTTTTCTCTTGGTTTCTTTTACGTTTTTTCTAATTGTTTTATTGATTTCAGTATATTCTACTGTATTTTTTTCGCCCTGTTCAAGTAGGCTTCTTCTTATCTTCATCAGGTTTTCTACTTCTTCTGAGATATAATTGTCCTTTTTTGTCGTCGATTTTGCAATTCTTTCCCCGGCCTGTAGCAATGTAGTTGTTAGTATTTCATTTATTTCGTTTGTTTCTTAATTTATTAAGTCGGTTGTATTTGAGATGCATTTTTTTATTTCTTCTTTGTACCTTTCTTCGTTTTGGCTAAGTTTCTCCATATCTAGTTTTTGTACGTTTTTGATTTTCTTTCTGGTTTCAAATTGGCTGTTAATTTGTATCTTAGCCTTCACCATTCGGTGATCGCTGCCTGTTGTAAAACGGTTTAGCACTGCGACATCCTTGACTACGTATTTTTGTGTTGATAATATGTAGTCGATCTCGTTCTTAGTTTTGGTGTCAGGGCTTATCCAGGTCCATGTATATAGCATCCTAGATATTTAAATTCTTTAACCTATTCAATCGGTACATCAGATGTTATTAACAATATTAGTTGAATAATAATAGCGAGAGTATATAACCGTGTCTAACTCCTCCGTGGATTTTTATAGTCTCATTGTCTTACATCTTCGTTATATTAAATGCATTTTTGTTCCAATAAAGTTCACGTATTATATTTATATCATGGGGATCGACGTGTTTGATTTTATTAAAGGCATTTTCATAAAACTATGCAATAAAACAATTAAATTGTACTGAATAAATTATATTTTGTTATGTATTTATAATAGACTGATATAATAGCACGGGACAAAGTACTATCTTAACAGAAAAATTAGATAACAGTTTTGTAATATTTATTCGTTGTGTATAAACATGTTTGTACTAAAAAATGTTCATATATTAGAGATTAAATTCAAAAACAAACAGATAAATTTTGTATTCATATATATAATTCAGGATCTTCGACATCTAAAACAAATTTCTTATTTGTGTTTTATAGTTTTTTGTAAAAAGTATTAAAAAATGCAATAAATGTGTATATGTTAATGAGTTACGGTAGATTAGCATTGTACTAATCTAGTGATAAATTTTTATATTTGATGACATTAATGTTCAGTATAAAGTTATGAATATATTGGTTATAAAATAACTGTTGAATATTAATACTGAAAATTTAAAATTATTGATTTTTTTCGTATCACAAATGACATTCATGTATAAGTATACGTTTTATAGTTATAAATTGTTGTTTTTATGCCAATAGATTTCGATAATCTTTATAAAATTCTTACCATAGACGATATTAACAACTAATATTAATTAAGCTTTTATCCAATACACCACAACGATTATTTAATAAGCAACTTTATGTTTTATGCAATAAGAGTAATTTTCTTCTTCTCCTCCTTCTTCTGCAATCTAAATAGGGATAGACATATTCATTCTTCGGTATCTTGTAAACTGTCACACAAGCGTTTCAAGGCCACCTAAATATTTCTTCGCTTTATTGCTAATTTACCTTGTAATGTTTGTCCTATACTAGGACAATTTTCAATTAAACGTGGAAATTTCCTTAAATTAAATTAAATTTCCTTTACTTTTCAAGTAAAGGAAATAAATTCTTTTTCTTTAGCCTTAAGTGATCCAACTTTGGATATAGGCCTTCCCCAAATCAATCCAATGTTTTCTATTTTGGGCGACTTGCTTCCAATTGTGTCCTCCGATCTTCATGTCATCAACCCATCTTATTTGTGGTCTTCGTCTGCTTCTATTTCCTAACCATGGTCTTCATTGTTGTATTTTGTGGTTCCATCTTTTATGTTTCAGTCGGGCATTGTGTCCTGCGAAGCTCCATTTTAATTTGGCAGCATGTTTTCCTGCGTCTTTTACTTTGGTTTTGCTTCTAATCCATTTGTTTGTTTTTTTGTCTATAAGTCTCACCCCGAATATTGATCTTTCCATCGCTGTTTGTGCCTTTACTATTTTATCCATATTAGACTTATTGAGTGTCCATGTCTGTAAGCCATACGTGAGTATCAAGAAGATCCTTCTTCTTCTTCTTCTTCTTCCTATCTTCTGCTTCCTAAATCTGTTTCATAACCTAGCTCGCTGCGACTCGAAACAGCTCCGTTGAGGATTTATTAAACCATGTTCTTAAATTCCGCAGCCATGATATTCTCCTTCTACCGGGTCCCCGCTTACCTTTGACTTTACCTTGCAATATAGACTGCAGCAGGGAGTAACGGTGCTGATTTCTCATAACGTGTCCCAGATATTGCAATTTTATGCGTTTGATCGTAAACACAATCTCTGGTTCCTTCTTCATTTTTCCTAGAACTTCCTTGTTCGTGATCCTTGCTGTCCATAATATTCTCAGTATTCTTCTGTAAAACCACATCTCAAATGCTTCAAGTTTTTTAATAGTGGTGTCTGTAAGCGTCCATGCCTCCCGTACAACAACACAGAGAAAACATAGCATCTTAAATGGCTCATTTTTGTATCTAGGGATATGTTGTGACTTCTGAAGATGGCGCTCATTTTGTTAAAGACCGTTCTTGCCTTTCCTATGCGGCACTTTATTTCCTGTACATTGCTCCACTGTTCGTTTACAATAGTTCCCAGGTAGCAATACTGTTTTACTCACTCTATCTGCGTCCCATTAATGTATAGATGAGCCCCGTTTATATTTTCCTAGCTGATAATCATTTGTTTAGTTTTGTGGGTATTAATGTTTAATACGTACTGTTGACTGTACTCGTGTATTCTGTCCATTAGCCTCTGAAGTCCCTCTAAACTATCTGCTATCACCATAGTGTCGTCGGCATATCTAACATTGTCTACTCTTTCACCATTTAGAAGGATGCCTTCGTCTACTCCGTAAAGAGCCTGGTTAAAAATTTTCTGTGAGTACATATTAAATATCAACGGCGATAGGATACATTCCTGTCTAACTCCACGTAGTATTTTTATGTGATCTGTTTCTTCTCCGTTAATTTTCATGTATGCGGTCTGATTCCAGTAGAGTTCTAAAATTATTCTGAGGTCTTTGTCATCCTGGTCTGCCTCTTTTAAAATGTTTATCATCTTTTGATGTTGAACTCTGTCAAATGGAATGTCAAGGGGAAGATCCACTGATCGTAAATTCTGATCTTCAAAGATTATTTTATTTTAGTGCTTTTTAAAATTCAACACAATTTTCCAAATCCTACTTACGCTAGCCTTATTTTTCTGGTAATTTTGGCAGTTTGATTTTCTTTGTTAATTTTCATTATCTATTCCAGGTAGATGTATTCGCTTACTGTTTCTAAATTTATGTCGTTCAAAGTTATTTTTTTTATGTTCGGTGTATTTGTCATTATTTTTGTTTTTTTTTCAATTTTATCTTAAGACCTACTTTTTCCGACGCTTGAAATAGTTGCGTCATCATGATCTGTGGTTTTTCGAAACTTATAGCGAATATTACAATGTTTCAGCATATCTCGAATGACTCAGTTTTCTTCCATTAACATTTATTCCTGTATCTGCCTAGTTAATGCCTTTGAACACGTCTTCCAGTCCAAGTCTAAATAGTTTTGGTGAGATAACATCTCCCTGGCGAACTCCTGTGTTGATTGGTATAGCTTTGGTTTTCGCATCTTTTTGTATTTTTATTGTAGTTTTCTTGTAAATATTATGTATAAGCATTGTGTATCGGAAGTCTATACTGCAGTTGTTCATAGCTCTCTTTATTGTCCAAAGTTCTATGGAGTCGAATGCTTTTTCACAATAAAAGAAGTGAGTGTATAGATTGAAGTAACATTCATTGGCTTTCTCTATTAACGTTCTGACTGTAAGAAGATGATCCGCTGTACTGTAACCTTTTCGGAATCTTGCCTACTCTACCGGTTGGCTATCGAGCTTCGACGTTAACCTGTTAGTTATTACTCTTATAAACAGTTTGTACATTTCGGACAGCAGGGAGATTGGCCTATAGTTCTTCAGATATCCCCTGTCTTTTTTTTTAAAGAGAAGTATTGTCTAACTTTGATTCCAATCATCTGGGACTTCTCCTCTGTAAAGACATTCGTTGAAAAAAATTTTCAATTCTTTGAGAATAATTTCGAAGTAAATTCTTACTGTAGTTATTTTTAGTGTGTATGCTTCATCAATGTAATCAAGTGAAAAGTAAGATAGTTCCATAAAATTTAACCCTGTAATAATATAAATTGGTGCGATTTACGAGCATATAGTTGGACAAGTTTATTGAATAGTTTTGAACATCGGTAAACTTATCAACATTTCGCTGGTCTATAAAATTAAGTCCTTGAAAAGAATGGGAATGAGTGAAATAGTTTATTCGTTCCACATTCTTTATGTGCATAGGCGTTTTATTTCTTGAGATTATATTTATTAAATAGACTTTATTATTAACTTTAAAATAGTTTTGACTTTACAAAAAGAAATTTGACAATTAATTCATTAGACTGGATAAAAAACACATAGATTAAGATTAATTTACAAACAAAAAGATTTTTTTCTCATGAAAGGAAAACGGTTGGGTGCGTATACGCATCTTTGGTCGAATACGGGCACACTTTTTAATAAAGGAACAAATTGTATCTTAAATGTAAATGAAATTTTAAGATGAAAATTTTCGAAACATTCGGGGTGTAGATGCACATTTTCAATTCAAAACAGATCCTGCCTGGACGATATTAAGAATATCTTACAGGAGGGACCCTAAAAAGCTATCATCTTGTCGTTCCCCTCCATCTATGTTAAATTGGTTTGTATATTGGTTGTTTGGCAATATTTGTTTGTTGCTAAGTATCTATGGTCTATTCCATAACTGGCTAAGGAAGCTAAGAGTTCTGTTGACTTACTGAGCCTAAAGTCTTTTTGAAGTCTACAAAGACAAGTATAAGATGTTTGTTATATTTTAATTAAAACCTGTTGCAGAATCCTTTGCAAGTAAGAAATAAATTTTGTTATTACTAATTTATGAATTTTAATATTAAATAAAATTAATTTTTTTGATTTCTGCAAATATACACATATATATTTTATTTGATGTACTTATAATATTCCGATACATTTTTTTGATCCTCTCAATAGAACTTAGTCGTTGTTTGATATGTTTTGTACCTTATTCTAAAAATATTTATCTAATTTTTCTGTTACTAAAATAAATAATCAACCTGATTTCTGTAATATCTACTTATTGTGTATGTATTTATGTAAAATTTGAATTTTTTAAACAAAAAAATATAAAATAAATCTTTTTTCGACTTGGACTATGAATAAACTGTTTAAGGTTACTGCACAATATAATTTTTTTTTTCACAAGTACGATTTTACAGAGAAAACCAACAATCGCCAGTCAAATTAATTTTAAGGGTACAAAATGGTTAACAGGGCAATAAAGATTCCATGCTACGCAGATGACGCAGTAATAATATCAAATAATGAAGATAACCGACAACGAATGGCGCATGCTTTGAAAGCTAATGCAGAAAAGTTTAACCTAAAAATATCAGCACTAAAAACAAAGTTTCTCATTATTGCTAGGAAGATAGTGGGATGCAAAATTGTAATAAACAAGTAGCAAAATTCAACTATCTGGGAACGCTAATATCGTTTTATGGAAACATCTTCGAAGGACCCGCATACAAGCTAATAAGGCAGCGTACATGTCAAGATGACTACAAGACGTGATATGGAGAAATAAAAATATGAGGATAAAAGAAAAAACACGCATATATTAGACTTGTGTACGACGAATATTAACATTAACATTAACAGAAACAACAATTATAAAGGAATTAAGCACAACAGAGATGAAAATACTGAGGAGGATAGCAGTTAAAACTTTAAGAGACAAAATTTCTAAAACACGAACCAGAGACATGTGTAAATTACGTATTAAATGACATTGTCAGATGGGGACGCCGAAGAAGACAAGAATAGAACCAAGACATTAACAGAATGGGAAGAGAGAGACTTACCCGAATAGTAAGAGATGGAAAACCAGAAAGATGGAAAGATAGCTGACAGTTAACATCGCAAATACTGCTAAATCAGACCGAAAACAATAGGCATTAAGGCCTAATATACGAAGAAGGGGGAGACATAATAAAGCTAGATGGAGAAGGTTAAGAAGAAGCCATAGGAATTTAATACAGTTAGTAAGTACGCGGAAAGGAAATATTTAACACAGTTAAAACTATTTTATATTTTCACTCAGATAATTGAGCTGATCGATTTATGACATGTCTCCGCATAGAACAATTTGATAGGAATATTGCAATACAGCCCGAAAAGAAGGTTTTTGCACCGCATTAGCACCCTAATAATAAAATAAAAGAAAACAAGCTCACAATACCAGAAACGTCCCTTGAAAGAAAAAGAAAACTGACCTAGGGAAAACGCAAAATAGAATACGCAAACAAAAATGAACAAGCAACCGAAGAATTTGTATTAAGCCGGCATCTCACAGAGCGTGTAGAAGCGCCCTTCGCCAGTGCACTTCGGTGAAGAGAAATAGAAATTAGGTAATACTGACGAGAAAAGAGACGGTTTCTCTCGCGACCTTATTACGAAATTATTAAATATTTACTTTTTGATAACTTCCTCAATGGAGCGTGTCCCCTCGAGATCTAGGATTTAGTTTAGTTTTGTCTGTGATACGTCACCAGTGTTGGTGGTAAAAATTTTAGTAAGTTGGGCAATCTATACAATGATCAAAATTCCAACACAACTTCATTAGACCATTTCATAGCCAAAATAGCACTACACTGATTATACCAGACCCTAGCCGCAGTGTAAGGGAAGAAGGGGTAAGTACGAGGTATGCATCAGCTTCCAACCTTCCATTGACCATGTTGATTTATATCCAAATGACGGAACAGCGCCTCCACCGTATATAGACAGTTTTGCCCTGTGCCAGGGATCGTAAACCACAAATATTGAAGTTAAAAATGGCATTCTACGTTGCGTTCATTCCCGTCCTTAAATTTTGTCTTTTTCTCTATCTGTTACCCCGGCGTTAGAAATACACACAATGTACCAAAACTCTAAACAAAAATGTAACTACACATCGTCCATCGTCGTGACTCTTAGTCGTTAAAATAATGGGTAAAGCATCAAATAATTGCATTGTAACTTTATGCACTTAAAGACAATATACCAAGAATTAACAGAATTGTTTTTAAATCACTTTAAAATATAATTAAAAACTTTCACACGATAACCCTAAGATCATTTCGAAGATTTTAATGTTCGTCTAGACAATGATAGAATTCCATGAGTTAAGCAAAGATTTAACTAAAATTAACAAAAAGTAACGGAAAACTTATGGTTAATATTTGTGCATTCAATGAATTGCGTATTATTCAAGTATATTTTGATCAAAAGGACATTAAAAGTATACATTTGCAAACACAAAAGATCATTAATTTAGCAATGACTAACCACTTCTCAATTGAAAAACGTTTCCAGCCATTGCAGCTTTTTGAAGATAAAATACTGAACTGTAAACGCAGTATGCTACTGAAAAACATTAGTGTAAAAATTACATTATAAACAGATTTGAAGCTAGTGGTTAAGGTAGAAAAAAAATTGACTTAAACTCTTTATGGGATCTTACAACAAAAGAATTTTCTACGAAAAGAATAAGACAAAAAATAGAAGCCAATACGATAGGATAGGAAACTAATATTGATATCGGTTGCGATAATACCGATAACCCCATTGGTTTGCCCAAATATCAAACAGAAGTATCAGAAAGAAAAAGTACACTTTACATATCATAAGGACGATAATTACGAATTAGAGACAAATAAAACAAATGATATATTAAGTAGAACTGAATCAATACTTTAAAATGAACACATTACCGTAAGATGTGGAAGTGGAATGCAGGGAGGAAGACACAGAAACAATGTATTGTGTATATAGCTCAAAAATAGTGTTTTTTCTTCCTTTTTTCAACATTAATTACTATTTATAACTGGGAATAAGCCACAATTAAAGATAAAAATACGTTTATTGACGTTTCAATTTCCAATTCGGAAATCGTTCTCAAAATACAAACAGTAAATTAAACAAATTTTGTTTTTTGTTACATAGTAAAAAAATTCTTCTAATAATTTAATTTTATCTGACTCATTTATATTGACAATTCAGACATACATTATGCATTTTAAAGTAGACGACTTTAAAATGATATTGCCAATATTGTTGAGTTGCGCTCCTGGAACGACTTTACTTATAAGATAGTTCATTCGATTACATGAAATCAACTTTAACTTGAGAATATCCGTCAGAAAAAATCATACCATGTAATTCGTCTTTAAAAAGACAAACACATGACATGATGACAGTAAAATTCTCCTGTTAGTGATTCCATAGTAAATTATGAGGGAAAACCAGGAAAAAAACCTCATAATACTATCCCGACATTGTAAGTATTTGTTCGTGAATTTAGTTTACCTTCAACAAACATCAAAATTCTGATTTTATATGTTACGTTATTTAAAAAACATAAATGATGTATCCGCTATATGTTACTGACTTACTAATACTGGTATTTTCTTATTAATAACTTCCTCTTTCAATATTGGTAACCAGATCCTACTATATTCTGCCGAGGAATTTGCGACACAATTGGCCTCATTTAGCATAATTAGAGCCGCTTCTTCGATTTTTCTTTTTTTGCCATCCGTTTCTTTTAGGACTATATTTGAATTATTCCATTGAACCTTATGTTCATTATCCCATGCGTGTTTACATATTTGAGATCTATCAAATTCTCTATTTTTAATATAAGATTGATGTTCACTTATTCTAACATTTAATGGCCTTGATGATTCACCTAAATAAAACTGATCGCATTTACAAGGTATTTTATAAAAGCAATTCTTTGTCCTTTCTTGTTCATTGTTAGGTTTGGTTTTGGACAAAATAGATCTCAACGTGTTTGTTGTTTTGAATGTTGTTGAAATGTTGAATTTATTTCCTATCCTTTTAAGTTTTTCTGATAATCTTTTTATGTATGGTATTGTTATTTTCCTCATATTATTCCTTGTGTATGCTGTAGGATCTCGTTCTAAGTTGTTCTGTTCTATTCGATCGATTGTTGAAAATTCCTTATTTATAAACGACAAAGGATAATCATTTTTTAATAAAGCAGATGTTAACAAATGTTTCTTCTCCAAAATTTAATAAAAATTAATTTAATTTAATAAATAATTTAATTTAATAAAAAAAAAAGAAAAAAAAATATTCCCAGTTATAAATAGTAATTAATTTACAATGCCACAAGAAAATAGCTTCAGAAAAATTAGAGAAAAAAGAGTTCTTGGAAATTTTATCAACTATGCTGGATAATGTAAGTGGTAAGAAAGAAATTTTTATCCTAGGAGACTTTTATAGACGTGTAGGTAAAAACCACAAAACGATATTTTAGGACCGTTTCTAGACAAAACAACAGGTGAAAGCGGAAACTGACTGTAAGATTTCTGTCAAAAATATTCTCTATATATTTTAACCGACCATTTTCAGCACAGAGGCACACATGGATTAAACCTATGAGGAACCTTAAATCAATCATTGAAAATATCGTAACAGATAACAGTTGACTTTAGTCAGTTAACAAATTACTAAAACAGGGTTGCCGCATACGACTAACTCCTTTCAAAACATACGTTCAATGCTGCACTAAAACAATGGACAATAAAATGAAATCCTATAAGAGTTTGAATTAGAATCAGACAAATCTATATTCCTTTATTTGCGGACGACTAGGTCATTCCTGAAGATTTAATAATGAGTATCTCACAATACGAAAACAACAAAGAATGGGAAAAAATTATGGAGGGAACAGTAGAACAACACAATGTTTCCGATACTTGGGATTTTAGTTAATTGCAAATGAAAAGGAAAATGCAAATATACAAAAGAAAATAGGAAGAAGTAAAACTATAACAAGAAACAAAAAAGTTACATTTCCTATTATGGAATAAAAGTTCGTCAAATCCAACGAAGAAAAAGTTGTTCAGCTCATTGGTAGAACAATATAAGGAGCAGAAATGTGGATATTATTAGAAGAGAATAAAATTAAAATTATAACTGCTGCAACATGCTTCTATAGATGTTGTCTTCTTCTTATTATTTTTATATAGACATAACTCTGTTTGATTTTCAATTGCCTCCAGTAAGTTGTCGTTACACCGTTTTTCGTGGTCTTTCTACTAATCGTCTTTCTATTGGAGAACCTTCTCTTGCTGTCTTTACTACTCTATTTGTTGTCATTTGGCTTATATAATTGATCCATTCTACTCTTCTATTTCTTACCCAGTCCTTGATGTTTTTACCTTGCATCTATGTCGTCTATCTGTACTTCTAGCTTTGTCCCATAGTGTTTTACCATCAATTTTTCCAAGCGTTTTTATCTCTGCCGTTTCTAACATCCTTTCTGTTCTCTCTCTGTTAGGTCGTGATTCTGCCGCGTATGTCATTATTATTCTGATGAGTGTTTTGTAAATTCTGCCTTTCATATTCTTTCCCGACATTTTTATTTCTCTATATTGTTTCATTCAGACTACTGAATGTGTCTTTGATTGCTCAAGTTACTTTGAAGATCATCACAAAACGTTTAGAACGAAAATTAGATTCCTATCAGTCTAAGGAGCAAGCTGGGTTTAGGAAAGGTTATGGAACAAATGACCACCTACAAGCACTTAAAATACTAATTGAAAAATGTGTTGAATATAATAAACCACTTACGTTGATTTTCATAGACTTCAATAAAGCTTTTGATACCGTGAAATTAGCGGCAGTATTAGAAGCATTAGAACTATAGATATACACATTTGATAAAACATATATATAACAACGCAACAGCATCTGCTAAACTCCATGACTTTACCGATAAATATAGAATTGAGCGAGGAATTAGACAGGGCGACACCATCTCCCCCCAACTATTCACTGCAGCTCTAAAATATGCCTTTAAAAAACTAGATTGGGCTAAAAGGGAATAAATATTGATGGTAAATACTTCCACTTGCGCTTTGCAGATGATATTGTCATTATAGTCGAGAGTTTAACTGAAGCTCACAAAATGATGGAAGAACTAAAACAGGCAGTAGAACAAATAGGCCTGAACATAAACTTTGAAAAAACAAAATACATGACCAATTTAGTTCCAAGTGATGTTTTGAGGGTAGATGGGAACGAAGTACATCAGGTCTTTAGCTATATTTATTTAGGGCATGAAATTAGAATAGGAAAAGACAATCAAACTTGTGAGATCCAGCGTCGCAGAGGTTGGGATGGGCAGCATTTGGCAAGATGCGAGCTATTCTAAAAGGAACGCTACCGATTTGCTTAAAGAAAAAGGTTTACAACCAATGCATACTGCCAGTAATAACATATGGTTCCGAAACAATAACTTTAACCAAACATTCTGCAAATAAATTGAGATTAACCCAAAGAAAAATGGAAAGAGCAATGTTGGGAATAACTAGAAGAGATATGGTACCAAATAGGATAGTAAGAGAGAGGACTAAAGTGACAGATGTCATAGAAAAAAATGCACAAGCCAAATGGAGATGGGCTGGACATATAGCACGTTTAAATGATAATAGGTGGATCAAAAGACTCATAGAATGAAGACCTAGAGAAGACAAAAGACACCGAGGCAGACCACCAAAAAGATGGATGAACGACTTGAGAAAAACAGTCCGAAATTGGATACAGAAGGCGCAAGATAGAGAACAGTGGAAGAACATGGAGGAGACCTATATCCAACAGTGGATGCAAGAGGTTGAAGAATGATGATGATGATGATGATATATATATATATATATATATATATATATATATATATATATATATATATATATATATATATATATATATTAATTTTACATACTTTTAGTAGTTAATTTATGGTATACTTCTGGCCTGCTTAAAAAATACTTGAAAAATTAAGGTTTTTCACAATTTTTTGCTAACTTCGATGGTATTGCGCGACCGAAAGACAAATTATTTAAAAAAAATTGTGCTTTTTTTAATGTCTATACCAATCGTAACTTTTGCGCACTATAGCGATCTGATATAGAAAAAAACTTTTTTTCGAACCAACTTAGTAGGTATCTTATTCTTCAAAAATTAATAAAGTAGATATTACAGAAAATATGTATTGACAGTCTAAACTAGGACATTTTGAACTTTGTTCAACATATTGCTGTAACTACGTGATTACTTAAATCTAACTGTCTTTAATAAATTAATAATAATGGAAGGTCTCATGGCGTATTTACAAAGTAGGATATAATAAATATTTACAAGGAACAATTACATGCAAAGCATGGGAAAATGGAAAATAATTAGTTGACAACGTCCACCAAATTGTTAATTAATTTCTCTGCAATATTCTGTTGCCTTCATTCTTATAAAATTTGAGAGGAATAACTCATTATCCTATTAAGGAGGTGTTAATAATTTTATGACTGACTTTCTATCATATTAAGGAATGCTTGGACATTACGTTTCACTTGCGTACGGTTCGCTACATTCATTTACAAGCGAATAGTTTGTACAATCTCGTTATGAGAGAGACATTTGTTAGAAAACTAATTCAAACGTATGCAAAAGTATGTTTAAAAATAAAAACAATACATTTTTATGTTTATGAAGAGAATTAGCTATGTATGTTTTGAGTCAAATAATAAAAAAACAGTAACTTTTTATTAAACATTTTTTCTTGCAAAGTTTTTGTTCAAACCATTGAAAAATATACTCTGAAAATGTATTAAAGGGTTTATCTTTCTGTCGGCAAAAGTTGTACACGCAATTTACTTTTAATGTTCGTCAGTTGGTGCAAAATCTGGACCACGTAATGTCTCATTTATTCGATTTTTTAAGTGATCTATTAGTCGCTTTTTGTCTTCAATTTGTAGCATATAGTAATCAATTTTTGTAGTATTGTCTTGATTAACGTATATCTTTGATTCGCTTTCAGCAACTTACAAGTTATCTGCCCAGCATCGGGATTGGTCTTCCATTGTTAAATTTTTAGCCATAGGCCATCGAGTGCGAGGAGCATTTAGAGGTGCATTTAATATGCAGTGAAGTTTAAAATTTTCACAAATTCTAAAAAAGTTTAACAAATTCTAAAGTGCGTCGTATTTGGCCTACATTCCATTTAATTAGACTGTTTATGGTACAGAGGTATTGCTGCTGCGTACTCGTTTAAGCGTCGGCCAGGTTCTCCAATCCAAAACAATTCCGACATTGTCTGGCAATTGTTCTCAGAAATGTCTTTTTTAATTTAGGTCTGCTGGTTCTTAGAATTTTAAAAATGATATGGTCTGAGTTTTTTATCTAAAGTTTTTCCAAATTTTTCGATATATTGACAAATGTATTTATCTGTGTGTTTCTTGAAATGCAAAGACAGTTATCTACCATAGTAAGAATAAGGGGCTAGGATTTAAATAGGTTGTCGGTTGTTTGTCTAAATATTTTCTTAAATGTTCCGTATATTTATATGTTTCGACATATCCTCAAATTATCATATTATATACTTAGTTGTCTACGACTTCAAAACATATATAATCGTTGATTTCTCTCTCTCTCTCTCTCTCTCTCCAATAGCACTACAGCCAAATAGAGCCTTGGCGTCCTCCAAACTTTGTCTCTAATCTTGCTGGTCATACGTCGATCATCTCCAGGTTCTCACGTCTAGCAAATTTTGCGCGTACACTGCCACTTCATTCTCCCACCTTTCCTTTACTGTCTAGGGTTCTTTCCGGCAATCTTTTGGTCTCTATGATCACTACATGATCAGCGCATCAAACTCTCTGGATCTCCATACTTCATTTTCAATAAGTGCAAATATCTTCCTTAGGACTTTTCGTTCGAAGATTTCCAGCTTTCATTTTGTATCTTCTCTTATCATCCCATTTACGTTGATAAATTCCAGGTATTTCTCCTATTATAATACGTTCAGATTTACATGCACCACCATGAGCGTTCAGGTTGGAATGCTTATATTTTGGTTAGAGGTGATTTTGATATTAGCAAAGTCAAGTTCTGTTCTTCAAACTCAATTCAATTCAAATTTTGTTTTTCAAATTAGTACCACGTAGAAGCGTCTATTAAATAGCAACTTTTTACTGTTGCTAACGTCCTTTTTATAAATTTTGTGAATAAATTTTGTGAGAATTCGTAAGTAATCAGTGCAAGATTTGCTTTTGTCAGCTCTAGAATCTGGAACTAGAACCTCTAGAATATCGTTGACAATAAAACGATCTACATTGACTTTACAAGTATATCGAATGTCCTTTGGCAGCATAGATCCAACTATTTGACAGTTTAGAGCTTTTTACGAATTTCTAAATTTGGTGTCACACTTTTGGTATCTCACAGATGGATTGGAAGGTATGGAATAAGTCAAGCAGCCATAGACTCATCTTCGACTTCAAGTACTTTATTGGTTGTTATCGGGTTTTATCTATCAGAGGTAATTTTTCATTTCCCATAGTATCTAATCCTATTTCATGTTCTTATTTTCTTTGAACTGTATCAATATTTTCTGAAAAAGTTTCATTTTAATATTTCAGTTTTGATAATTCACATGCAATTTCATAATAAATCATTAACTAAAAGATAATTCCATTCGTTTACCAAAAAATATGTTCAAATAATATAAAGTTCCAATGAAAGATACCAGAAATGTTGCAACTTCTAGTGGAAACTTCAGATGATGACAATCCTTATTGTTGACCTTTGTTGACCTCAAAGATTCAAAATATAAGTTGTTTGGTTCCTAGATATTTGTATTCGTCAGTAACTCGTAATTTTTATAGTTCCTTGTTACAAAAAAAAAAATAGAAAATTATTTATCCCGACATAGTTGTAAAGGATTTTCCCAATAATGAAACAGTTTATTCTTGAAAAACCATACTGACAACAGCTTGTTGAAACGGCTCTTGTCTTTGATAACTTAATTACGTAAAAATTAAAAAAAAAAAAAAGAATTTTCCGTGAAGAATTTTCGTTTTAGTAGTAAACTAAATGGTATTCTCCACATTACCAACAATTTTGAAAAAGAACTAATTTTTTCCATTTTCTGTAAACTCTTTGCTCTTAAAATATATATATTAAAAAGTACAGGAATGAAGATATGTCCACAGTTACATATATACAAAATATTATTATTACTTTACAATTATGTACTAGAAATCATAATTACAATAAAACCTTTTTAAATAAATATTATAGGTCATTATTAAAAAATTGTGTTGAATAACAAATCTTTATTTGTAAAAATAGTAAAACCAAAAATATATTAAAATTGACCCAATCAAGGTGAAATAATTTTTTATAATAAAAATTCTATGAAGTTAATGTACAGAAAACTAAATTATATAGTGAAATAGGTAAATTCTTACGTTATTTTAATCAATAATTATAACTTATGTCTTCAAAAACAATTTATTTTTCACAAGGTGACTAAAAACCCTATCGGTCTTCATCACAGAACGTTTTCGAAATAACTATCCAATCATCAGTGCTATCTGGATTTACATGTTTGAAGTCACCATGGGTAAGTTCTAGTAAGTTGCTAGTCCTTAGATACCTCTGAGGAATTGTTGATAGCAACTTAATAGTTTCAAAAATACAGTATACTCCCTCTATAATAAACATGGTTATTACGAGGTTTCGATAATAACGAGGTACACTAGATATCCCGTGAAATTTCTATTGAACTTTAATCCTCCATAGCGAGGTAAATTTGGTTATAACGAGAGAAAATAAGATCCTAAAACGTGTTTTTTTTACGTTTTTGGCCTGGCCGTGGCTATAAATAAATAACCTTTTTAAGTGCCGCCCGTAATATTCTGTTTAATCTACCGACCAATATTTTGTTGTCGGAAATTACCAATTTATTACTCACAAGTGTCAGTGTAGAGGTTTGACCATTCGCACCTAATAAACTACGTAAAGAGGCTTAAAAACGGACAAATGAAACAAATTTCACCAAAATTTCATTTCACAGTTGTGTTTGTCGTTGATGTTTATTGTTTGTTTCCTGATTGTTCTTTTGCGTCTTGAGAGTTTTGTTGTAGATTGCATGGTCACATAGATTACACACTATGACTCCTAAAAGAAAAGCATTTACTTTAAAAGAAAAAATTAACATTATTAAAGATGTTGAGAACGGTAAGAAGAAAGCAGAAGTTGGTCGTGAAAGAGGAATTTCAAGCTCCACTCTATCTACCATGCTTAAAAATAAACACAAGATTTTCGAAGCAGGTTTGTCTTTTTCCGGTAAATCGGAAAAACTACGTGCCGCAACTAATAAAGAACTCGATACTGCAATGGTCAAATGGTTAACCGTAAACAGGACTACGAATGTTACAATAAGAGCTTCAAGAAAAAGCAGTGCAGTTTTCGTAGGCACTAGGTGATGAGAATTTTAAAGCTTCGAGTGGTTGGATGAGTCGTTTTAAGGCCACGCACAAAATTACACCTTTTAAAAAATTTGCGGTTAAGCGAAGAGTGTTTCCAAAGAAGTCACCGACAACTGGTTGAAATCATGGCCTACAATAAGACAAAATTACACTGACGATAATGTTTTTAATGCCGACAAGCTGGGACTTTCTTTTAAACTTACTCCAGATAAGACCCTCAAATTCAAACATGAACGTAGAAAGGGTAACTGTACTCGCGTGTACTAACATGTCCGGTTCCAAAAAAAAGGAAGTTAGTCGTCATTGAAAAATCTCAAAAATCACGATGTTGCAGAGGTGTGAATCAGCTTTCTGTCACATATAAATTTAATTAAAAATTCGGATGACAGCAGAGACTTTTAGTGGAGTAGGGCAGAGAGTTGACACATCGAAAGATTCTTTTAATTGTTGACAATTGTACAGCCCGTCCGAAAGTTAACGGTTTAAAAAACATTAAACTTATTTTTTTACCCCCAAATTGCATATCTGTTCTGCAACCGATGGATCAGGGCATCATAAGGTGCCCTAAAGTTCACTACAAAAAATTTTTAGTTAAGGGATCCAAAATAATAAAGAAAACCGTAGTGAATCTAATAAAGTGTTACTTTATTAGATGCCATAAATTTCATCCACAAAACGTGGATACTCGTATATAAATAAACCACCAGAAAATGTTTCGGTCATGCGGGGTGGACAGAGACTGAGCTAGGAAACGAAGAAGATAAATATCCTGTAGCACAGTGGTTGAGGTTACAACAGCAAGGTCAAGAGCTAACACAACTGAAGAATGATGACGAGTTTGCTTAATTCATTGCCATTGATGATGACATCATTGCTTGTGATCTTCCGACGGATAGTAAAATTATCACGAAAGTAATAAATCCGCTGAAGATGAAGTAGACAATCGCGCTGAATCTAAGCAAGAATGCTTATAAATGAAAAGACTGAAATGGCACTTGGAAAAGAAAAAACTTACTCCAATACAAAGCGTATACCGTTCAGACAGATCGACAGCTGATAACATTGTTGCACTAGAATCCGAAATCCATAAAGCATTTACAAATCAACAAAAAGTAATCGCAATATTTTTTGATATCAAAAAAGCTTTCAACACAACATGGACGCATTATATCCTCAAAATTATGAAAAACTGCAAAGAGGGTAACTTTCTCGCTTTCACCAAAAACTCTCTTCAAAAGAGGGCCATACAAGTAAAAACAAATGGATTCATGTCAACATCGAAATCATTCCATAATGGAATTCCTCAAGGATCGGCTTTAAGTCCACTATTATTCTTAATCACAATAAATATGCTTAGGCTAAATGAAGAAGCATACAACTGTTTCACAACTTTAGAAAATATGATTGATAGAATGATACTATGGTCTGTTTTTTAACCAGGAGGAGTAATTCAAATTTTCCGCGCCGTGATGCTTGTTTGTAATTGGTCCAACAGCAGGCAAGTTTACTCCACTAAATTATGACATATTGACACTAATGACATCTGTGAAATCTTAAAATTCAAAGTTTATATCGATTTTTTGTATTTTCTGCGTTATTCATTACATTTTTAGATTTTATTTGCATTTATAAAAAAATCAGTTTTTTTTAGAACTATTTAGCGATATATTAGTGTTATTAAGATAACAATATGGATTCAATGAGTGGTAATTATTCTTCTCCAGCTTAAAAACGCCGAGTAGTTTAGGTCATTTATCATCAAATGAGAAACAATGTATTATAAACATGTAATTGATAATTCTGTAACATAAAATTGATAATTCTGCAATGAAAATAACAGCCACGGTAGCAAAAATAAAACAGGCAGCAGGTTAGTTTTGCAGAATAGTTAGTGTTAAAATCAAGACTTACTAAAGTAATGTACTAATTTTAGGTGTTGCTAATTCAACTATTTACCGAACAATTAAAGAATAAGCAGACTGGAACAGTAAGAAATTCAAAATAATGTAGTTGTTCATGAACCTCACCAAAACATAAATGGGGAAAATATTTTGTAAGACTACTAAAATTATTAAATTTTTATTTTTACATACATCCCGAATATATATTATACACAGTATATTATTTTCCTCTAATATATAAATCGATTTCTGACACTTTAAGTTGTTTGTAATAACTTGGACTTGGTGATATGCGAATAGTATTTAATGTGATAGTTTTTTAGATGATATTTACACTAAATATAGTTTAAAGTATTTAAAAATTTATAAATGTATGTTATTTATATCTAATTATCATAAGAAAAACTGCAACTATCTTTTAAATTTAGTATATACTTGTTAAGAAACATTTTCATTTAGTTTTCATCACAATAAAAGAGCATTAGTAAAGTAATGTGTTTTAGTTTAATTTTATTGATACAGTTGGTTTTGTTCTTCCTGGTTGTAGATAATCACAAGAAAACTGCAAAATTATGCTAGAATGTAACATAATAGATTGAATTTGTTAATTATCTCACAGAAATCCAGTATTTTTAGTAAATTTTAGTTATTGATAACAAATGGGACAAACTCAATGTCAAAATTAAACAAAAATCCAGCATTAAAGAAATTGTAAGAACAGACTTATTTAAACAAAGTATCTTTTTGCATTTGAGTGCTTCAAATAATATAACCTAAAGATATTGATACATGAGTTAAACAAATCTATCTAATGAGGTAACTGATTACCATGCATAAAAAATAGGACTACACTTATATTTAAACCATAATTTATTCTGTGATGGGAAACATGAAAAAGTGAATTCTAAAGCAGTGAATGGGAAGGAATATGTAAAACAAATTGGCTGAAGCAAGTCGGGAGATTGGATTATTAAGCTTAAAAATAATGATCAAAGTCAAAGTTAACTCTTCTGGTAAGAAAAAAAAACTAGCTTCAAGAAATTGATCACACCATAATAATAATATGGTCTAGGCAGTTTCAAAGAACAGTATTTCAGAAATCTTTTAACTCTCTCTAACTTTTTGATACATGCATTTGCATAGCTTTGTTGCATATAAGATCTATTTGCAAATTAAAAGAAATAACATTAGCTTAGATCTGTAACATTATTGACTCTCCGGATCAAAATATTCTCTAAATTATAATTAAATATCCTAGACTCAACCACCAGAGATCTATCAAAACTGGATCATATGATTTAAATTTTTTAAATTTATATTTAAATATATATACATGGGACCAAATGTGAAAAACGTACTTTTTTATTGCAATAATTGTAATATAATTGAACATGAATTGACAAAAATATTATTCAAACATAAATAGACAAAGTTAGGTTAAAATTAACGTGTAAGGGTTGTCCGATATTGATTATTCGATTACCGCAAGGCCGAGATAATCAACAAAAAAGAAGACGTATTTGGTGACTTTTCTAGTAACTTTCTTGGGTGTGAAATCTGTCTTTTAGGTTTACTCCTCCTGGTTACACAGAGTATAGATAATTTAAAGCAGTCAAAAATGACAGACTTCTAATTGCAAAGCAATAGTTTATGTTATCCTTGAAAATACGTTTCATACGTTATGTAGTTGGAAAAAAATGTAAGTACAGATTTTTTTAACGTATATCATTGACAATAGAAGTGAACAACTCTTTTGTTTTAATGTATTTCATTGACAATAAAATTAAATTTTTTTTTCAAAAACGCCATTCAAACAATATTTATTACGATCTTATATTGCTCTGATTTTCTTCACTATAGAAAGTTAATGTTAGAAAACTAGCTACATAATTATTCACATGTATGCACAGTATTATTGTTGTCTGATATAACGAGATCGGCTTATAACGAGGTAGTTAGTCTGCTATTTCAGTTCTTATTATAGAGGGAGTCTACTGTAGTAATATTAAACTAATAGTCGATAGTTCCGAAAACGTTCTTTGATGTAGCCCAATAGGGTTTTTATATTAATATACCTTTTATAAAGAAGTTTTTTTAAATAAAATTTTTTAATTTAGTTAAGTTTAATGTTTTATTTTTAAAATTCGAACCTTAACAATGGTATTTTATAAATCGTTATCATTAGCCAATAGTTCTTACACTGGCCCAAATTACAGAAGAGACGTGAGTTCTGGGTGCGCAGTTGCAAAATTCCAAAAAAGTGGGGAAATCTTCATTCTTTCTAAATTCAGAGACAATCTAGTAGTCAGTTAGGTCACCAAGGTCTTTTCAATTATGATGAGTCCTTCTTCTTAAGGTGCCTTCTCCATTACTAAAGGTTGACTATAACTACAGCAAATTGATCTCTATCTTGAGCTTTTCTTAGTATGGAATTTGTGTCCATTTCTGTCCAGTCTCTCACATTTTTCAACCAGGAGCATTTTCTTTTTCCTGGACCTCTTCTTCCTTCCACTTTCCCTTCCATTATAAGTCGTAGGAAGTTGTATTTTTCTCCTGATGGGTCCACGCAAGTTTTTTATGTATTTTTGGTTGCTGATTACGAATTTCAAAGGTGGACTTCGATACGAGTGGTTAAAAATTGTTATAACCAATTTAATTGTTCATAAGGCTCTAGATCGTAAACTAAAAGAAATAGAGAATGTTTTTTTTTTCAAATTAAATTCGTTTCTTGTCAAAAAAGCTTAGAAAAACACTTATTTTTCATCCTTTTTGCAATAATTTTACAAGAAGTCTCAAGTTCTAATAGCGGATTTCATATCTCAAGTTCTAATTGGTGGATTACAGTTTAGTAAACGCCATTTTCTTTGTTCTTGCTACTTTGACTAGATTTTTACACCTCGGTCAGCCTTAATTTTTTAACGCATGAAGAAAATTTGTATTGACGACATTTTTCTTAAGACATTCTATATCTTCGATTTGCTAAATGAAGAAGTTTTAGAGCTTAGTTATTATGTAATAATTTTTCATTGCAAATCTTAAATTAAAGTTGTCATGCTGTACTGTAATCAAAATTAAAATCTATCGGTCATTTTGTGTATCATTATTGTCATTATAATAAAAGTGGTAATATATTTGATATCCTGTCTGGTGTTATATTTTTTACTATATTTTATATCTATAATTATCTCTTTATACATTACAGAATTTATCCTAACGATCCAATTTTTAACAGTCTCCTCTTTTATTTTATTGGCCAATTTACCGTTTATCTATTTTAATTAATACACTTGATAAATTGTTTACATTCATATTATTTTATTATTATTATTCCGGTTTTTTATAGCGTTCTTCGCCTTCCGGTTCCCAGTTTCCAGCTACGTCGGTCATTCCATTCGCCAGGGTAAAGGTTTCTTTCCGACATTGCCTTCTGAATGCCGCTCAGCCAGGATTGTTTTGGCCTTCCTCTCTTCCTTCTTTCCCTTGGCGTCCATTTTAAAATTTGGTTTGGGAGCCTGTCGTCGCCCATTTTTTCACATGACCATACCACATCAGTTGACTCCTTCGAATTTCGTCAATGGTGGTTGACTTGACTCCCATTATATTTCTAATATGGTCATTTTGTATTCTATCAAGCCTTGATTTTCTAGCTGATCTTCTCCAGAAGTCCATTTCCAATGCAAGTAGGCGTCGCTCAAGGGATTTAGTAAGTTGCCATGTTTTGCATCTATAGAGCACTATACTTTTAAAGATGGAGTTGAAGAGGAGATGCTTTCTTTGATTTAATAGTTCTTTTGACCATAGCATCGGGTTTAGGCATCCTATCACACTTTTTCCTTTCACGATTCTTTGCTTTATCTCTTTTTCGGTGCGCCCACTCTTGTTGATTGTTGTTCTCAAATATATATATTCCTCACAGTTTTTGATTGTTTCATGTTCGTTGACCAATAGATCTTCTACTTCATTCCCGATGCATAAGTATTGCGTTTTGTTTCTATTTACAGAGAGGCCCCATTCTTCATATGTTTTAAACAACCATCTCGTCATGAATTCTAAATCTTCCTTGTCTGCTGCCACTACTACTTGGTCGTCTGCAAAATGTAGAGTGTATAATATTGTATCGTCGTCAAGTTGGATTCCCATTCCTGAACAGGATCTTCTCCAGTGTTTTAGTGCTTCATTTAAATAGATCTTAAATAGTATTGGAAAGAGGAAGTATCCTTGTCGTAAGCCTTTTGTTACTGGAAATTCTTCTGATAAGTGTTGTTTAGTTTGATTTTTGATGATGCTTTATTGTATAATTGTTTGACTGCGGCGATGATCGTGCTATTTAATGGAGATCGTTCAAGAGACTGCCATAGCTTTCTCACAGGAATCGTGTCATATGCATTTGTGAGATCTACAAATAAAAGATGTATTTCCTGGTTTCTTGCAACTTTCTTTTCATTCAGTTGTGTTCAGGGTAACATTCATATTACTTTAAATAATAAAAAAACATATATATATATATATATATATATATAATATATATATATATATATATATATATATATATATATATATATATATATATATATAATATATATATATATATATATATATATATATATATATATATATAATATATAAACTGCAAACAAGTAAAAAATCATATTACCTTGTTTGTTTGACTTAATTCATAAATTTATGTTATTTTATAAAATGTGTTTAATTCTCGTAAAAACATTAAATTATCAATATTTTGATTTATTTAAAATACAATTTGAAATATACTTTATATAATCTTGATAAAATTTAATAAGATTTTACCCATTTCAATTTATTACGAATTACTCCAGTATTTAGAAGTCTTTAAAAATCAAAAGGTTTGATAAATAATTAAAAATATGAACTTCCTTCAAAGATCTTAGAATCTTTAAAAAAATAACACAATAAAATATCACTAACAACAGACGAAAACCTAGAAATAATCTATTGCACAAAAATTTTATCATATAGACTCTTTCAAGTGTTATTGTTTAGTAAAGAATCTATACTAAACGGATTTGCCCGTCTGATTTTGTCATCTTGTGATCCTGCGGTTAGATCCACTCCAGATTCCGATACGGAAGATGAGTACCTACCACTCTCGCTATTATTAAAGTTTTCTGATTCCGCCCCAGAGTCACCAACAACGTCTATATCGCTATCACTATCTGCCCCGTCACCGCCCCTCTGCGCAAGGTACTCTCTTTTTAGCGCCACAAGATCCACTGCGATTCCTTTGGCGCGCAACTTGCGAGCTTGTCGCTCTAGAGCTTTTTGAAGCTTTTTCCTGCGACGCGCACGTTCTCTGGCTCGTAGCTCGGCAGGTGGTATTGGTTCTCCCGAGCAGGATTGAGGATGAGCGTTGTGGGCGGGCCGGCCAGGTCCTTTTTTGGTATGTTCCTTCTTGCGCCATTTAGCACGACGGTTCTGGAACCAAACCTGAAACAAGAAATTTTTATATGACAATTGCTTGATTAAAATAAAAAGGGAATATCTGGTTTGAATATATTCTTGCATTAAGAAATTATAAAATTAGATTAAAAAAATAAGAATTCACTGAATAAGTTCCTGTAGCTGCTGTATACCATATATCACAAAAAATTGTTTAAAATTCTTTATAAAAGGTATATAAAAAATGACCCAAACGGGCTATCACAAACACATTGCAAAACGTTTTCGGATTGATAAATCCATCATCAGTGCAAACGGTTGTACATGCTAGTAGCCACCAAAATATATGAGTCAAAACCCTTTAAATATTTTAAATTTGTAGTTGTTTTACATTATTAATAGTTATAATTTGTGATGTTTAAGTTACCGTTGGATAGGTAACATGGCGGCGTATGACTCTACATAAGTGTAATGGTCCTGAGACGAACTCTGATATATACAGCTGCCATTTTTTTCTTATTTCGTGCTTATTTACAATAATTTTGTTATTATTTTAAGTACAGAGGGAACACGTTTTTTAAATATGTTAATCATTTCTTTTAGTTTTTTGTGCACATTAAATAAGTCGTGTTTAGATATTACATCCTCCATTTCGTCGCATCTTTCTCTCATCCATTTTTCTTTGGCTAATTTGATCTCCTTTTTTATAGTTCTCTGCAGCTGTCTATATTCTGTTTTATTAGATTTTATCAGTCGACATTGTTCCATTAATTTCAAGATGGGTCTGTCATCCATTTATTTTTCTTCATAAAGTTTTTTCTATATTCATTGTTTGTGGAGATTTCGTTAACTTGGTTTTTAAGTACACTCCATAGTTCTTCTGGATCTTCTAGTTGTTCTCCGATGTTTTTTTATTCTATTGTTAAATTCTTTTTTAATGTTATGTTTTATGTTTATATCGTCAAAGTTAAGTACATTGGTTTTTGGTTTTTGTCGCTGAATTAGTTTTAACCTTAGTTTAAAATCTGCTAGAATCGGTTAATGATCAGATCCAATATTTGCTCCAGGAAATGTAGTGACTTTTTTGACGGTATTTCGAAAACGCTCATTTACAAGTATATAGTCTATTTGATTTCTTGAGGACTCAAGGTTATTGCCATCATCAAATGGGGCTTTCCAAGTGTATAGTTGTCGCTTGGGTAGTTTATACCAAGTGTTTGCAATGATCATATCGTTTTCTTTACAAAATTCATACAATCTCTGTCCTCGATCGTTAGGTTGTCCTAGACCATAAGGACCTACAGTCTGACCTCGACGACATTCTTCAATTTTTGCATTGAAGTCGCCTATAATATACAAAATTTCGTGTTTAAGTTTCTGTAAGATGTCTTGGATCTGATCGGACGGAATCTGGACGGAATTGATGGGTATAGAATTGGTCGTGGAATGTTGGTGTACCTACTGTTTAAAACCTGGAGAACTGAAAGTGATGAAAAAATAAATAAAATCATATGCAACTGCACTCTGTTTGATAAACTAACCACTTTGAATTATTACCAATAATCATTCGAATGAAGACCAAAATGAGGTCTACTTCTCAGAAAACTAATAATTGTATGGCAGGTTAGTCAAGACATTAAGCGTAGTGTAAAAAAGTCTATAACATTGTTAATGATGGCATCATTGTTATAAGAATTAATGCCAGCCCTATTAATTTGAGTAACGTACAAATATATACTTCAGCCCGCAAACCCAAGAAAAGAAATTGAATCGTTCCAGAGTACATTTAAATAACCATTAGGAAAACTACAAAATAAGGAAGTTACCGTAATTGATTTTTGTTTATGGGTTATGGACAAATTTGCATCCGAGTAAGATTTGTTTGATTGTTTTGTTTTTCGATGAGTGCATTTTCCATAATAACGAACTTTTTAATAGCCATTACTTTTATTATTACAGTGATAAAAATCCAAAAGTCTATCGTACTAATCATGAACGTACTCTCGATCATTAGCACAGGTGGTCCTTGAACGTATGGGAAATAATAGTATCGCATGTTGTAGGTCCTTATTCTTTTTATGATAATCTTAATTTTTTGTATTGGAAATTATCTGGCCTTCTTGATAATGTACCTCTAAATATTGGGTAGACAATGTGGACACAGTTGAATAGAGCCCCAGCACATTTTTAACTTTGGGTACGGTAATACTTAAAGCGACGTTTTGGTAATAAATGGATCGAAAGAGGATGTCTACATAAATGGTCTCTAAATTTCTGGGTTTTTTTTCTGGAAATACAGTGTATAAAATATAGTGTATAACACACCATCCATTATTTTAGAAGATTTAAAAGCTAAAATAAAAGCTGTCGTTCAAGCAATAATAGACAGTCAACGGTAAATTTTAATTTGTTTTATTCCTTAAAGGACTTTTGACAAAAAGGCACAAAGATTTAAATAAAAAAATTGGTCTTTTTAAACTTATTTATTAACCGTTGGGTTCATTGGCCTGTTTTTCCGTTCGTAGTCCGTACTGAATCAATGGTTGTAATTTGTGACATACGTATTACTTTTTCCAGAGCAAGATTGAACAGTATACAGAAGAGAGAGTCTCCCTCAATACCTCAACCTTAAAAAGTTCAGACAGTTCCCCTTTGCGTTCTCTATATTCAACTTTTTCAAGACTTCAAGACTGTTAACCACGACATATTTGATTATAATTATTGTTAACGCTTACAAGTTTGTAAATCTTGAAATATTTCAAAAATGAAAAGAGATAGGTATAGAAAACTCCACCTACACTCTAATATTTTTATCACCCTGTAAAAAGATTTGTCAATATTAATTTGTGACATACCAGTGGCGGCTTTTCTTTATGTGCTGCTGAGCTGCAGAACTACCAAACAACCATAGCAAATCTTAATTATTAAAGAATAATTAATATAGTTTTATTTCAAATCTGCCATATTATCATATTAAACATAAACTGTTAATAATAATTCACCAACAACGATGATTAATATTATTTTTTTTACGTATTTACTCCTCTAGTGAAACCGTATAATTTTTTTACGTATTTGGTGCTCCAGTGAAGCAATCTTTTTACGTATTTGCTGCTCCAGTGAAGCCGCGTCGATAACAACCGAAACACTGGCAGCGGTAAAATGCATTTATTAGGCAAACGGCGATCTTAGCCGATGTGCTTCGGCAATCGGCTGATTAACGGCCTCGGAAATGTGTTTGCGAGCTGCAATTCACGACAGTTATTCGTGACCGTTGCATCTGTGCCGTGTTTAGAAATTCTTAGGTTACAATTTTGTTTAATTTGTTTTGTTCGAGCGTGTTTAAAACAATGGAGTTTCAATTTAAATTAGGTGTAAATAAATTTCAAAAACTTCACTATCAACAACAGTTGATTATAAAAGAACGTGGCCGTCCTATGCCTGATCTTAATATTGAAGTGTCCGGTAAAAGCCGTGGAAAAACATATACGCGTAAATTTAATAAAGACATGTATCTACGAAATCAGTGGATTTGTGGATGTTCCGAAAAAAATGCTTTTTTCTGTTTTCCGTGTGCATTATTCGGCGCAGATAAAGAGGAAAAATTGTGGCGCGAGACAGGAGTGCGGGATCTAGTGCATTTAAGTGAAAAAATAAAGAAGCATGAAAACACGCAAACTCATATGAACAATGAAATGCGATTTGCATTATTTGGGAAACTTAATATACAGGCCCAACTTGACTCTGCTTATTGGATAAATATACAAAAACACAATGAAGAGGTGACGAAAAACAGGTATGTTTTGTCAAAAATAATTGACTGTATAAAATTCTGTGGGGCTTTTGAGCTCGCCTTACGAGGACACGATGAATCTGAAACATCAGATAACCCTGGAATTTTTCGTGGTTTAGTGAATTTTTCTGCTGAACTTGATAAAACACTTAGTGAACACCTTACAAATGCGACAATTTTCAAAGGTACCTCAAAAACAATACAAAATGATATTTTGGATTGCATGCTAGAAGTATACGCTGAGGAGATTTTAAACGAAATCAATGAAGCCCCATTTTTAGCAGTGATAGCTGATGAGACAACGGATGTTTCTATGAAATTTCAAATGGTCATTGTTTTTCGTTATGTAAAAAACGGTGCTCCAGTTGAAAGGTTTTGGACTTTTTTGCTTCCAGAAAAACATGATGCTGAAACCTTAGCTAACACAATTTTGAATGTTTTAGACCCAATATTAAAGAATAACAAAAATAAGCTCATTGCACAAAGTTATGACGGAGCAGCTGTTATGAGTGGGATACATGGCGGAGTGCAAACAATAATTAAGAGAAAATATGAAACTGCTCATTTTGTGCACTGTTACGCCCATCAATTGAATCTAATAATGTCAAGAGCATGTTCTATTAATTCCCAAGTACGCGTATTTTTTGGAGATTTACATGATATACCTGGATTTTTTAGTCATTCACCTCAAAGAATAGCTGTCTTAAATCAAATAGTTGGAAAAAATATTCCTCGTTCAATCCCTACACGCTGGAATTTCAATATTCGTACAGTAAATGTCGTTTACGAATATAGAGACTTTATTATTGAGTGTATGGAGCAACTAGAAGAAGAGTCAAATGCTATTACTTCCAAGGAAGCAAGAGGACTTAGACGTATTCTGGAAGATCAAAATTTTACTTTCTGGCTGACTGTTTTTCATTATATTATGCCACATGTTGACGTTTTGTACAATAATCTTCAAAAAAAGAACATGGACCCAACCGAAGCACAGAAAGCTATACATGTTTTTGAGCAAAGTATTAACAATGTCCGAAATAAAATAGACCCTATCATACATCAAGCTTCAAATTTAAATGCGGCGCCTAGTGTCCAAAAAAGGAAACGCCCAAATAACAGCCAACAGGATCACCGTATTGCCTGTCTAGAAGTTTGTGATGTTATTATAAACAATGCAAAAGAACGGTTTGCATATACAAATCATCTAGTTGCCGCAACACTTTTATCTTCAGAACATTTCGAAAAATATAATAATAAGTTTCCTGAAAATGAATTGGATTTAACTTGTACAGCTTATAACTTCTTTGATAAAAACCGTTTGCGAACAGAACTGTCAGTTTTGTATTCCAATATCGAGTGTAGAACATTAAAAGGTGCAGTGCCTTTACTAAAATTTATAATTTCTAATAATTTAGAGGACACATTAACAGAAACCAAAAAGTTGATACAAATTCTGGTGACTACGCCAATGACCACAGCAGAAGCTGAACGTAGTTTTTCAACTTTAAAACGGATCAAAACATTTTTAAGAAATTCAATGTGCGAAGACAGATTAACAGCCCTTTCCACACTCTCGATAGAAAAAAAGTTCATCGCTTCAATACCGAACTTTAACGATAAAGTAATCGAAAAGTTTGCGACAAAAAAGGACCGGCGTATTAATTTCCAATTTAGAAAAATGCAATAAATGTAAGTTAATCAGATTTTTATAGCATGTCGTTATTAGTTACTATTAATTAGTATTAAAGCTAATTTTATTGTTTTTGTTTTCGTATGTTATTCTATTTCTATTATTTTATATTGACCGTGGTTCATGCAGCACACCCTATAGCAGATGTCACGAGCCGCCACTGTGACATACGTATTACTTTTTCCAGAGCAAGATTGAACAGTATACAGAAGAAAGAGTCTCCCTCAATACCTCAACCTTAAAAAGTTCAGACAGTTCCCCTTTGCGTACTCTATATTCAACTTTTTCAAGACGTCAAGACTGTTAACCACGACATATTTGATTATAATTATTGTTAACGCTTACAAGTTTGTAAATCTTTAAATATTAAAAAATGAAAAGAGATAGGTATAGGAAACTCCACCTACACTCTAATATTTTTATCACCCTGTAAAAAGATTTGTCAAAATATATATATGCTTAAATAGGACAAACTGTTGTTTGTGTAACACTAATGAACACGTCTTAGAATTCTCCTCAAAATTATACAAAATACAATTTATAAAAAAATGTGACATAGTTCAGTAGATCAGATATTTCGATTCACGATGGGATGAGAACTAAAACTGCTCTGCCTTCAAATGCTAAACCGTAAAAAACACACTTATGCAAGTTAAAAGATTTTAAATATTCGAAAAAGCTTTCGATCGAGTTCCTTATAAAACTCTAATAAAAATATTAAACAATATGATCTTATAAAAAATGATAGAAGGGTTATAACAAACCTCTACCGGAAACAAAACGCAAAAACAGAGTAGGAGAGGTTCTGTCCGAAAATAAGAGTAAGAGTATCCTATCGACAAAAGTCAAAAAGATTTTTAAAGATGATGAATCTACCTTTTTTATGCAATTTTTGCATTTGGCTGCAATTAAAGTCAGTTGCTATGAAAGTGTTAAATAAATAAACGTTGCGTGATTTTTGCCATTTTTATCGATTCTCATGAGATCATTAAAATCACTTTTCCATTAACCGGTCACTATGGAATTTCCATTATTAAAGCCCAAACTTCAAAACCTTTAGCATGACATTTCGGTTTTGATTTTGGCAAAAATCCAAATGCTCCTCTCACATCCACCTCAAAACAGATCCGCCGTAGTCTTAGAATTATTGGTCTATTCAATAATATTTCATAAAGTCTTCCTTTTTAGTTTAAAATTAATCTCCCTTTTATTGATATATGAGCCGCCGCTGGGGATTATATAGTAATAGAAAATACTATTCCATTTTATTTTAATTAAACTGCAGAAAACAGAATAATTGCACATATTTATTCCCTAATTTTAATTTGTCAACCTATTTATGTATATCAATAAATGACCTGATTGATATCTTAACCGAATTGCGAATTAAGTCATAAGCAATATTCCACGCTTCACAACCCAACCTTAATGCATGTATTAGGAATAGGAAAATAGGAACGAGGTTCTGCTGGGCGAAAATCTTGGAAATTAATATTGCCCTATATCACGCTACACAACACCATGCCACTCTGACAGTATGGAAACACTATAATTAACATGGTAATTTCGGGGCGGTATGTTAGTACTAAAAGTTGGTGGCGTGTAGTGGCCAGTTTACCCTTATTCATAGTTCATATAGTTCGTAGACAAGACAAGGGTTGAAGAAAAGAGGGTATTACAATAAGTTCTAGACATAAAGCAAGATTGTCGACTGACATATTGTTGACGAGAAGTAATAGTCATATGCAGAGTTATATAACTCATTATGTCGCTCTGTAAATAATGAATGGTTTAATAGAATTATTCTATATATATATATATATATATATATATATATATATATATATATATATATATATATATATAACAAGGGAGTCTTCTACAGCTGGCGCCGCTTCTCGCATCCTAATTTCCAGCGTTTTCTGTCGAAGCAATCTTCAGTTGTTAGATCTCTGGCGGTCATTGCATCGTCGACATCGTCTCTCCAGGATCGCCTTGGTCTACCTCGTTTTCTTCTAGTTGGCGAAGTCCATTCTTCTATTTTTTTGGCCATCTGTTTTCCGGCATTCTGTAAAGGTGTCCATACCAGTTAAGTCGTTTGGCTTCGATTGTGTCTATTATGTCTAGATCGATTTCCATTTCTCTCCGAATATCTTCGTTTCTTACCCTATCAAGTCTAGTGAGCTGGCAATATCGTCTCCAGTAGTTCATTTTCCATGGCCTTAATTTTTGATTTGTTTCTTTGGTTTATTTCCGAGAGTTCGGCGCCGTACAGTCCAATACTTTCTATTATTGTTTTATAAATTCTTCGTTTATTCTCTTTTGTTATTTTTTTATTCCATTATAGTCCGTGTAGCTGTCTGGTGGCTGATCTTGCTTGGCCAATCCTGGAATGTATTTCTTCGCTAGATATAATATTCTAAGAAATAATAATTAATCTAAATCGAAATATACTAATTACTATTTTAATAGGAATAAGCTACAATTGAAGTTTACAATAAGTTTATTGTCCTTTCCATTTTTCACTTTAAAATCGTTTTCAAAATACAATCAATAATGTTTGTACCTTGAAAACGATTTCCGAGGTGGAAATTGAAATGTCGATAAACTTATTTTAACCTTTAATTGTGACTTATTCCCAATAACATAGTAATTGCTTTAAGATACCACACGAAAATAGCTTTAAACCGAAATATACTATTTCTATGAAACAGTGTGAAAACCATTTATGTATTATAATTACTTCAGGTTATATTTTAGAAAATCATAAAACACTTTATAATGTATCATGTTTGAACCCAATTGTAGGTTTCTTTTAACAAATATATAAATATACAAGGTAATTAAAGTAAATTTAATGCTGTAAATATTCTGGTTTTTAATGAGAGAAGTAATAATTTAATAAAAAATAAAAAGATTATAGGCTATTCCAAGGAAAAAACTTCTAACAGCATTAGGCACTAATGGAACAATCTGTGGTTTAAAACCAGACATGTTATATTGGATTTATGGTGGAATTTATTGGTGGTAAAATTAATAAGTATAACTATTTTATGTATATCAGTGGTATACTGGCCAAAGGTGCAGTAAAAAGTGTCATACTCAAATAAAACAAGGTGCTTATTATACCCATCCTGTAGACCTATATTTAATAAGAATACACACATTAGCAATTAGTATAGTATTCTTTATATCTTGTAATGTCTTTAAGTAGGATTTCTAATGATGGTTTTTGGTCACGGTTTAACCAAATCCTGATGTAGAAGAGTAAAACAACATTATATAGACACTTCTATACATATCTATATGATGATGGAAACAGAGGAGAAACTAAAACATTGGCAAACATACATAGAAAAACTGTTTAACGATAAAAGGCAGCCTCCTTCTGATAATTTTCCAGAGAAGAAGGTCCAGAAATAAGCAAAGAAGAAGTAATGCAAGCGGTGAAGTCATCAAAGAATAGCAAAGCTCCAGAACCAGACGAGCTCCCAGCGGATATACTAAAGTTGATAGACGAAGATCGAATCAATTTGTTAGTAGACTTATTTAACAAGATTTATGAAAACAGTATAATTCCTGAAGAATGAAGATCAACCTTTGTCCCTCTTCCCAAGAAGGCACATGCTAAGCATTGCAGTGATCATCGCACGATCTGATGAGCCATACCTTAAAAATATTCCTCAAAATAGTTCATAATAGAATTTACAGAAAATTTGAAGAAGATATCGGAGAAACTCATTATTTGCCTTTAACATCTTGACACAGAGGTGTTTGGATGTGAAACAAGATACATTTGCTTGTCTCATTGATTACAACAAGGCGTTTAATAACATCAAGCATGACCAACTTTTAGGGATCTGAAAGCTAAACAGTTAGACACTCGAGATATAAGAATAATATCTACTCTGTATTATAATCAAAAGGCAGTCGCACAAAAGGGAGAAATTATGAAAAAAGCATTGGAGGAAGAAGAGATTGGGATAAAAGTTAACGGCCAACCAATTAATAATATTAGATAAGCAGATGTTACAATTTTATTGGCGGATACAGTAGAAGATCTGCAAGCCATTTTAAACAAGGTAGTCACAGCTAGTGAAGAGAAAGGTTTAACAATGAATGTCAGAAGATGAAATTCATGATTATTTAAAAAAAACAAAGATTGAATGCAAACCTGTACATTCACAATACCGAAATAGAACTGGTGCACAAATATAAATATTTGGAAACAAGTGTTAATAACAACAATGACATCACAGAAGAAATAAAAACTAGAATTGGAAAGGCTCGAGCTGCTTTTGTTAATATGAAGGACATTCTGGAAAGTCATGAAATTAACTTAAACCTGAAAATGAGATTGGTTAGATGCTACATCTTTTCGATACTGCTCTACGATGTAGAGACTTGGACTTTAAAGAAGAGCAATACTGATAAACTAAAGGCCTACGAAATGTGGATATATAGAAGAATTTTGAAAATGCCTTGGACAAACAAAATAACAAATAGTGTAGTTCTTCGAAGAATGAACAAAGAACGGGAGCTGTTGATCACCACAAGAGAAGAAAGTTGTAATATCTTGGTCATGTGATGAGAGGAAAAAGTGTCGATTGCTCCAGTTAATTATCCAAGGAAAAATTCAGGGCAAACGAAGCGTGGGGAGACGACGTATATCTTGTCTGCGCAATTTAAGAGACTGGTTCCAGTGCACATCTAACCAATTATTTAGAGCAACAGCTTCAAAGATACAAATAGTAATGATGATTGCCAAACTTCGTAACGGACAGGGCACTTGAAAAAGATACATATGCAGAATAATATACAACAAGCACCATTCATGATATACTCTGTCGCACAGATTTTGAAATGTATCCATTTTTAACCGCATTTGTTTAATAAATTGTAGCAATATAAATCAATGGCGACCACATGTTTATCTGAATAACTAATATGGGGATATTGCAGATAGGCTACTGAATAAATTTCGAGCTTTCAATCGTTTCGATGGTCAGGAGTCTAATCGGGTCAAAAAACGCCACTTCTCGCACCTTACAACAGTTTGTCCGTTTGTTATATTTTAAAACTATTAATAATCTAAGTAGTAATAATAATAATCCAAGTACCAATAATATTCCCCATGTGGAGGCAGAAATTCCTGTGGAGCGGAAATCCCCTCCTTACGAAATGCCTATGGACAAAAAGCTCGAGGTAACACGAGAGCTCTTTCCGGTCGACAGATGGTATGGAGTATGAAGGGATGAAGAAACTGAGCCGGCCGTATTCTTTATCATGCATAAACTTGTCAAGGCATTGGGCGCACTTAAGACGTGCAGGTCCCCCGGACTGGATCAGATACCACCTGAGGCTGTGAAAAGCCTTGGACGGGCGGAGTCATGAGTGGCTTCTGAACAAATAAACGCACTGCTGAGATTGGCACTAATTGTCAAAGCTGTGGAAATGTATCACCCCGTCAGCCTTTTTGTGTACATCGATAAGCTATATAAAATGATGCTACGAGAAAAGCAAGATTAATGAAATCGTTAGTATTCGATGCACTGGCTAAGGTGGGATGAACATCGCTAAGTGGCCTTGCTGCTGTTCGATATTAGGAATGCATTCTGGTTACTGTGGTGATGAAGCATCTGTCCGAAAGTAGAATTATGGTGGAGAAGGTACGATTATCGACGTGACGGGCGTGGTCTCCCATGGATCTGTCTTGCGCTCGACGCTATAGAACCTCGCATATGATAGGGTTAATAACTGTGAATACAAAGAGGGCCCAATCCTAATTACCCCCCGACCTAGTTCGAAACGTAGGCGACGTTGTAAAGAAATATATAACAGCACGGACTGAATTTCGCGACGGAGAAAACCGAAGCCATTATTCTGAAGGGAAAAAGGAACAGACAAAGTGTGGAATTACAATGTCTGGGGCGTATCTAACGTTAAAAAAAACAAGTAAAGTACCTGGGAGTGACATTGCACCAGAATGGAAAGTGGGGCGAGTACGTGCGAGGGCTGATCCGAAAGGTTGCGAATAGTGCAGTTGCGTTGGGGACAGTAATGTCCAAAATTGGGGAATCCAAATCCAGGAGGAGGGCCTTACACTGCGTTGTGCAGTTGGTCGTACTCTATAGATCATATTAATCTATAGAAGGCTCATGACACAAGTGGACAGAACAAGCCTGTCACGAGTGGCATGCGTCTATAGAACTGTGTCTGTGGGAGCCTTATGGACCATTACTGGATGTATACCGCTGCATGTGTTGGTAGTGGAAAAAAAGAGCTATATGAGAAAAGATACCTAGACCTTATTTTGGCCGCGAGAATATAGGAAAGGGTCAATTAAAAGATGGCAAGAAGAATGGAACAACACGAAGGGTGTGGCACAGTGAACAAATATATTATTCCCGAATTTAAGATAATGGGTGGACTGCGGTCACAGGTGACTTTTTTATTTCCTAACGCAGCTGATAACAAAACACATGTGTTTTAAGACCAACCTCTCTAGGTTCAGAAAGGCTGACACAGATAAACGCCTATACTGTGGATACTCGGACACTGTGACACATACAATGTCAGAATGAAACAGATGGATAAATTAAGGAAGAGAATGAAAAGAGAGAGAAAGATGAGAATTTTGCAACAGTGCTAAAAATGTTTAAGATAATGATTAAAAATAAAGCAGGTTGGACTAGTGTACACAACTATATTCGTGAAATGATCGAGAAGAAAGAAGATGAAGAAAGACAGTTAGACTAACGGCAAAGGTAAAAGAGAAAGGTACTGAAAGTTAAAGATAAAGAGAATACGTTTTGATGAGAAGCTAACAAATGAGTTAGATTGTGCGAGTCTGACTGTAGGAAGGAGCAAATGCTCGGCTGCAAGTGATACCGGTCTAGGAGCGATAAGTTTTTTCTTTCACGCACTACCTAGTACGGATTTTATCTTAAGAGAAACCCAGTTTTTGGGACCAAAACAAAAAGGAAACAGGAAAACATGACCAAGTTATTATTTCTAAAACGTCAAGAACCCCTTACTTATTTAAATTACAATTAAGGAATAAAGCATACAGATGTTAATACTATTACAGGTAAGCAAAATATAATAAATAGTAATTGAAATATAAGGTGTTTTTACAAATAATAATTTGTTGAGGCCGTTTGTTCCCTACCGTAATTTTATATGGAATTAGATGTCACCTCGGGGTAAATAGAAAGGTATGGCGCCTTCTGTACCACCGTGTGCTCTGTAGAGGGCTTCGGAAACGTCGACGAAAGCCCCTCTACTTGAATCCATTTGCGGGGTATGGATTCGTAAAAGGTTTTCTTCTGATGAGCTCGTCTTGAAAAAGACGAGCTATTTCTTACATGACTTATAAGTCGAAATAAACATCAGGATGCAGTCTATGGTGGCTTGCCTTGACAAAGGCAAGATATTTCTTACACGACTAAATAGTCGAAATAAAACACTAAGTTTAAAGTGAATACAAATCTCAGCCACAGAGTATAGGGTAGGCTAAAGAAAAAGCAGAGCCCCGAGAGCACTAAGCTCTCGGAGAGTCCGTGAAGGACTGACTTGATTGACCTAACTAACCTTGAGTTTTAACCTTGTTTAGGCTTACGCCTCTTCAAGGAACGGGGAACCCTTTTTTTTTTGACGGAGTTGTGGTGGTTACGAGATAAGACGTCACTGATCGAAACGCGGCCTAAGAAGCAGAAAACTGCTAAGGAAGAAGGGGGAAAAGAAGGTGGCTTGTTTTGTGATCGATAAGAATCGTGAACGCACAAGAAGAATTGGGGTCGCCTAGCATGCTGTGAGGTACTTCAGGGTTACCAGCCATACAGTAGGAACGGCTCTTTATTAGCGTTTTTGGTGCGCAGCTTATCTGCGATAGTATATGGGGAAAGATTCTAAAATATCAAAATACTCATCAGGAAGTTCAGGTCCAGCGTTGTGTAGAAGTTTTTGATTGACCTGAAAATCGCCTATTTTTATACTTTCTGAAGTAGCGATTAGGGATTTCCAGGTCAGGGAGGGGCCAACGGAAAAAATAAGGGGCGGGGCGATGCGTCTCGAACGTGAACTAGTCGCGTCCGAGAACATAGAATATCCTAGCAGTAATAATTTTTTTCTTATTCAGATATGACACAAAACAGTAAATAGTGAAAAAGAGTAAATAAAATAAACCTGTAAATATTATAACTGATACTAGCACCCAAAATAAAAAAAAAAACTAAGACCAGTGCAGACTTTACAGTAACCACACCATCCCATCTAGCTCTTTTTAGAAAAGACTAAAAGCGCAGAAAGGATACACCTTATTTTATTGATAAAAAAACTATTGAGAGGTGAATCCGATTTATTGGTAAAGCAGGCAAAAAATATACTTTTAATTGCCCTCAAGCTATAGTATTTTATAATATTTTACAATAAACATATATGATAGGGGTTGATTTGGCTGATCAAAAGATTGCTACCTATGATTTAGACAGAAAATGTACGAAATGGTAAAGTTTTCTACAAATTTTTAATGATATCTGTAATCCCTTCATGAATAATATTTAAAACTTTAGACTCAAAGGGAAGAAAGATTCTTTCCTTGTCTAGATTATTTAGTACTTGTAGGTAAGCAGTTGATAAGTATGGTAAAATCCAAAGCTAAATGTAAAATAAAAGTCACTTATTGTTTAGGTAGGTACACAAAAACACGAAACCTTACGAAATATTTAAGAGATTACCTTCCAAAACAAATTAACAATAAAAGAAGATGATTCAGTTGTTCCCAAAAAAAAAGAAAAGCCGTACAAAACTTTATGTGTTGGATGAAATGTATCTTCATGCAAAAAGTGTTTTTTAACATTCAGCTCATAATGTAATTCTAAGTATACCTTATTTTTTATTAAAAATTTTTCTTGTAAGTGCTCTTTTTATTACTGATGGGATCTTAGAATCCCAGTCAAAACTGTCGTTGTGGCCAAAAGGTCCCCCCTTCTTAGAATGCACAAAGGGGAATTTTAGAATTTACGACCAATTATATACATAATAATGTGTCTAAATCAGTTCTTCTGATAATAAATGTGAAGAATTTCAGTTCCTAATATGTAAAAATGAATCTTTATTAAAAAAATGGAAAATATGTTTTGGCCCCAGTTAATTATCATATTTTTTTCATAATTATTACACTGATCTCATTTCTCTTGACGAACCACCCGTTTGGTATACATTACATTCTATTTGTTTATTATTCTCACGTGACTTTCATTAGTTACGTTAACGTTCACGGTTAAGTTTCCAGTAAATCCCCGACGTCCGTTAATATCTATACGCGAGAGAGCGAAATAGCAAAATTCAGTATTTATTTCACACCCCCTGTTGGCGTTGACTGGTGTGTATCCAACTCGGTGCTTTTATCGCATGTTATGCATACAAATTGATTGTTTTAAGGTTGATGCCTTCATATAGAGAGCACCCACCGTGTTGCTACGGCTATAAAGTTATGGTGATAACCTTTATAGCCTCGGTTTGCCGAATAAATAGAAATTTTACGGATTAAAACCAATATCGTCAATAAGTATGTAAATAAACGATAACGCCAAGGTAGACGACGAAAAACCCTTACATTAAAAAAGCTAAACCCTATTGCTCAGATAGGGTAGTAATCAGTTGTATACGAACATATTTTAATTGAATCAATAGTAGAGGGTTGTGACGAATTGAAACAAATTTGAGAATAAATTTGAGGATAAGGCGAAACTGTACTGGCGCCAATATTGTAACACCGCTGTACTTGTTTATCCTTTATGAAGAAGTCTGAGCGTTCTTTTGTCGTTTAGTGGAACTAGTTACTACCTAAAGTTGGGTGCTGAAGTTTTACAATGTTCGCATTTGTCTATTTTGTTTTATAGAATTTTTTGTACTTTATGATGTTTCGGTACAGTTTTCTAGTTCTATACGTAAGGTTACAGCATCTGTAAAAGTACGTGCAGACCATTTTGATTCATGAATACAAGAAAAGCATGTATTTAGTTGTATAAAACTGATTTGTTTCCCTTTGCCGGACCATTTTTAGGTTAGCAATCGTAGTTTATTTACATAAAGTGCAAGTTTTCCATATTGTACCAAGCCAAGTTGCCTATACTGTACACCGTTCTTGCATGTTTTAGATGCCCAAAGGAAAATATGGGACTTGGAATGTGGGCGACAACTCACTTGGGCTCTTCAAACATTTCGTAATGGAGACATGGGATTAAATGAATGCTACAGGCAGTACGAGTTTCTCAAGCTTACATTTATTCGTCACCTTAAGGGGACCAATGGCAAGGCAATTAAAGAAACAAAGGCTTTTGGTCGATGCAGTGTGTTACCAACAGCAGTGGAAAAGGAGCTAGTCGACCACATTTTAAAACTGAAGACGTTGAGGTACTCACGATCAATGATGTTCGACGGTTTGCATTTCACATCGTCGAGAGAAATTTAATACCACATAATTTTAATAAATAATCCTAAATGACAGGAAAGAAGTGGTTTATGCTTTCAAAAGTCGCCATAAGGACATAATTACAACTTAAAAAACACAGTTACAAATTACGGTTGCTGAAGAGAGTATAACAGAAGTAAACGAATTTAATAAATCTTTACTTAAAAAAATGAAACTTTCTCGATGTCCCCTCGCAAAAAAATAAAACCACTTAAATCACAAGGCAATAATAAATTATTATTTAGATAAGGAAATCAAACGAACTGCTAATTTAGAAACATTTTTTGAAGACCCGACATCTAGTCCTATAATTAAGCTAAATGCGCAGCCTTAAGGCAAAAGATAGGTGCAGTTTCAAACCGAAAAAAGTAACTATGGAATTATTGCTTAAAAAACTGGCTTTTATTGAAGAGTGCTGGAAAGTGTATTGAAAAGATTGTAAGAAAACTTTTGATGTATCATATTTATAAACTGTCTTATGAAAGTATCAATTGAAAGTGAAATTGGGATGAAAAATATGACAAAAAGGAGAAAATCAAACTGAGAAAACCTCAGGCAATGTCATTGATGCGCGCAAAAGGATTCAATAAAAGGAATGATTACGTCTTTTTTGACCTTCTGGAAAAAATTGTTGATGAGTATAATATCGATGCAATTGGCATATCTAACGTTGACGAAATGGATGTCAGCACTGTGCAGACCAAACGCCAAAAGGTTCTCGCACAAAAAGGTAAAAGGCAAGTTAGGTCAGTGAAGACCGAGAAGTAAACGCGACAGTTGTTTGCTAAGCGAGTGCTTGAAAAATTTACGTTCCACCTATACTTATACACCTATACTCCGTCACAATTTATATAAAGTGACTTCACTTATATTTTAAATTTCTAGAACGTTAACCTTAGAGTTCAAATTTTCCTAATAATACGAAACCCATACGGAACTGCTCGATCTTTCATAGGCGTCAACATGGTGTAAAAATCAGAAGAATGTAATCATCATTATAATGGAAATTTTAAAATTATATTGATTAAATAACCAAAAACATTTGTTATTATTAAAAATATAAATTTTATGAAATAAACCTTAAAGTCTAATATTCCACAAAATAGTAATTTTAATTAAATAGATTAGATTAGACTAGACAATTGTATGCAACTGATACCGGAATACTTCAAATTTTATTGACAGTTCAGCGTGTGGCAAAAGTGTATAAAGTGTTGCCGCTTTTTTAGAGTAAAAATTTTGTTTATGTTTAGATTTCTTACACAATTTGATCATAATATAATATACATTAATAAATTTTATTTATAAATACATATTAAATTTAGATTAGTAGCTTTAAAAACTAATTATTGTTATGTATTGGGATTGTTGTATGCAAAACAAAATAAATAAATTTTTTTGTAGAAGGCTGATAAGCTTTCATATAAGATAGATTATTTTGAACAAGAAATAATGGCCGGACGATTTTACTATTAAAGCCCTAAAAGGGGTAAGTTTAAAATTTAGAATATATAATTTTGTATTAAAATGTTTTCTTATGTATTTTGGTGTATTGCAGTAGTCTTAAAGCTAAGTGTATTTACTGTTAATATAATATTTTGACAAACAGTTGACATTTTAAAAATTCCTCACTTACTAACTATTCTGGTGTTTTGGCAACGCAGTGGGGTTCTGACGTCGTAAATCTTGAATGACATGCAAGCATTTTCTTCTTCTTATAGTGCCGTGCACCTACAGTGAGTTGGCGAATTATCTTAAGACCAGACGTCTGTCTTTTGCGGCATGCAAAAGATGGCCAATGTTATTTATGTTATTTATTTTTGGTAGCCTCTACCATGAAGTATGGTTGAGATATGTGAATCAGGCAACATGACTAGTGAGCTCTTTGTAAAATAGGTCCAGCATTTTATTGATTCTGTAAACCCAACGGTAGAAAATAAAGTTCTTCTGCTACTATATGGGCAAACCACGCACTCCAAGAATCTTAAAGCAGTTTTACGTACTAGAGATTACGGTGTAATAACACTACAAATTCCTGGGCATACGACCCATCGCTTGCAGGCTTTTAATATATCATTCTTTAAGCCTTTTAAAAGCTACTAGACTCAATCAGTTGAAAAGTGGCTTCGTTCTAACCTTGGATTATGTGTTACATAACTTCACGTAGCTGGCTTGATTTCTGAAGCTCATGGAAGAGCAGTAAGCATTGAAGTTGCAGTCAATGGTTTCCGAACTAGTGTAGTATGGCCTGTTGATCGCATGGTTTTCAAAAATCAAGACTTTTGTGCGGCTAAAAATTTAAATGACCATGAAGGCAGTGAAATTCGGGAAGATGGTAAAAATAGAGAGTCTAATGAGACAAACAAGAAACCACTTAGGTCTACAACAGAAACTCATGTAGAGTACGAAATAATCTGGCCTGAACCACCTAGTCCTAAAGAGAGTCCCTATAGAAATGAATTAGAATTAGCTAAACAGCTACAGTTAGCGCAGGAACAGATAAAACAAATGAAAATGAAATTAGGGAAGGTTAAAAAAAAATCGTCCAAGAAACCTGTAATTACTCCAAAAATAAAACTAAAAGGCAAAATTTGTCTTAAAAGGAACAAAGAAGCTGTCAAGAAAAAAACTTAACAAAAAAGAAATGTGAACATTATTCAGTCTGTTCTTCTAGATGTCGCACGTTGTTATTGATATGTTTATTAATAAGTTGTTCTGTTCAATTTGCAAGAAAAAAAAATAGAAGACATGATCGAATGCACCAAATGCCGTTTATAAGGCCACGAACTTTGCGCACGAGTCCAACCTGGAACCCAAACTTTTTTCTCCCAAACAAAACGTGATTAATGATATTCACACTAAAATTTATTTTACTATATACTATTCCCTAAAACATACCTTTTAACAGTAAAATGAGTGATATCATGTTACAAAAATTATCATGTGTTGTTCGTTAAACATGACCTATATTATTCAAATTAAAATCCAAAATATGTGAAGTGGTAAACTATTGACAACTCTCCCCTATACACTGTTCTTCTTTTTCTTCTGCTTCCTACCTGTTTCGGATGTTGGAAATCATATTGGCAATCATAATCTTGCTCGCTGCTGCGGCTCGAAATAGCTCTGTTGAGGTTTTCTTAAACCATGTTATTAAATTCCGCAGCCATGATGTTCTCCTTCTACTGGATGCTCGCTTATCTTTGACTTTACCTATAGACTGTGCGAAGAAAAAATCAGCCGTTCACAGTTTGGTTTTCGGAATGCAATGGTTAAGAGAGAAGCTCTCGAGAGAGCATACAAATGCTATTTCGACGATGTAGAGATATGTAGAGACGTAAATTGCGATATTTATGCATGCTGCATTGATTACTATGAAGCGTTCGATACAGTAAAGTACGACAAGCCGATGGAGATATTAAAAAATATTGGAATAACCTCTGATCTGAGAATTATTAGTTATCTTTACTAGAATCAAACATCGTCTATCCGTATTGAGGCAGGAGAATCCCATGATATCAAAAGCAAATGTGGGGTCTGACAGGGATGTACACTATCACTCCTGCTTTTCAAATATATTCTGGAATTCGAATTAACGGAGAATGTATCAATTACATCAGATACGCGGAATTTAACTTGTAGTAAATGCTTTTATAAACAGTATATTTGGTAAGTTTTTACTTTATTTTCCTTTATATGCACAATTTGTATGACCTTTATGGGTATACTGTATCTTAAACGTGATATACAAAAGTTGCGTTTGTTTAGGATTCACAGGCCAAAAGTTGTCAAAAACAAGTCACAGATTGAAATCAACGAAACTGCCGTTCCTCTGTATATTGATTAAAAAAAAATGTAAGTTGCAAATTTAAATTTACAATTTATATCAAATAATACTGTAAAAGTGTGTCAGAAAATAAATTATAACATTGTGTATGACATCAATTTATTCTCAACTTTAAGTAAACCTCGATGACATCATCGTAACATTGCCTATAATAAAATAAAAGATATGTCTTTACCGAAAGCAATCCAATTGTTTGGATGTTTATATCCCGAAAAGTTTCAAATTCGTTTTCGGTCAAGCATCGATTTAAAAACAATAAGGGCTGGAGCTTATGGTAGCAGATTCTTTGGGAGCCAATGTTGCTTCGAGTTAATGTATATCAGGGCGCAATGTTGCGGTCACTCAATCGATCCTGAGGGAGAAAACCTCTTTTTTCACCCTCTTCTAACCCTGCTGCTGACCTCTGAGATTTCCACAGTATTGCTTGATGCGAGATACGAACAGAGAAGGACTAAGCCACAAATATTGAGCTGCGCTGGTTTATTATAAAACATGTTTATTTATTAAAAAACCATTATCTATCATTTTTTTATATTATAAAACATTATAGTGGTCATTCCTTTTATATTGCCAAAATTCCAACATTTATAGCTAATATTAAACCAACATAAAGGTACAAGATTAATTCTTCCACGAAATATTTTAAAGTTTCTTCTTTGTACTAAGCTTCGAGGTACGGATATCCTTTTTAAAGATATTTCTTTTTTTCTTCTTTTTTGTACTGAGATTTGAGGTATCCTCTTTATAATATTTATCGTCTTTTGCTTCTTTGAAGATGTCTTTTCTCTAACAATTGTATTGCAGCTAATCAGCTCATTGTAAATCTTCTGTCAACATAAAAGTCCTCATGACTTTAGCAGATTGGCTGTACATGAGCTTTTCGCCAACAAACGATAGACCTTAGCCGTATCCAATCCAGTATCTAATAGATAGATTAACTTTATATATATATATATATTATAATATATATATATATATATATATATATATATATATATATATATATATGGTAATTTTACTGAGTTCGAGTCAGAATATTATTAGGTCTTAAATATACGTATAATTTAAGCAGTATTTTATTGCTAAGGATAGTAAAAGAAAATAATAATATTGATATCATGACTTTTTCTTACAATAGTAGTAAATTTACATATTCAAATGGAAACAAAAAACTGCAAATGTATACAATTAACCATAAGTTTGTAAAATATTAGCACTTTTTTTCAAACTGAAAGGCTATTTTGCAGTTACCAGCTGGTAAATTTACTTATTTTTGGCAAAGTTATGGGGAAAATAGCAATGAGCAAATGCATACAATTTTACTAGATTAAATTTATTGATCCTAACTAGATGTAGGAACTGAATTTACTGATATGGTTTTTAATAATAAGTATAAGGTATATTCACAGGCAGCTTGGAGATTTTCTAATTTTGGTAAGCGAGTGGTGGGTGGTTGTGTGGTGTTAATCATAAAATACAACATAAGTTCAGGGAAGTGGATGGCCAAATCAGTATAGATATAAAAATAGGCAATGAAAAAGTAAACATTGTTCCAGTGTATCTGAGGTCTGGAGAGTACTGGAAGGAGTGTTTTAAAATGTTGAAATGGTTTTAATAGAAAATTCAGATCTTCTTCTTCTTCTTTTTCTTTGTCTAGCCATTCACGTTCACATCTGAACATAAGCCTCTTCAAGTCTTCCTTTCCATTGTTTTTTGTTGTACGCTACTTGTAGCCAATTTTTCCCGGCAGTCCTTTTCAGATCATCTGTCTATCTCATAGGAGGTCTGCCTCTGGGTCTTTTGTGTTGGTATGGTCTCCAGGTTAAAATTGATCTGTGCCATTTGTTTAGATCGCTCCTAGCTACATGTCCAGCGTATTCCCATTTCAACTTTAATGATTTTTGCACCACATCAGTGACTTTGGTTTTCTGTCAACAAACACATGGATAAGACAGAAATTAAGATCATTATGATGAAAATCGTTTAGTTGTAGAGGATTTTAATGCACGGTTGGGGGAGAAAGGAAATCTAGGTGATGAGCTCGATAAAGATGAGATATACAGAAGGAAAAGAATGAGTGAAAGAAGAATTTCTAAAGAAAAGTTGATTAATCATCATGGGGAAAAGGTAATTGGGCTATGTGATGACTTAAATTTTGATATTTTGAATGACAGAACAGAAGGCAATATAGAGAAGGAGTATACATTCTTGGGGCAATTAGGCAGTTCTGTCATAGATTTTGCCTTGTATCAAGACCAATGTTAAATTTAGTAGATAATTTTTTTATAGGTTGTGAATATTATTCTGATCATATGCCTCTAATAGTGGAGTTGACCTTAGACGATGGCAGTCAAAGATCAACAAACAAAACTGTAATTTATCCCATAATAACGCGTGAAAGTGAGATGTAGACAGTGACCAGCATGAAACAATAAAATTACTAGTCTTAGGACCGGAAGATCCTCCAGATGACCTTTTAACATTGTAGGGATAATATAACAGAAGAGTGAAGACGAAGACACAGGAACTCCAAGCATTTCACGAAAAAAAAAACATAGTGCGATACATTAAAACAAATCGGGTAAGATAGGCTGGACATGTACTGATATTGAATGGCGAAAGACTACTAAATACAACCTTCTGGTGGCCGATGGCACAATTGGGTATGATCGTCCAGAATTTACTGGCTTTCTGGTGCATCTACTAGGCAATATTTTTCTGTTGTGCTATGCGTACCATGGATACAATGGTGTTACATCTTGATATTGGGTGGGCGCAGTAATTACTGCACAAATATGAGCGTATGATAAGCCGATTACGATACAGCTGTGTGATTTGCCCGTTAAATATGATGCAGGTGTAAATATGTGTGTACGTATTTTATATTTGTGTGTAAGTATGTTTCTGTAATGCTCAATTACTTAATCTACAGTTTATGATACATCCGCTACTTTTATGTTATATTTTCAGTTAATCCGTAGATATTTATTTAGTTATACATTATTCATACCTATCTTATTGATCTATATATTCATGGTACGTTAAGGATGAGAACTTACCCACCCAGTCTATGCTGCGTGGAGTCTTATTAACCAAAGATGCTTTCGAGAAATGAGAAGGGAAATGTCTGGTTTCTCTATATACATCGAAGTGTTTGACTCCCAAGGAAATCGACAAAAGCAGCATAGATGAATTCGAGAGATTCTTCTAGTGACGTATGCTGAGAATTCCTTTGATTGTACCAGTAAAACAAATGCGTCAATACTAGAACAGTCAAACATCCAGAACAGGTTAAGGACATATATACCACAGCAAAGAATTGCCTATTTTGGACACGTTATTCAAATAAATGGCGTTGAGAAGTTTAGAATCGAGAATGACGTGGATAGTAAAAAAGCCTAAAGCAGATCGCCTCGAAGATACACCGATCACAACGTCTCAATTATTGGTGTTTCATTACAAGAACGTGCAAAAGTAACGGAGGATCAAAAAACATGTACGAATATCAGCAAGACCAACTCATAAAAACTGGGAAAGTATGTACTAGCCATATTCCAAATAAACCTTTTTTATTTATGACCAAAATGAAAAGTGTACGTTCCTGAACTGTAAAATGTGTGATAACATATTGTAGATACTAAAATAGACACAAGTGATCTATTGTTGTAGATACTGGAATAGACAGTCATCACATGCACAGAAACTTAAGGTTACCTAAAAAAGTTTTTGGCCTGGAAATGGCAATGTGCATTACGCCTTTTATTTTTCTAAATTTGAAACCTAAGAAATAGTTCTTTAAATCATGAATGTGTTGCTTGTGTGAGTCCATTTCAAATAGGTAAAGAAATAATAAATAAGAATTACTCACAATCAATTTAATTTAACTATCAGACGGCCGGTTTCGCTTTCTACAATATGCAAAGCATCCTCAGGTCTCGATACAAAGTTAAACAAATGATGCCGGTACTCTATTAATTGATGGATGGTAGAACATGGTTGAAACTTGAATGGATAACTCAATTCTATTATTGCAGTTGTTTGACAGTAAACGGAAAGTTCTTGAGGAGATAGATTTGATCCAATGAAGAAGAGATATGTGTGTGATTGTTTGTTAAATGAAAGTGATGTAATATACCATTGTGTTATTAAAAGCTATTTATACTTATTCGAGAGATATACTTTTGAAATGTGTGTTATTTATTGAGTAATTGTTTTATGAAGCTGACAGTTTTATGACAATGAATAAGTTTGGATGTAAAAATTGTGTGGGTGTGCAATTATTTTCCAACTTGTAGTTATCAAATTACTTTGATAAAGTTCTATTGGCAATTAGTGAATTATTGGAAAGTCAAGTAAATAAAATATTAAAATACAAACAATTAAGGACAATTTAAACACACAAAAACAGAAAACACTTAGAAGGGACGAAACAAACATTAAATTTAAAAGGGGGGAAGGGCTTTAATGCACTACATCGCAGTCTTGGGCACAATAGTTCTTTTTTGTGAAATAGTTCTTTTTTGGCAAAAGTTTGACAAAAAACAGTTTTTTTCATGGGCGTAGAAAAAATATTATATGCAACTCATACAAAAAAGGGGTTTACTCGACGTGTTAATGAAGGAGACTGTTAGGGTGCAATACATCACACTTGATCTGTTATGAATTCCACATCGCATCGCTTGCATTAAACACTTAAATCTTCTTGTTAAATAAATATCTATTAAGAATAGTTTTTTTTCCAAAAATTGATTATTCCTGTAACAAATATCTTTAAATATATTTAAGAAAAGCCTGTTTCCTAGAGTACGGTCCACATATTGGTTGATGTGAGATACGGACATATTTTTTCCATGCCGTGAAAAGGCTGTTTCCATTGGGAATATCAGGGTTAAAGACGTTGCTTTATATTGAGTTTAGTTCACTTCTTTGTGAAGGGATACGATCTAAAGGGCTTTGATTTCCGTGATGGAGGTTTATCCTGCAATTTGTTTTTGTTACTTTTTCGAATATACGAGGTGAAGTCAGAGCAATAAATTGCGCTTCGCAAGTTGTATTGCGGAATAAAGAAGAGTTTATATAAATGATTGTGTTTTATTTCATGTTTTTATCTTTTTTTATTTTTATTATTTTATTTTTGCTATTACCATACGATTATCAAAACTAAGAACTTTTTCTATAGTCCTATTTTATATACAAATATTGAATTTGAAGCAAATATGCACCACTTCAGGACACTTTATTTTGCTTTTACCCAAAAAGTATTAAATAGTTTTATCCTCTTCAGTGTTTTTTATTTCAGTGTTGTTAAGAAGCTGACAAAAATCAAAAAAAGGCTCCCAGAAGGGTTACCAAAATTAGGGTGCGAAGTTTGGCAAATGAAAGAAGAAGACCAAAGACGACTTACAGCAGTCAAAGTGACTATTTAGAATAGACCCGATTAGCGACAAAAAGCAAGGGAATAAAGCATTTCGTAAGAGCTTGTAGATTTGCAATTCATTGATTCTTTAAAATATATTGAAATCCCCTCGTTTTAAAAAATAAACCGAAGAATTTTTTTTATGTTTGTTTGTTCGTATCTTTCAAGTTATAATACCCAAAAGTATTTTCAATCATTTTATTTGCATTGCTGGATGTTAATGTAAACCATTTTAGAGTTGTTTATTATTTTAAATATGTGTACTTTTTCGGCATTTTCTTTTAATGTTTTATTCGAAGTCACCTTATAATTTCGTACGTCGTAGAAATGGAATCTTTTACGTTTTAGTTTTTGTTGTGTTTTGTTATTTCAGCGTTTGTTTATTTTTAAGTTAGGTAAACGAATTCTTAAGAGAATTTCGTCATTCTTACTTGGGTCGTCGTAGTCTAAGGTATGGATCTAGATTCTTACTTGGGTCGCAGTAAGCTCAGGTGTGGATCAATTCTTACTTGGGTCGCTGTAGGATCAGTATGGATCCAAATTCACCGTCGAATTTGCGAGTTTCTGTTTCGGCCCCTCTTTGTGGAAATGTGTAGCAGTGGAAAATAAATTGTGTAGTATACTAGAACATGGTCGAATTTTGAAGCAATATATAGGATGTCTCACCAGCTTTGTTGTCGTTTGCCTGCTTGATCCAACCCCATTAACGTCAGATCTTCGTTCCTGAGTATGGAAATGGTTTCCTTTTGTTTCAGTTGAGAGTTTCGTCCTTGCAACTCCAATCCCAGAGATAGTAGCAAGCTTTTCAAAGTTAAGTGGCAAAGTTTGTGAATTAAAAGGTAACATTATGTGTTCATAGTAAAATAGCTTTTATTTTAAATAACAATAATTGCTTTCGTTAAAATTTAAAGGATTTATAATAATTATTAAATTATAAAATTTAAGAGTTTGACTTTAGCTGTCAATTTTGTGTGTTTTTGTTGACTTATGACAGCACATTTTATTATTTTTTGATTTTAGTTTATTTATTTTTAGAAGAAGGTTAACCTCTATGCCATTTTGAAAGATTTTGTAGCAATCTTCTTTGTAAACAGATGAACATGTAAGTTTTTTTTCTTTGTATTTGTGTATTTTACAACTATTTATATTTTTTGTATCATGAGTATTTGTGTACCTGTTTGTGGTAAGACAAGATAAATGTTAAACTTTGTTTTCTTAACATTTTGTTTATTTTTTAAATAACCCTTTTTTGAGTTTTATTTGAAAAAGATATGTTTTTGATGTTTTATAATTATTTCCCTAGTTACAACTAGTGGTTGTAATAGGTGTAATTAGGCACCTCAAGTGGCGCCCTATATTAAATTACTAGAGGTGTTTCCTGTTTCTTTTTGCTTTGTATGTTCCTAGAAATTCATGACCTTTTGTTTCATATTTTTGTAGTTGTCCCATTTCACCCACCTTATCTTTTACTTATCCACGATCCCAGCACTCCTAACAAACCCCGATTGCCGTTCGCACAAGTAGCGATCATTTTGCTTGTCTTATCTCCACCCCCTTAGTTTCAGTCCCAAATTTTCTACCCCATGTGGTAGGCAAAATATCTTCGTTACAAGCTTAAGATATAGAAGAAGACCTAGATAGGACCACTTAGAGCTTGGTGGGAAGGGGCAGTGAAAGGGAATGCGGATACCAGCTGTGTGATTATTGTGCAATGTATACGTACAGCTCGTCAAGAATTGCAATGTCTCTGGGTTTTGACAAGAATATAAATTTGGACGGGAGGATGCTTCAGTAGCCCAAATATACTCAGTTCTATTTTGTTAGCAGAAGTAAATAGATCAGACGCATATTAATTACACTGGTGTAGGACATATTAATCCGGTACCGTTACAATGGAATTTAAATCAAAAGTTCATCGTAAAGTTTTGAGTGGTCAATCTCGTGAAATTATAGCAAATGTGATATATTTTATGAAACGAGAAGCCGAGGCTAAAACATCCGACAATAGAACTAACGAAAATTCAAGAACATGTTTCGCGCGCAACTGGTATTATTGTTGGTTCTGTAAAGCAAATTTCAAAGGAAATGAGATCAGTTGAAGATGGTAAAAGTGATTCGTTCCATACACCTAATATTAAAAGACAAAAAAGTGCGACCAAAACTAAGTTGGATAATATGGATAAGGAAATTGTTCGAAGATTTGTAATAAATTTTCACGTCCACGAAAAAAAAGTTTCTACGTTGAGAGGCATATACAGGAAATTTGTCAATGAAATTAATTACACAGGATCGTATAAAAGTTTACGAAAAGTATTACATAAAATTGGTTTTCGTTGGCAAAAAACTTAGACAAAGAAAAAATTGCTTATGGAAAAACCTGACATCCAACAATAAAGGATAGCTTTTTTGCGAAGTATTAAGAGGTACATAAACGAATATCGTCCTATAGTATACATGGACGAAACATACATCCACTCTTGCCACATATTCAATAAAAGTTGGAATGATGATTCTCACGATGGATTGCGTAAGCCTATCTCTAAAGGACAGAGGTTAATAATTGTTTATGCAGGAGGAGAAATGGGGTTCACAAAAAAATTCCTTCTTAAATTTATATCAAAATTTAAAAGCTGGTGATTACCATAGTCAGGTGAACTTTCAAAATTATAAAATGTGGCTAATGAAAATGTTGATTCCGAACTTAACACCACAAAGTGTATTAGTTATTGATAATGCCCCATAGTTCATGCACAATGTTCAAAGTGAAAAAAATGTAACGACTGCAACAAAAACGGATGAAATGAAAGTGTGGCTAAGAAAGAGAAATACACCATTTATAGATGATATGTTAATAGCCGAGCTATACATTTTAGCAAAATTTTATCAACCTCATCATAAATCATATGACAGAGATTAACTAACAATAAACTTCTAGAGGAAAATGGTCATTCAGTATTAAAACTACCACATTACCCGAGTTAAACCTCATTGAATTAGTTTGGGCATCCATGAAAAACTATGTTGCACATCGAAATGTAAGTTTTAACTTTAAAGATATGGAGGTTGTATCTGATCAATTTTTAGAGACATTTTCAGAGGATAAATGGAAATTTACGGTGCTACAGTGCCAAAGAGGCAGAACAGGTAGCACACGAAAAGCGCACCGGTAGCACACGATGACGCTGATGGTGATAGCGAAGATGATCTAGAAGATACAGATTCGAGTTCCGATCCAGATATTTGACACATTGAACTATTGTAACGTTATTTTGCAAGTATACGGTTAGAATACGGTCGTTTCAGAGGAAAAAGTTAATGATTAAACAATTTATTTTATTTTTATATTTCAATATGATGTATACAATGCTAAAATGATCATATAAAGAAAAGATGATGGTTTTGGAAGATTAATCTATAAAAATTGTGACTATTCTAACAGCCACTTTACTACTTTATAAATTTGGAAGTTTCTGGATTTTATTTGTAGTTAGAAATGTTTAACATTGAGAGTTGCATATTGATAGTCGAGAATGTTTTAAAAAATCATTAATTTCAGAAACTCAGTTGTGTTACTAATCATCAAAAGAAACTTGGATGAAACTCAGTTGTGTTACTAATCATCAAAAACGCAATGGATCAAAATGCTGGGATTATTAGACAAACGAAATCTGTATTAGCTCAATTGAGACTCTAGATGGTCGTATTTTTAACATCCCAGACGTGTTTTAGGCAGGTATATAAACATACGTACATAACTAGATCGAGGAACGGGAAACAATCTTTGGAAGTCATACCTTTGGACGTGTTGACAACTTCACATACCTTGGGTCGCTATTGACTGCTACCAATAAAACAAGCGAAGAAATCAAAAGACGAACAAATCTTACAAATAGGGCATACTATGGACTCCAAAAGCATTTCCACTCAAGAAACATTCAAAGAAGAATTAAATTATTATATAAAAAACATTGTTGAGGCCGGTCCTCACATCTGGAGCAGAAACATGGACTCTAACGCGGAAAGATGAAAGACTTCTGGGAATATTTGAGCGTAAAATACTCCGCAAAATATTTGGAGCTGTAAACGACCAAGGGCAGTGGCGCAGAAGATATAATTTTGAATTGTATCAGCTCTTTGATGAGCCAGATGTCATAACGTTCATTAAAACACAGCGACTTAGATGGGCTGGACACATAATACGAATGCCAGAAAATACCATTGCTAAAAAGCTAATTACAGGAACACCTGTAGGAAAAAGAAGCAAAGGCCAACCGCGAATTAGGTGGTTAGATGGAGTAGAAACCGACTTACGAATATTAAAAATCAGAAGATGGCAACATGTTAATAAAAACCGAACAGAATGGCGACGAATCTTAAAGCAGACCAAGATCCACAGAGGATTGTCGAGCCAAAGATGATGATGACATAACTAGATCCAATACATTTACAATAGTAAAAAACTTCTAAAAAAAAAAGAGGTCAAAGACGAAATGTATGGATCAAAATAGATAATTAAATAAAAAAGCTTTATTTGAACAACTTAATTTCATTCAAAATTTCCAATACCAAAAACACAGAAAATTGTTAGACAGTTTTCTAGGGAAGATAAATTTTAACCATAAATATGTGAAAACATAGTAATAAAATTGAATCTTTTTATAACCTTCGAAAGGTTAACCATTTAATTGTACTAAAGAATGCCAAAAACCATTTTAAAGATTTAAAAGATATATTGTTAACTCAACTTGCACTAACTATCTTCGATCCAACTCTACATGCTAGTTTACTAGGAATAACAGAAATCCTAAAACAACAACCAGAAAACATTAAAGAAAAAACCAGTGTCATATTTCTCAAATAAACTAAGTAAAGTACAGAAAAAAAATCTACGGGTATGGCATGTATACTTCTATACTGCGTTCGCCATTACAAATTTATTTAAGAGTCAATCTGCACAATCATTACATATGTAATGCTATAGGTAAGAGAGAGCAGAAAGAGAAAAAGAATTAAGTATATAGTTATATGGTGCATCGTCTGCTTTATATAAACAAGATTTGACCTGTAATAGGAGATAGTAAATAAAGTATTGAATCAATATTTTGATGAAAATGTATATTTTTATTTTCATATTTGTATGAAAGGAGTTGAATGCAAAAAGAAATTTTTACACATGCTCTGCAGTAAAATTCATTGTTTATTTTGTTATTAATATGAAAATACAATAAAATACACTGCAACATAATTTAATATAATAATACAATACAAATTAAAATGCAATATTCATAAATATTTAAAAATGACAATATACATAACTTATTTACTCCGATGTATAATTTACCATGATAATATTATTAATAAAAAAGTAACAATAGTATTAATTAATATTAAATATATTTACAAAAGGAACATGTTTATTCTCGAGAGAGAAAGAGAGAGAAGATATATCTTCTGTCACTCTCTCTCTTACCTATATCTTACATATGTATTGATTTTGCCGATTCACTCCCGTACAAATTTCCAACGTCGAACGCGCGTATAGAAGTATAACTTCAAAAAAGGCTGTATACTTGAAGTGCCTGGCAATTGTGTTAAACTTGTGAAAAGCATAACATAGACAGATCAGATTGGTATAATTCTAAGAGACAAATATAAAGGAATAAATTCAAAAAATTTTCAAATAATCTTTATTGCTGGAAATTTACTATTTTCTAATAGTTTGAAAAATTAAATCAGACCCTAATTAATAAGATCAAATATAAAATTAACGCAAAGTAACAAAAAACTGCTTGGACAACCATAGCACACGAACGTGTGCACAAATACAATAAAACAGAACATACTGTCACTGGTTTAGCATCATTATAATTATTGTATGGCAAAAAAAATTAATCGAGAAATATTGAATACGTAATAGAAACATTGCTCTAGATTGAACGATAAAATCTCATAATTATAACAAATAAATTTATGAAAAAAAAAATATTTCGATTTCAACATTGGTGATTTGCCATGGAAAATGAAAACAAAGTACCTAAACAGAAAGAAACTTGGACCAAATGAAAATAGGACTATACTACAGTAAAAATACAGAAAAATTGTCGAATTTTTTTCAATCTCAACACCTAAAGACGAAGAACAAGGTGAATAAGATAGATACGATTACTAAACTTTTGAAAGCATGAAAACATGAATATTTCCAGTCTAGAAAGCAGAATGTTATAAAATTATAATTTCATGATTCAAATATTGCTGCGCTCTACTGTATACTTTGATGTCTTTTCATACCTATCTGAATGGTATACATCCTACTATCCAGTTCAGGATGGAGGTGGAAACTGATTCATCCCTAACGTTTATCGACATTATTGTAAAGAAAAACAATGTCAAGTTTTCATAACTCTGTTTATCGAAAACTCACCATACCAATTATTACTTGCATGCCAACTCTCATCATTCATCTTCACAAATTAATTTAGTCATTAATACCCTTATTTCCAGATTAATACGCCTTTCTGATGATGCAAGTAGACCCACTGAGCTCTCTAGTTTAAAATAAGCCATTATCCAAAACGGTTACAGTGAAAATCATAGCAATATGAGCATCTACAGACATCAATCTCCCACTCAATCTGAATTCAAAGACTTAGATTCTCATTATACGAAAGCTTTTCTCATTACATCATAGGTGTCACTGACATAATCAACAAAATTCTTAAATCAAGAGAAATAAAAACCAAATTTATTCCCCAATAAACGCTTTCTTCTCTTGTCCGATAAATCAAAATCAACATTCCAAATTAACAACATGAAGTTTATGAAATTCCTTGTACTAACTGCCCCTGGTTTTATATAGGCAAAACAAGTCATAGAATCCAAAATAGGATTTATGAACATTCTATTTCTGTCCGCAATTCCGATTCAATTTCAGCTCTAGGTCAACACTATTTTTATACAGGTCACAAAATTGATTTTGGAAACTTGAGAACCATAACCTACATCCAATTCTATAAACCAAAACTTATTCGAGAAGCCATAGAAATTGAAAAAAGGACAAATTGTCCCAACAAAAGAGATAGCGGCATTCAGTTACCTTCGACATAGAGACACTTTTAGTTATAATTTTTCGGGGCAGTGTATATTGTTAACAACTTAAATCGCCAGTAGAAATTTCAACAGTTTATTACTGGTTGAAATATTATTACACAAAACAACCATGTTAATTTTAAAAATTAAATAAAATTATATGTCAGCAATAAATTTTACTCCTTACTTGCTCATAAAATTACAAAATGGCTGCTTTAATAGTATTATTGATTTGGTAAAACGGCTACTTTTCTAAATTGCATACCACCGTAAAATTTCTTGTAGCAAATCTAACTGTATGCATGACAATCCTAATAAATTATGTAATCCTCGACATATTTTATTCACATTATTACCTGCAACTGCACTCTAATACCTGTTATTTTGGTCGGAGGGAATTAGAGCAGGTAATTTTGAAAGGTCTTCTTTCAGGTAGTCTATTAAATTAATACGTTTCTTGGCCGCCGAGTTGAATAGAATATCTTTAAAATAATTATAGCGGTGGAGTTGGATATTGTTTTGAAAAATTAAATTAACTGTGGTTTGTAGTTGAGTTATTAGCATTTGGGCTTCGAATAAATCTAACAGAAGGTTTTAATTACAGAACATAAGTTTCTTGTTTATTTCACTTTACGACATCTAATATGATAACCGAATTAGATTTTCTCAAGAGATTTGGAATAAAGGAGTTCATGTTTAGTAGTTGAACCATGTTAATCCAATTGTCCAAAAGTTTGGAATATTGGAATATTTCATCTTTTTATATATTTTTATATTTATAAACTCTTCTAAATAGTTAAACATCATTTTGTTTCAATTTTCAACAGTAGTACATAAATATCAAAACCAGATGAAAAATGATATGCAAAAAAATATTAATTTTCTTGGAGTAAAAAACTTAAAATGTACAACTTACATTTAAAAATAAATTAGCATGTTCAATAACGTTCATGTCGGGGGAATTCGAGGGCCACTGTAATGTAGATACCTACTCCTTCTTCTACCAGAAAATTGTGTTGTCATACATTAACACAAATTCATCACCTAATGCCCCTCGGAATAGACATACGGCAGGATTTAAAACTACCTCGATGTACACAGCACTAGTGACTCTTCTCTCCAGAACCAGCAGTGGCGTCTGTGTACCACTCATAATACCAACCCAAACTATAATACTTCCACCTTCAAATGGGACACGCTGTTGGACCTCCAAACCAATGTTCTTCGCAAATCAGATACCAAGCCAATTTTTACCTCATCAGAGAACATTGCATTATTCCAGTTATGACCATGATGCATCCTTTAGTTAGCCCATTGCAACTTTACTATTTTGTGTTGGTAGGTTAGTTTAAGAACACGTAGCGGTCTTCTACGATACAAATTTACCGCATTTAGTCTTCGTGTTATTGTTTGCCGAAATCTTCAGTCTTTGAAGCCTTGAAATTTCTCTGGATATACCACTTGTAGATTCCAGATGATTTCTACGAGCTATCAATGTTATTTGCCGGTCTTGTGCTGCTGTGTTCATCGACTTTTACCACGTCCCGGACGATTCTTGACGTCATTGTACCTTACTGAATGGACAGCCTTTGTGTAATCTACTAAATAGAGCAGCATTGGTATGTTGTGTTCTCACGCTTTTTCTATTATGTGTCTGGTGTTCGGTATCTGCTCCCGCGTTCCTTTTCCTGGTACGATTCCGCATTGTTCTTTGGCTATCTCTGAAAATAGAAAGTTCTTTAGTCGTTCATTAATTATATTTAGCATAACTTTGCTTGCATGAGGAATACGTTATAGGTAAAGAGCAAATAAGTGAAAGGTATCTTCTTCTTTAGGTGCCATCTTCGCGGTGGAGGTTGGCAATCATCATAGCTATTCGGACTTTTGAGACGGCTGCTCTGAAAAGTTCATTTGAGGTACATCCGTACCAATCTCTCAGGTTGCGCAGCCATGACATTCTATGCCTCCTTATGCTTCTTTTTCCTTGAATCTTTCCCTGCATAATCAGTTGTAGCAAGGTGTATTTTTCTCCACTTGTAATATGTCCGAGATTTTCCAATTTTCTTGTTTTACTTGTATTTAAAATTTCTATTTCTTTATTCATCCTTCTTAGAACCTCTTTGTTTGTGACGTGTTCTGTAAACGATATTTTCAGAATTATTCTATACACCCACAGCTCAAATGATTCCAGTTTTTTCCTTGATGTCACATTCAAGGTCCAAGATTCCATTCCATAAAACAAAGTCGAGAAAACATAGCATTTCGCCAACCTAACTCTTAGTTCCAATTTTAAATCCCTTGTACATACATACATACATGAAAAGTTATTGGAGTTTTGCTCTGCTAATTTTGTAGAAATAATAATAATTGGAGATTTCAACATTGATTTTAAAAAAGCTTCTAATGAATTAAACAGTTTTCGTGATCTAATTACTACTTTTGGATTAACCATAAATATTAATGAATTTACTAGAATCACAACTAGATCAGCAACTTGTTTAGATAACATCTTAACAAACATAAGCAGTGAGATAGTTGGTTGTGGAATTGTGGACCCGTGTATTTCTGATCATCATGCACAATTTCTCTACTTAAAAATAAAATCTGAAAAAAAACATAGTGCTAATCCATACAGAAGACATATAACAAGTAATGGCATCCGGATGTTTAAAACAGTCGTTAAACAACGTTGACTGGGCTTCAGTTGTTTCTCTCAAAACAGCAACAGAATTAGCTCAATTTATTACCAAAATGTATGTTAAGTTAACTGAAATTAATTTTCCATTAAAAAAATCACGAACTCATAGTAAAGCTCCAATTTCTTGGTTTGATGATGAATTAATAGAAATGCGAAAAAATCTTTCCACAGTCAAGATAATTGCTGATGTCACAAAGGAATATAGTGAGTACAAAAAATTTAAGAAGCACTATAAATCAACAATATCATTAAAGAAAAAACTGGCTTATGAAATTTTTTTTCCAATTCTGAAAATATATCTTGTGATAGTTGGAAAGTTATAAATTATCACAGAAATAAATTTCAAATAAAAAAGTCTGTCCAAGCGCGATTACATCAAACGATTTTAATAATTACTTTACTTCAGTGGCTAAACATATTAGAAGTTCTTTTAATTTTACAAATGGAAATGTAGCCATAGATTTTTTGAAAGATGTACACTCTTCTTGCAACTCTTTATTTTTATTACCTGTTAGTGATACTGAAATCAGGAATGTTTTGCATAGATTGAAAAATTAACACTGCACGGATTTTTATTTCTTAAACAAAAAAATAATTGTGGAAACAATCGATATTATTATTGACAAATTAATTATACTTTATAATAATTGTCTTACTGAGGGGATTTTCCCAGATGTTTTAAAAGTAACAAAAGTGCTACCAGTGTTCAAAAAGGGAGCTTTAGATGAAATTGGAAATTACCGTCCCATCTCAATCATTCCCATTTTCGGCAAAATTTTTGAGAGTATTCTAAATGTTCGTTTGGTAGAATATCTAGAAAAACACAAAATACTTCACTGTAATCAATATGGCTTTAGAAAAAAGTGTAGCACTACACTAGCTATACAGAAAATTGTGAGAGATATAGTTGATGGCTTGGAGGAAGGTCATTTTGTGTCTTTGACATTGTGTGACTTATCCAAAGCTTTTGACTGTGTTTCGCATGAATTACTGTTGGAAAAAATGCATAAGTACGGTATTAGGGGAAACACTCTTAATCTATTTAGATCATACCTAACAAATAGAAAACAGGCAGTTTTTCTTAATAACAGCTATTCTGAGTTTAACACTGTCGAATATGGTGTACCTCAAGGTTCGATATTAGGACCCACTTTGTTTCTTATTTATCTGAACGATTTATTTCACTACACTTTTCCTATAAAATGTGTTTGCTTCGCAGATGATACAACTCTCATAAATACTGATATTAATCAGAATAATTTAAAAATTAAAATAGATAGTGATACCAAGAAAGCAAAAAACTGGTTCTCACATAATGGGCTAATGCTAAATGAAGAGAAAAATCAGAATTTGATTTTTAGTTCTGATTGGAAGTATATCTTAAGAAATAGTGTTAAACTATTAGGAATCTTTATAGACGATAATTTGGATTGGAGTGCTCATATAGATTACTTAAGTTCTAGACTTGCTACAAGTATATTTTTAATACGCAACTTAGTTTATATGATTCCTAAAAATACCCTTAGAATGTGCTACTTTGCACTATTTCATAGCCATTTACAGTACGGAATAACTGTTTGGGGTAATTCTTCTTACGCAGATCGAATTTTTAAATTACAAAAAAGAGTAGTGAGGATACTTGCAAGAGCAGAGTATAGGGAACACTGTAAACCTTTATTTCTGGATTTAGGTATTATGCCACTACCTTCACTCTATATATATGAGACGCTGATTGAAATTCATGCCAACAAAGGTAAGTTTAACGTAAACTCCAACGTCCATGATCACGATACAAGATCTAGAGATGCTATTAGAGCACAACGTTTTAGGTTGACAAAGAGCGTAAAAAATTCGACTGACGTTAGTTTGTATAACTTTTTGCCAGATGAAGTAAAAAGTCTTCACTTGTTATCATTTAAGCATAAAATCAAATCACACTTTTTGAAACATTGTTTCTATTCAAAAACGGAGTACTTAAGTACAGCTTTTACACAATAGTACTAGTTTGGTCAGGGCAGTTGCCTATTATAATTATATTTCATGTTTTTTTATAATTCCACAAAGTGTGTTTGTCGTTTTTTTTTAACTGTTAATATTAAATACATACATGTTTGTAATGTTTAAATTATCCAAAAAAAAAATTTATATGTTTTATAAGTATTGTCACTATTCCTTTGACTTGTCAAAAACAAAACTATTTTTGTATATTGATTAAATAAATTCTATTCTATTCTATTTTTAGTATAAATTTGATATGATCCTGAGGTCGTTGTAGTCAATCTTCTTTGATTTCAGGACATTTATTAAATGTTTTTGTTGTACTTTATCGAATGCTTTATTATAGATATTAAAACTTGCGTATATATCTTAATTAACGTCCAGGAATCTTTGTACCAGCTATTAAGTGAAAAAAGAGCTTCACCCGTTCCGAGGCCTTTGCGAAAACCAAATTGTTTATCATTAAGGTATATGTCCAGTTTGTGCTATATTCGGTTATGGATAACTTTTAGTAGTAACTTTAGCACACAAGACATCAAGCTAATGCTGCGGTAATCGCTGCATTCTCTTGCGTTTTTCTTTTTAGAGAGACAAATAAAAATCGACGTTAACCACTCTTTGGGTAATACGCCTGAACTATAAATTTGGTTTAAGAATGTCACTAACACATCAATGTGCTTCTCATCTAGAATTTTTAGGATTTCTATAGGAAGCATGTTAGGTCCAGGGCTATTCCCACTCTTCATTGTTTTTAATGCGTGTAATATTTCTTCTTTTGTAATATATGGACCTATTTCTTCTGACGTAAGTTCTATGTGCTCCAGATCTCCTCTTTTATCATCGAACAATTCGTCGATATATTCTGCCTATCTTTGTACTTTCTCGTCCGTATGTGTTATAGTAGTCCGCTGTCTATCCAGAACTGCACGAGAATTGCAGAATTGCAATTGTGAAAGGTATAAGAGAACTTAAAGACAAAAAAATGTAGACGTAAGATAAGAATAAATATCTAATTGGTCAATAACCAAATATAAAGATACATAATTAAAGGAAAACAACATCTAAACAGTATAGATAAATGTCTGCTAACTAAATATTTACTAAATTACAAACCGAAAGAAAAAAGAAGTGTTCCTTATACCTGGAATGAAGAAAAAGAAGAAGTCATAAATATTCACAAGATTTAAGTAAGTAAAAAAACTACTTCTAAAAGGTATTTTAATTTTTATGTAAAAAAACGTATAATTGATTATACTAGAAATTTATTTGGCATTTTTAGATTGAGACCTCTCGTAGCTGCAAACCGTTAATGAAAGGCTTCGAAAGAACAATTTATTTGCACTTTCATAACAACTTTCCGTGTTCAGACTCGAATAGTAAGTGAATTTGAATTGAGTTATTATTTCTCTATTATAAGTCGAGTCAAGAAGGCAATTTGTAAAGTCTCTCCAGCGGCCATTAATAAAGTTAGTTTTTCTACTTGCCGGGCTTACACAGCCGCCCGATGTAATTATTTTCAAATTAATTTAAGATTAAATTGATAAGGGTTATTTAAAAAAAGTATTTCAAGACGGTGAGAGCGTGTTTGGATATGCATAATAGTAATAATACCTACTACTACAGTGGCGTTTGACACGGGGCTCGTAAGCATGGTGGTGTAATTACGGTTCTTACGTTTTGATAATTATATATGAGGGTTGACTAAGAAATTATGGAAATTGGACAAGCGAGGGTATTAGCCACTGTGTAAGTACATGCTAAAAATACTTTCTAACAAATGTATAACTTCTTAGAATAATTGTGATTAAAAGTGTTATTAATTAATTTCAAACAACCACCTTATAGGACAAATTATTTTTACGGCATCATTTTTATAATTAGAGTAATTCAAAGTCAGCTTTTTATAACCCATTTCAGGGTGAGTCGAAAAATACTCTTTTTATATCGTCGATGACCTGCGAATTTCTCCTATCTGCTTTTTTTATGAAAATTATTTATTTATGAATTCTTTATCTGCTTGTGGCAAAGATTCGTCTGTACAAGTCCTATAAACCAGAAAAATGTCTAGATATACCATTTTTCAATGTAAAAACGTTGCACGTCACAATTTATATAAAGTGACGTCACTTATATTTAAAATTTCCGGAACGTCAAACTTAAAGTTCAAATTCTCCTAACACAGCTAATAATACGAAAACCCATACAGAACTGCTCGATCTTTCATAGGCGTCTACATGGTATAATAATCAGAAAAATGTAATTATCATTATATTGGAAATTTTAGAATTATATTGATTAAATAACCAAAACATTTGTTATTATTAATATTATAAATTTTATAAAATAACTCTTCAAGTCTAATATTCCACAAAATAATAATTTTAATTAAATAGATTAGACAATTGTACCCAACTGATACGGGAATACTTCAAATTTTTGTTTAAAAAATTGTTTAAAGTGTTGCCGCTTTTTAGAGTAAGAATTTTGTTTATGTTTTGATTTTCTACACAATTTGATCATAATATATTATATATTATTAAATTGTATTTATAAATACATATTAAATTTAGATTAATAGCTTCAAAAACTAATTATTGTTGTATATTGTGATTGCTAATGCTCTAAAAGAGGTGAGTTTAAAATTTAGAATAAGTATATATTTTGTAATAAAATGTTTTCTTATGTATTTTAGTGTGATGCAGTAATCTTAAAACTAAGTGTATTTACTGTTAATATAACAGTTTGACAAATATTTGACATTTTAAAATTCCTTACTTATTAACTATTCTGATGTTTTGGCAACGCTGTGGGGTTCTGACGTTGTAAATCTTGAATGACGAGCACGCATTTTTATATGAAAAATACTATAAATAAAAACGCAAAAAGTTGCAATTTCTCCTACCTAAATTCACGTGGTAAGCCTTCTGTTGTCATATATTCTTTGTAAGTGCCTGTATCATCTTTGTTGGTCTATTGGAAAATCTGATAAAAGAACAAATAGCTGTTCCCCGAGCAATCTTCTATTTTATATATTTCTCGTCGTAATATTAGGCTTAACCAAATTTTTTGGGGATATTTAAAAAGGACTAAAAGAAAAATTTAGGATGGAATGTGTGATGTGAATATATAGCTTTATTCCCTTTGTCTATCTTTATGTTATATATTTACCTCCTAGCGGTTGCCTGTCTTGTGTTGTAATAAAGTCGCTATGAAAGGCACCTTAGCGTAAAATGTATCCCCATATTATGTAATCTTTTGTTGGTACTAAATATCCATTTTAAGTTGGTTAGGGCCCTGAATGTAACGAATAAAAGTATGGTTTCTTGTCAATCTACTGATTCTTGCAATACTGATATTTACAATATATTTTTTATATACCTCTAGGCGAAGTACTATTTTGTTAAAAATACAATAGGTCAATGCATCATTAACAAGTTTAAGTAGTCAAATACATTATCGTGGCTGAATGGATCAAATTTTCCAAAGCCATTAATTAAATAAAAAAAACAGTCCTTTAAAATTCATTTCTTTTCCTTTTCGTAACATTTTTCTTTCTTTTGATGTTTCAGCTTTTGCGATTTTATCCCTTGCATAAATTGTGTATCATAAGTTAAAACAGAGAGTATACGTAAAGTAAATATTATTGTTTTAAGTTGTTAGCTTGTTTGATTTTTCAATATTTTGGCGAATGCTACCTTAATGTGTAATCAGATTTAATTGTAGTCAGTCAGATTAAATTGCAGTATAAAAGATCAACTTACAGCTACTCTGCTTTCTTTTAAATCGAGCCTCATGGCGAGAGCCTCTCTCATGAAGACATCGGGGTAATGACTAGCAATAAATGCCCTTTCCAATTCTTCCAGTTGCCAACTATTGAAATTCGTCCTACTTCGTCTCCTTTTCGACGCCGCACTTTCAGAATCGGCTTCTCCACTACTTCCAGCACCTGAAGCAAATAATCAGTTTTAAAATTTTATTTAATAATATATTTATTTTGAATATTGTGTTAATTAAAACGCAAAAAACTACAGAAGCTACAAATTATAGATATGTCAATTGTATAAATGCAATTTAAAAGGTTATAAAATATTTTAAAATTTTATATTTGGACGGCTCAGAAAACAAATGGACCTAGTTCACTTGGTAACATTTTAGTGTAATAATAATCCAAGTTGTAATTCTGATAATATCCGCTAGGCAACCGCAAATTCTAGTGTGTACTGAACTAAATCCATGTAGTGTTTGTTTATTGTATACAGTTCTTTGTTGACGTGCTTTAAACCCTTTAGTTAGAACTTTTGGCAGTTTCTTACATAATATTTTTGTTGGCTAGTTGTATTATGTGATGGATATTTCATCTGGATCAGGTAAAGAGTGGTAGCCAGAAGAATTTGACAAAAAATCTTTCTAGATTTTAGAACTAGAAAGACAAAGTCTTTCTATAATTAATTGTGGTTAATGACAAGTTGGTGTCATTTGTTTCTGTGAAATAAACAGAATATCCTAAGATAATGAAGACTAAATTTTATTTATAGTTTTTAAAAGAATTCGACCAAATTGGCCAGACTAAATTTTATTCATGGTTTCTAAAAGAATTCGTCTAATCTGAGCGTTAAGTGATCATAAGTTAAGCGATAAAACAATTTTCAAATTAATGATCCGAAATCCGAGACATTCATCCGCCTGTGTAAATTCTAAAAAAGACACGTTCGATGTTTCGGCAAGCCGATCCCAATGTTCACGATTTGCATATAAAACTCAATGAATATTAGTTGATGAGAAACCAAACATACATTTTTCTTCATACTCATTTAATTGCCAAGTAAGGCAAATTTAATTTTTTTTTTGGATTGGCCGCAAACTGTATCTTGCGAGCGCGGGATGAATTATGTTGTTATTTCGGGCTGGATAAGTACTTAAGAACTTAAGTAGTGAAGTGATATTGAGTGCACAGACTGGCTTTTCTTTCTGGAATTTATTTTTATTTTCTAAAGTAATACTGTGATACGATACCACTGCCGTAAATAGTTAAAAGTTAATGGGTTTTTGATATATTACAAGTTTTTTTTAATTAAAGTGTAAAAAAAATTCAGATAAATTAACCTAAAAAGTACAAGCTATGGGAGAAACTGTAAGTATTGATAAATATGATATTGTAAATTATATTTTGCAAAATGGATTTTCATCTATTCCATACGAAGAACAAATAAGGGGCATCGTTTGACTAAAATGTCCCGGCTTGTAAATATTAGTGCGTGGGGTAAGGGAAGTAATAGATCATTTTCAGACAATTGGTACAGTAAGTACTCATGGCTTACCGGGAGTGAAATAAAAAACAAACTTTTCTATTGGCCTTGCATTTTATTTTCGACAAATAGGAGCAAACATCAAAATCTGTAATGTGAATCTGCTTACGATAATTTAAAGGAATTATTTAGGGTTTTACAGAAACATGATATTTCGAAAGATCGTACATACAGCCAGATTAAATAAGATTTATTTGGAAAACGAAATACCTATGTTTGCTTCGATAAAGCCCAACGGGAAAATGTTATTAAACATACCGAAATTGTAAAATATATGTAAAATATCACGCAGTTTTACGTCGTTTAATTAATATTGTATTTTTTTTAAGTTTCAGGAATTATCATTTAGGGACACGATAAATCGGAGCATTCGTTAAATCAAGGTAATTATAGAGAACTAATAAAAATGTTTAAGACATAAGATTTGAAATTTTCTAATTTACTTTCTGATTCGAAGACATTTAGCGGTGTACCTAAAATAATCCAGAATGAATTAATATAATCAATTAGTTACATTTTGAGTAACATGAGTGGATCTGAGATTTAGGAAACCATTTGATTTTCATTAGAAGTAGATGAAACTATCGATATATCATGTTGTTCACAATAATTATCAATTGTTGTTCGATACGCGTTACGTGGTAATACTTATAAGAGGTTTTTAAGTTTTACAGACGTGAGTAAAAGTCATAAAGCAGAACATATTTTTGGTGTTTTAAAGGACAGATTAAATTTTTTTAATATCAAAAATAAATTGGTAGGACAAACTTATGACGGCACTGTCGTGATGTCTTGTGACTTGAATAGTCTCCAGGCAAAACTTAAAACTATTGGACCACAAATTTTAATTACTCACTGTCATGTGCATAGAATAAATTTAGTTTATTAGTTTAAATTTAGTAAAAAAATTAAAGAATGTCTTTTTATTTTTGCCAGTTTAAGCGGATTTGCTTCATTTTTCTCAAGTTCGCCTAAACGGATATATGTTTTAGAACAGTTTGTTTCGAAAAAATGCCAACAGTTTGTCAGACGCGATGAAATTTAAAATCTCGGTTAGTTTTCACTGTAGCAGATTTTCGTGAACACTTTTGGAAGTTTTTTATTTTATTATTGCATGCGACGATTTTGAAAGTGATGATATTTCGACCGTGAAGCAATCGGTTTGAAAACTTTATTAAATGATTACTCTTTTAACATACTTTTAAAGATTTTTAAAAAAGTGTTTACCCAAACCAATTTTATATTCAATTTTGTTCTAAATCAGTTAACAGACATTATTTATTCCAAAAATAAAATAACAAAACTGGTGCAAAATCTCAGAGATTTTCGTATGTATAGTAATTTCCAGTATATACGCAGTGACGTTTTGGATTTGCTTATTATTTCCGAGCCCACCCCAAAAAAGACAAAGGCATGACACAGAAACAAATCTTGAGAAAAGAGTTTATTTTGGATACTATTATTATGCAAATAGATACTCGTTTTTCGAATTTTGAAGATTTGCAAATTTTTGACCTCTTTGACGATTCAAAATTTAAATATTACGCCAAAGAATTTCTAAGATATTTATTGGACAGGTTAATTAAAAATAATTCATTATTCTTTAATAAAATAAAATTAGAAAATGAATTAAAAGTTTTTTATGCTGCTCCAAATATTTTCGGAAGGTGGGATAAGTTACAAGATATGTATAATTTTATATACTGCAATTGATTACAACAAACTTACCAAAATTAATAAATTATTGTCAATAATTTTCTCATTACCACCAACTTTTGCCTCAAATGAACAAAATTTCTCTTAATACAAAATTTCTCTTGCCTTAAAAGACTCAAAACGTATTGACGAAACATCATGAAACAAGAGAGAATGTCAAGCTTGTCTTAAATGTCAATAGAAAAAAAACATTGAAAATCTCTTCAAAACTCTAATAAATAATACGTTGACGTTATAACCCATTTTGCCAATTTCACTCAACTTGGACTAGAGTTAATATATAAACATGTTTAGGTTCTAAATATATAGGAAAAAACAAAAAAAAAACAAAAAAAAAACAAAATAAAAACAAAAAATCTCCTATGGTGATTCAAGTCCTTTTATTAGACGGCATACCTATCTGAGGAGACAAAAAAAATCTTGCCGACCTTGTCTCTAAAGCCACGAGCCGCCACTGGTATTTTTTATAAAAACTGGAATATAGAGATAAACAAAGCATCTAGCATTATTTAAATAGAAAAATGCTCTCAGGCGAATCTTAATATCATAATCGGGGGAAGTAGTTCAACAGGAAGTCCAAAACTTATAATAAATGATGATGTAGTCTTGCATATTGCAAGAAACGTCCAGTCTTGGAGAAACTTATATAAATAAAACTTTAAACTACTTTACCAAAACCTCTTTGGAAAAATATATCTTATTTTAAAAAATTATACACTTTAACACCCATTATATTGAAAATATTCAATAACGCCTGCTTGGATACCTTTTAATCCTTTATCCTTATTTATTGCTTACCACGCCATTAATTATAAAATATAGAAGGATGAAAATGTATTGTGGCTATACAAAAGCATAGAATTATTAAAGTGTTAAATATTTTGACCAAATAATTTAATAATCCGCAAGCAAATGTCACAATTAAAGCGAAAACTATAGTCAATGTATAAATATACTCACTAGTAATAAAAAGTACACCTCATACTATTTTGTTATTGTATATTTGTATGTGAAAACTAAAATTTTGTTAATCCAAATTAGCAAATCCTTCTAACACTATATTTATGAATAATTATTGTATTGGTTACAGTGCACATTAATTTCGAAATCAATTAGATCCGTTCGATTTTCAGCAAGATACGGTAAATGCTGATAATAGTCGCGCAATCACATTAGCTAAAATCGCTCGGCCTGAATAAACTATTAACACTACTAATGACAACGGCGTTAAACGTAATAGTTACAAATTGATAAAGGTTCGCATTAACAAGTAAACACTGCGATTTGTCCGATCGAAACACAAGCGGAGAGGTGGGTGGCAACGACTGAGAGAAGAGGTTCTAATTTATTGCTTTGTTGAATCCATTTATGTACACTTGTCGTGTTCATCAATGTTTTGCATGTCCATTATATGCTTGAGCCTTTTCTATTTATTTTTTAATTATCTATTCTATATTATGCATATATTATCTTTCGTCTCGTATTTAAAATTGCTCTTTCTATATTTGGATGTAAAACCCAGAATCTGTCAATTGTTTTTTCCGTACAGGCCCACGTTATGACTATGCTGAGATTCCTTTACTTTTGTTCTTTATTGTCAAGTTTATTATTCCGAATAAACTCCAAATATTTTCAATTTTTGATTAAGTCTACATGTCTTTTTATGCTCTATAGGATTTTTTGCCCTATGTCAATATATTTATCCACCACTTGAAGTTTTTATCTTCAAACTTACTTACAGAAATAATATTTGTGTTATGTCCATATTGACAGTTAAACAAATAGCATCAAACATTTAATTCCATTACCATAAATTGTAGTTTCTTGAGATTTTCAGCTATTAGTTCGTTCATCGTTTATGTTAATTCCTTTATTTTCTCGGTTTATTTGCTTCAAAACATCTTGGAAAACGGAAATGATTTTGACGATACTCCCTTCATATTTCTTATTATTTTCACATATTTTACACATTAGAATGCGAAAACCTTGAATTATTATATGTCCATCTGTCCATAAAATATAACTACTCCATTATTAGAACAGACAGAATGATAAATATGGTGTCGAATGAGAGCTAATAAAAATATGATAATAAAGGCAGTAAACCCATGAGTTAATTGGCAATAATCGGTGGACGAGCAGGGAAGATGTATGTTCTCTTTAGTTGAAGTCCTATAAAATCGACTTCGTGTCATTAGCTTATCAAATATAACCATGCTTGTCATTTAATTAAAGGGTTTTAAACCTATTTTCGTAGCTAGTTTTAACTACTCTTAAAATGTTTCACTGATGATTTTCCGACTGGACCGAAAAGGTTTTGAAAAATTGTAACTACTACTATTTGTCGGTTTATAACGTTCTCCGCCGTCTTCGACTTCCAATCGCCACTTAGTCCAATTGTTCCATAGGTCTTCTTCTATAACCCTCTCTCTTAGTTCTTTATTTATTCCTTCGCTCCAACTTTTTCTCGATCTATCTCGTTTTCTCTTTCCTTCTGGTTGCCATTTCAATATTTCTTTTGGTATTCATTATTCATCCATTCTTTGTATTTCTCTTATGCGTTCCTTGGTAATCCTTTCTCTTCTAGATTTTAGTGCTGTATAAAGTGATACTTTTTACTATAGTCTCATATATCCTCTTTTTATTTTATTTGGTAATGGATTGACCCCATAAAATGCTATTTAACATTGTGATGGCTTTTTGTCTCTGATGTATTTATCTCTCTTATGGCTTTGTCTAATGTTTCATCTTGTGAAATAGTGATACCTAGATATTTGTAGTCACAGCAGTGCTTTATCGTGGTATTATCGTCTAATCTTTTTGCTCTACTCCAATGCACATATAATCGGTTTTCTTTTTATTTACTTCTAGACCCCATATATCAATCTCTTAAATTAATTTTCATGCCATATAGTTTAAATCGTCATAATCTTGATCCATCATTACTTGATCGTCTGCAAAGTTAAGCACAGCTTCTTTAGCGGATACGCACTTCGTACAGCTTTCGTAAGCCGATAAACAACATATGGATATTTTAGATTCGGGGCCATATCTTGTTTTCTATTATCTGGGTTAAGGAGAAAATATGATTAATATTTGATGACCCTACGATATCCTGCTTGTTGTTCTGCTATCATAATCTAAGTATTCTCTCTCGATTGGGTTCTTTAAAACCTTTCCATGTATTCTACTTATAGATCCGGTTACAACTATTCCTCGTTAATTTTTCACAATTATTTTTATCACCCTTTTTATGTATAGTACTGAGGTATAATATCTTGTATTCCGTAGGGGTTTTGCTTGTATTTATGCATTCTTGAAATAGTTGTTGAAGACATTCCTACAATTTGTTCGTTCGTACTCGAAACAATTCTCCGGATATATATCCCCTGGTCTGGATGCTTTGTTCCTCTTTAGCTGTTTACACACATTTTCTCTGTTGTTAATCTTATTGGCGAGCCGACTATTGAAATTCTATCTTGGTTTTAATTTCTATGTCCTTGAAATTCGACTCTATTATCTACCAAAAGTTCTTTGAAATACTAATCTCAGTCTTCACGTTTTATGCTCTGTATTACTTCTTTATTCTTTACTTTTCTTAATTTTTCTTATCAGTTTACAGCTTTCTGTGCTTCTGTTTCCTCCTAGATAAGTATTTATTCGTTGGCACTTTCTTTCTCAAGGCTCGTTCTTCTTCTTAGAGATTTTTCTTTGTGCTTCTGCTTGTTTTTCTTTATATTTTATTTTGTCTTGTAATGATTTGGAGCTTAAATATTGTTGGTATAGTTGTCTTTTGTAAAAAAGTGTAATCTTTTTGAATTCATTTTAAATATTTATAATAGAATAAACAATTATACAGTGGAAGTCTTGATTTCTCTGTAAGTTTTTTTATTTACTTCTTGTCTCCACGATAATCTTAGTCTTCCCCTTATCCTGCGGATGGTGGGCATCGACTGTAGATGCCACTGACTCTTTGGTCATATATAATCATTCATTCTTTCAACACATCCATTCCATTTCAGCCTTTTATATTGTATAGTTTCCAAGTGTCTATATCCACATGTCTATGTCCATACATTACCTGATTTTAGTATTTCTTACACTATCTGTTTTAGTGATTTGTCAACATCCACGCCAATAATTCATGACCATGTCTTTTATTTTGGATACATATTTTTTATTTATTACCCAAAGCTCTACCCCATTTGTAGTAATACTTTCTATGCTAGTTTTGTTTATCCTAATTTTTTTGTTTCAAGTGATGTATTATTCCAGAGTATACTATTCAGTTGACGTATTGCTGAATTTCCTTGACCAGTTCTAGTAGATATTTTTTTGGTATTGCGACCATCGTTTGTAATGCTTACACCGAGATATTTATAGCTATCACTATTTCCAATTTCACCCCCATTACTACATTTTCGCAATATGTTGTAGATATCATTTTGATCTTCTACAGCTTATTACTTAGCCATTCGCAAAATGCAAGTCATAAAGTTTATGATTTTTAATTTTGACACCATAAGTTCACATTTTCTTTTTCAAATATCCAGAACTCCTCTAAATAAATTTTAAAGGGCTTATGTGCAAAGCAGCAGCCTTGGCGAAGTCATTTGGTCACTTTTATCTTTTTTGTCACTTTTGTGTGTGTATGATTTTAAATATACTATATATTTAAATATATATAGTTTATTTAAATAAATTCGTTTAAATAAGTATAAATATAGTCGGTTAGTGAACAAACCTTCGACAAATGTTTCATAGTCATAGTTAATAGTTGATGTCTTGAGTTACACGCTAATCAGGCAAATATTTCAAACGCTGTGGTATAAAATTCAAAGGGTTTAATAAGTATTATGATAAAAGACAAGTGTCTCACATTTCGAGGAAACGCTGTTAATTTTAGACTATTTTATATACCAAATCGTTACATTTCAAGAAAGTCTAAATGTTGTTATGATGATTTCTCTCCAATCAACTATAGGGTTGGTGAAATATATCCCATTTCTTAAAAAATCATTGATCCTAGCTAACAAAGACTATGGCAAAAATAGCACAAGACAAATCTAGACACGACAAGAACTACCTAGGAAAACTAGAAGAACTAGAAAATTATTGCTAAAAAAATTAAACCGCAAAGTAAATATCATCAAGGAACACGCTAAATTCTAAATACTCTAAATAATGTATAATTCAAATTATTGTTTAGTTTTTTATATAATCTGATACCAATTCTAATTTTTCACTACCTACATGATACATTAATATTCTATATTATATAGAAGGTGTCTTTAATAATTAAATTCTTGATTCATAAATTCTTAAACAAATTGAAATAACTAACATCGCTCTATGCCCACACCACTGGAATAGTTGGCGGCACTGCTAATCCATCGGCCAATGGTAACAAGGCAATCACCATCGATGCATAAATCAAGTAACAATTGAATACGATTCAATTCGACAATAACAAATTAGTGGAGGCATTTGCATATTGGATTTTACGCCAACAAACGAGAACCTGCCTCGACGGTGGTTGACATATGTAATTTGCTTCGAATGGTGGTATTATCGAACTTGAATTAAATAATTTTACAGCCGCAGTTTGCCATTGGAATTTGTTCTCAACTGTATTTGTGCTGGTACAGTTTTACCAAAATTGTGATATTTGATATGAATAAATTTTGAAAATAATCATTTTAAAAACAGTATTTCTTTATTACGTTAAGTAAGCTTAGTTGCTGTTCTTTGCAGTGTTAATAATTTCTTTGCTTTGTTCTCGTAGTTAGTTGTATGGTGTATATATGAAACCCATAACATAGGTCACTAGCACCACATTTCGAATGTCTCTAACTGTTTTATGGCATATTTTGGGATGGGAAAATAAAGACGTAGAATAAGATCTAAGAATTCTTATGAGTATATTGATACTTAAAGATAGGTTACAGAAGATTTTTTTATGACCGTTAAAAGAGCTTTTGGCTTTTTCAATACGAGTTTATCTTGCATAGCTATGATCCCAGATATCCTTAATCCTCATAATATTCGTAATCTTTATTATTTAAATCTAAATGACTATTTTCTGCCTCTTTGTAAAAGTGGCAGTAACCAGAAATAATGACAATTATGACGATTATAACATCTTCATATACGGCCTGCTAAAATAAAACAATAATATCTGACATTTACATTAAACAACAATTATCTCCAAAAGTATTATCTTTAGGCAGGTTACCATAATTATGAAACCTTAACCGGGACAGTAAATAGTGGATAGGGTAAAGTATAAAAAAAACGATTAAGCTGCTGCCAAAAATTTTTATTAATAAAATACCCATGGACGTATAAATAAAGATGGACTGGGCATGCCTTGCACTCTGTTCGCCTAAATTTGAAGTCGAAAAGTTTATAGGCGCGGGGAAAGAGGCGATATGATAGACTGTGATATTTCCCGTTTAGTCAGCGGCGTACCTTCCAATAATTTAAAGGTATTTGAAACAATTTTTTCATTTGAATAAATAATGACTATTGGTTTGATTGCTTCTATTTTTAGTACCGTAAACATATAAAATATTTCGAATAAGTGAGAAACAACGAAAGATGAATAATTTTAATTTTCAGTGTATAGAAATCCATATATTTATAAAAATTGATTTAAACAAAAGAATAAAGATGGAGTAAATAAAATCACAAAGCAATTTATATAATATTTTATTTAAAGTAAATACTAGATGTTAATACTACAAGAACTCGTAACACTGAGATTTTCAACATTCCATTCCACAGTACGAATTATGGCCAAAATGAACCCATTACAAGAATTTTACGAACTGCTAATGAGCACAGCAATAATTTAGAGTTATTTAGAATATCTACAGCAGCATTTAAGAAAATCATTTGAGCGATTTTGAGCATTATTTAATACCTTAAATACCATTTTAATTGAATTTTGTTTGATTTTAATTTTGGTTTGTTTTTTATTAACGCAAATAATACACAAGGAACAAAAAGTTTAAAAAAAAAATTAAAATTTGCTAAAATTACAAAAATTGTCAATATCACATAATAAAAGATAGTAAATTATACAATTCATTGCAAAATCTAACTGAATTGCAAATTGCATAATAAAACCTTAGAAGTAGTTTACGAATAAGTTTTAGTTACTGCATGTGATACCCAAATATATAATACTTTAGTTGCTTGAACCTAAACGTACTGTAATTTCTTAGTTCCTCGTTAAGAAACTCTTCCACTGAATAATATGGTCTTTCAGATAGATAGGCTTTTGTCAATTTACAGAACTTAAGGAAAGAAGTTGTAGATTTAAGTTGCAAAGGAAGTTAATTGTATAATTTTTTGCCGAATATAATATAGATTTCTTTACTAACTCAGTGGGACGGAATCGATAAAAACATATCCTAGGTTGAATTTCTGGTGGAGTATTCATGATTGGGTCTTACTGGAAAAACATGTAGGTGTTTACCAATTAAGAAAACAGTTTCTAGAATATACAAATAGGAAAGAGTTAAAATCCCGTAATTTTTGAAGTAGCTTCTACAATGTATTATTCTACTGAGGCCAAAAAGATACCGTATTGCTCTTTTTTGTAACTTAAAAATAATATTATATTGGGTAGCTGTACTAGAACCGCAAAAAAGAAGGCCATATCGAAGATGAGACTCGAACAAAGAAAAATATCTTATTTTGGAAGATGCTAAATTCTGCTTCGAAACAGATCTTATTGCATAGCTAGCTGAGACTAGTTTCTTACTTAACAAATCGATATAAAGGAGCCATTTAAGGTTGCTGTCTGTAAAAATACCATGAAATTTTAAAGAAACAACGATACTGATCTGGCTGTTATTAAGAAGCAAGGGTTAAAGAGCTCCTTTATAGGATAATGCTACTGTCTTATTCATGTTAAAAGAGAGTAAATTATAGTCGCACTAGGTTTTTATTTTAAGTTGATCAGAAGTTATAATTGCATGAAGAGTTAAAGATAAGAAAACGTAGAGGGCCCAGTACTGAACATTGTGGTACTCCACATACAATGCTTTTGTGACTAGTCAGTATTATTTGCTCTAACTGATCATTTGTGACTACGCCAAAAGATATAATACACCAGTCCAGCAAGTCATAAATTGTATGATAAATTCCATGTAAAGCCTTTTACTTCTCTTCTAATATAGGGAGATATACTCGGATACAAATGGCACTATTTTTTATATCTTTCTTTCTACTACAAGCTCAAGTTTTTAATCAACCTCAATTAATATTCACTGGTTTTGCTACATTGCCGTCGACGATTTTTTTTGTTTGTATCGCTCTATCTATAAAGTTGCGCTCATCTGTCCCAAAAACTACTATAAAGGCTTTGGTTATTGAATGATTGCAGAAATACTTGTATTTCTTTTTCTTCTTCCTTCTTGAACGTAGCTTTAAAGCCTGTTTCTTATTCAATATTAGCCTCCTAAATTGTTTAAATGATCGCACCAACTCTTTCTTGGTCTGCCAATACTTCTTTGTCCATCTGGTGACTTATCTGATGCTATTCGTACTATACTATTCTCTGCCATTCTACTAATGAGTACGTTCCAATCTTGTTTCCGTTTTGTCATTCATTCATTTATGTCTTCTATATTGCATGCTCTTCTTATGTTTTCGCTTCTCTCTCTATCCAACAGACTTTTCCCTAATATTTGTCGAAGTATTTTCATTTTTGTTGTTTCTAGTAGTCGTGTCATTAACAGATCCGCGCTTTACTTGCTTTAATTGCTGATCTGATTTTTTGTACTCGATGGCTGTTTCTGTGATTTGTCTTAATACGAATACGGCGTATACGCGGGATCTTCTAGATCTGAATCCTTGTTGTTCATCTGATAAAGTTGTTAGTTTATTGATTTGGTTGGTTAGGACTTTTATGATAAGCTTAAGTATGGTGTTTAGTAGATTTATATCTCCATATTTGTGGGGGTTTTCTTTATCTCCTTTCTTCAACATTGGTATCATTATGCTGTTTCTTTATGCATCTGGTATCTTGCAGTGCGGTATTAGTTTTTGTACAAATTTTGTCATCTCTAGGGTTTTACTTTTTCCTCCGAATTTTAAAAGCTCTTTGCTTATTCTGTCTGGTTTTGGTGACTTTCTATTTTTGAGTGAATTTATGGCTATTTTTCTTTCTTTTAAACAATTCCGTTAGGAATCTTTTCCATTCGTTTGCTGGTATGTTATTGTATCCTTTAATTCTGCCATTTCTTTCCGTTGGTTTCTTATGAATCTTATTATTATGAATTATTGACACAATCCAGGAAAATGCAACGTCAATTTAAGCCCAATCAGAAGATATGTCACAAAAAGAAAAGTAAAAACCAAGTAAATAATACTGCATTTTATAATTATCACCCTACAATGATACATTAAAATAATTATACTTTACAAAGAGCGATATCTTCACATAACAACATCAAGCATATAATTAAAAACCATATTCTTTTTCAGATAATTATGTTGTAGCTAACGATTGTGAAACAAAAGTTAATGTCATAATATGTACTTCCGTATATCTAATTGATAATTATGATTTCTCAAGTTCATAAAAGTTAAAACATTAGTTTTCATGTCGAGTCTAATATAAAGATTTATGGCATAAAGAATAATTCATCTCATGAGCTATTCGAAAGTCGTTATATAGACTTGTTATGGTGAGTAGTTACATCTTTATCGAGATTATGTGATAAGCAGTGGCGTAGAGTGCTCGTCTGATTTTATAAAGAACTTTAAGAAAAATGATCGCCAAAAGAGGTGAATATTAACAAAATATTCTTCGTTATGGTAGTTTAACTCACGAGAGACATATTTTTGAAGTCAATTCCTATGAATTAACTTATTAAGTTCAATTCTCTATAACGCTTTGCAGAATTTGTACCATTTTCTTTAAGTTATCCGTTTGAATATGTTAAGTAAATCTATTTCTAATATTTGTTTTATTGGCTCCCGACATATGAAGTCCTTCCTAAAAAGTATGCAACCCTCGTTCAGAAATTCGCGCTTTCTATGTGGAGTGATGTATTTTGTACATTTTATTAGTTAACAACGTTATCTTCAACCAAAAAACCTCGTTAAAATTCGTGCTTTGTTAGGATTGCTTTATCTCAGTGGTGTCTTGAAATCTTCAAATCTTACGACTAACAATTTATGGTCTAAGCAGTTTGGTCCGCCTATTTTTGGAGCTACGATGTGCAAAAATCGTTTTGAAGTTTTAATATCATACCTTAGGTTTATTGAGAAAGCCACAAGATTAACAAGAAAGGCAACAGATCTCCTAAAACATCCCTAAACCTGACAAATATGAGATCAAAATAATAACAATGTGTGATCCCAAGACATATTACACGTGTTCAGCCAAGCCTTACGTGGTAAAAGAAGTCCGTTGTGCAAAATATTCAATTCCAACACAATATGTACTGCATCTTACAAGTGATATATATATATATATATATATATATATATATATATATATATATATATATATATGGAACCAATAGGAATTGCACCATGGATAACTGGTTCACTGTATCAGGTGTCGAAAGTGTTACGAGAAAAAGGCCTTACTGTAATGAGAACGCTTAGAAAAAACAAGCCAGAAATATCACGACAACTAATTGAAACAAAAGGAAAACAAGTTTCATCATCTCTATTTGCTTTTGATGAGAAAAACCTTTTAGTGTCATTCGTTCAAAAAAAAAAAATAATAATAATGTCATTCATTTATCGTCTATGCATACTCAAGATGATGTAGGTAAAGAATCGAAAAAGCCAAAAATAATCTTGTTCTACACTAGTACAAAAGCTGGTGTAGATACATTTGATTAACTCTGTCATTGAACAACAGTCGCCAGAAAAATTTGCAGATGGCCATTTCGAATTTTCTATGGCATGTTGGATATTGCAGGAGTCAACAGTTACGTCATACATAAACTAAATGTTAATAAATCACCGTCCCGATCAAACTTTCTAAAGGAGCTGTCGTTCATTTTGATTAAAGATTGTTTAAAAGAACGAATATGTAATAATCACTTGCCAAGACAAATCCGCAGCAGTATCAAATACATTTTAAATTGTAAAGATAAAGAAATAATAGAACAAAATCCCCAAGATTCATGGGTCGCTGTGACTTTTGCCCAGAAGGAAAAACCAAAAAGCGCGCGATAAAAAATGTGAGCACTGCCGAAAATGGTCTGCGCCGAACACCACCTGTGCATTTGCAGTGACCGCAAGTAAATTATTTTGTTCATAAAAGTGTATCCTTTGGCTTGTTATGTGTCATTACATATAAACAAATTAGTTCAGTTGTTGCATTTTGTCAAAAAATTATCGTCAATATTTTTTTATACTTTTAACCAGTACCACAGTTTTATTTTAAGTTTCTCATTTGTTATTTATGCAAAAATATTTTTGTATAAAATTTATGAATATATATGTTTAGAACCAAAAATAAAAACACGGAGCTAGGCTAGGCTATAAAGCAGTTCATCAGCTAATTCTTGATCGCCGCTTTCAAGAAAATTTTGGAACAGTTCTTCGCTGTTATGGGAACAACCAGGAATGTATTCTTTTCTCTCCAAAAGGATTTCTTTAGATTCCAACATGGGAGAGGGATGGATGTAATTATAGGAATTTAAGTTCCTGCCTCTAAGATCACTGGGTGGTGTTGACTTTGTGGGAAATCCATTACTTTTCGAGAGACTGATACAGGTTGCCCATTTTAACGGAAGGGAGGTTGCACCATAATACGATAATAGATAAATATGCCGAGACTGATGATGATGATGATGATGATAATTATGATCATAATTATAATGATATATATATATATATATATATATATATATATATATATATATATATATATATATATATATATATATATATATATACCTATACTGCGAATCAATAAACAAAAGTGGAGGTGGGCTGGACATGTTGCTAGAATGGAAGACGGAAGATGGACGAAGAGATTATTGGAGTGGAGACCAAGAGCCGACAAGCTAAGTCGAGGCAGACCACCCACCCGATGGGCCGACGACCTAAGGAGAATAGAAACAAACTGGATTGCAGCAGCTAGAGATAGAGAGAACTGGAGACGTTTGGAGGAGGCCTATATCCAACAATGGATGTGAAAATTCGGCTGGATGATGATGATACAACTTCTAGAATAATACTCTACAATACATATCGCTATTTTAATCAAAACCCGATTTGTTTGTAATTTTAGGACACGATATAATCTAATAAATAATGTTATGTTTTAATCTAATGTTTTTCCTATTACTTATTGTGCATTTCAGTTAACAGCAAAAAGGGGGCATGCTGTAGATTGATTTTAGTAATCAATTGCAGAATGCGCCAACCAATTCTTATCTAGGAAATTTTATTTCGAGTAACGAATTGAATCTATATATCATATTACGAAAGCGGAATAGCGAAGGTCCGGAGTAAGTCAACAAAATTATACGGCATTCGACATGCACACTTATCTCCATTCAATTTGGCAAGGAAAATTGAACAAGCCATTTCTGTTTAATTTATTGTAGTGAAATATGTCGCTTTGGCTTTGGCTTTGGCCCCAGATTTGATCCTATCTGTGGGCAAAAGAGTTTTATTGTGATTTATTCAATTTTGAAAATAATCGGTTATTTTCTTAAGTATACAGTATAAACTGAAAATGCAAATGTAAATATGACAAGCTTTTCAGTGACGGATTAGGAAACGTAGAAAAAACAAAACGTATATAGATATTATTTTTATATATGTATATTCTTATATTTATTGTGTTGTTTTTATTAAAAAGAAAATTCTTCTTATTTTTAATTTAATTTTTCATATTTTATTTTTAAAACAGGAAAATTTTAAGGAGGTATTTTGATTAAAAAGGGTCTTAAACTATCTTCTTCATTTGGCCTTATAGACCAGAAATATTAAATAAATTTATGATTGATATCATTAATAAAATATCAACAATATCCACAATAAATTGAATCCATCAATTTGATTGATGGAATTAATCTAATTCAACATGAAAAAAAAAACATTCACTTGTTTTTCTGGATGTAGTCACAAAAGAAGAATCGGACATGAAACCAAAGTTTACAGCAAATCAACCTAAACCAACAGATATTTAAATTTGTAACATTTTTTTTATGATTAAAATATTATATTATTTTTATTTCTTTTACCCCGTTGCTGATACGTCCATGGTCGTATTCGTAAATAGGTTGTTAAATTTTATTGGAAACTATCGAAATTTTACGGAAGAATCTACCGACTTATTAAAGACGCCGGGTTGGTTAATCCTTGGCTAACCTCTTTCCAGTTTCGCGTCTAGTCCTTTTGATAGATTTGTTAAATATCGTCGAAGGCACGTTATAGTAATTTTTCTGTAAAAACCTAATCTAAAAGATTTTATTTTCTCACGTTCCAATTGCTGGTATCGTTGTTTACCTCGAACCTTTACAACCTTTTTGTCTTCTTAGAAATACATACAGTCTGGCTGTCGTTTTAAGTCGAAGTTACCACACCCTTTTTTTGGGTAGTTTGGTAAATTTTTGCAGAAGGAATACCACTTGTGGCTGGGCGATTCTCGAGTGAGGACGCTTGCCTAAATTACCGTCTCTACGTCTCTGAATTTTTCTCTAAGTGTGTATACACTTATATATTTGAGTTTTTTTTAGTCTTATATCATATTAGATTAAATATTGGTATAAAGTACCTTTTAATTTAAATAACTTCAGTGCTTAATACAAGTAAAGTATTATAATAGCTTCAGTGCAGTGTAACAGTAATCGAGAATTACTGTAAGTTATCATAATCATATTATCTTCAAT
>OU898281.1:30416362-30746984 GCA_918026665.1 Diabrotica balteata | reverse complement strand
GTTATTGGAAATTATACATTGTCTAGGATAGTACTCTACAATACATATCGCTATTTTAATCAAAACCCGATTTGTTTGTAATTTTAGGACATGATATAATCTAATAATAATTTTATGTTTCAATCTAATGTTTTTCTCATTACTTATTGTGCATTTCAGTTAACAGCAATAGACAATAGTTAAAAGGGGGCATGCTGTAGATTGATTTTAGTAATCATTGCAGAATGCGCAACCAATTCTTATCTAGAAATTTTATTTCGAGTAACGAATTGAATCTATATATCATATTACGAAAGCGGAATAGCGAAGGTCCGGAGTAAGTCAACAAATTATACGGCATTCGACATGCACACTTATCTCCATTCAATTTGGCAAGGAAAATTGAACAAGCCATTTCTGTTTAATTTATTGTAGCGAAATATGTCGCTTTGGCTTTGGCTTTGGCCCCCGATTTGATCCTATCTGTGGGCAAAAGAGTTTTATTGTGATTTATTCAATTTTGAAAATAATCGGTTATTTTCTTATGTATACAGTATAAACTGAAAATGCAAATGTAAATATGACAAGACCTTTTCAGTGACGGATTAGGAAACGTAGAAAAAACAAAACGTATATAGATATTATTTTTATATAATATGTATATTCTTATATTTATTGTGTTGTTTTTATTAAAAAAGAAAATTCTTCTTATTTTTAATTTAATTTTTCATATTTTATTTTTAAAACAGGAAAATTTTAAGGAGGTATTTTGATTAAAAAGGGTCTTAAAATATCTTCTTCATTTGGCCTTATAGACAAGAAATATTAAATAAATTTATGATTGATATCATTAATAAAATATTAACAATATCCACAATAAATTGAATCCATCAATTTGATTGATGGAATTAATCTAATTCAACATGAAAAAAAAACAATTCACTTGTTTTTCTGGATGTAGTCACAAAAGAAGGAATAGTACATGAAACCAAAGTTTACAGAAAATCAACCTAAACCAACAGATATTTAAATTTGTAACATTTTTTTTTATGATTAAAATATTATATTATTTTTATTTCTTTTACCCCCGTTGCTGATACGTCCATGGTCGTATTCGTAAATAGGTTGTTAAATTTTATTGGAAACTACCGAATTATTACAGAAGAATCTACCGACTTATTAAAGACGCCGGGTTGGTTAATCCTTGGATAACCTCTTTCCAGTTTCGCGTCCTAGTCCTTTTGATAGATTTGTTAAATATCGTCGAAGGCACGTTATAGTAATTTTTCTGTAAAAACCTAATCTAAAAGATTTTATTTTCTTCACGTTTTAATTGCTGGTATCGTTGTTTACTTCGAACCTTTACAACCTTTTTTGTCTTCTTAGAAATACATACACTCTGGCCTGTCGTTTTTAAGTCGAAGTTACCACACCCCTTTTTTGAGTAGTTTGGTAAATTTTTGCAAAAGGAATACCACTTGTGGCTGGGCGATTCTCTAGTGAGGACACTTGCTTAAATTACCGTCTCTTGCCGTCTCTGAATTTTTCTCTAAGTGTGTATACACTTATAAATGTGAGTTTTTTTAATCTTATATCATATTAGATTAAATATTGGTATATAAGTACCTTTAATTTAAATAACTTCAGTGCTTAATATAAGCAAAGTATTATAATAGCTTCAGTGCAGTGTAACAGTAATCGAGAATTACTGTAAGTTATCATAATCATAGTATCTTCAATTATCTGGGCGAATCTACGTTCAACCATTTTTTGACCTGTAGTTAAGGTTAACTACTGAGTTAGCATTTAATCAAGGAACATTTAATAATTTCATATGAACTTTCAGTCAGTTTTTAAGAACTTCTAAATTACGAACATTTAATTCTCAGTTAATCGTTAAACAAAAGTGCATAAGATAATATACTTAACCAGTGCGGGTTGGTTAAATTTTTATTTCTGTAATATTTTGGTATTCTTTAAATTTAACTTTAATTAACTTAGTGTTATTTGTTATTCATTTTTTTTATTTACTGTACCTGTTATCTCGAGGTAAGCCCTTACACAGCAAAGAGAGCTTTCTTCAATCAGTTTTAGTAGAACATTTTCAATTACCATCAGGCTCTCTTCACTGATAATATAATTTGTGTATGATCTTATTATATTGTATTTGTAAAGGTATTTCCTAATTATAATACTGTTCATTTCTATATGTATACAACCATTGATCAATTGATGGTGTATTTTTATTACTTGTACGTACATTCAGCCGCCGATATCATTGTGTTTGTTAAATATATTCTTTTTGTTTTATGTATGAAATTTTTATTTCTCGACTCCCAATAAGTTTCCTGATATAACAATACCTCTGAATATTTGCTTATTATATTAAATTATTATTATACCTTCGACCAGAAGAAAGACCAGGCTGATTTTCCAAGTTGACCAAGTTTCGTAGGTAAGTAGGTGGACGGAGTCCACCTAATATATTTAAATATTTGTTTATGTGTTTATGTAGAGTGTTGACCAATTTATTTAATTATTAAATGTTGATATCTTTCCTTGAATTTGGTCTCAAAAGCCTAATCTTATCTTGTCCTAGCTTTAGTTATTTCGTTCGTTGGACCCATTCTCGGTTTTCCAAAGCTACCCACGACTCGCTCTTCACCAACCATCTGGCTGTCCGTCCGGCAGTGTCTCCATTGGTGACCTTTCTGACACCATTCAAAAAATGTTTCCGAGGTTACAAATTACTACTTAAATCACAACTTTAACATCAAAAAAGAACTTATCAAGCGCTTGGATCTTGTGAAATCTTGATCTCTTCTTTTTTTTAACATCGCCTATCAAAAATTGGTTTTACTGGTTTTAATATGGTCCAACGTAGGCTTTTAATGAGCTACGCCCAGAACTCCAAAACATCTACTACGAAACATTTAAAAATCTCCAATCTTGTATTGTCAGAGCGCCGATTAAAAGTGTACGAGATAACGACATGGACTGCGTAGACGATGGATGTCGTGTTCGCTTACTCCGAACAATAAGCGCAACAGTGAACCACTTGAGAGCAGTGTTTGTCGCCGTTTAAGCACAATCCGAATGAGTTTCGGCGTCATTTCGTGACGTCGACAACCTATGGATTCACTGGTACACACCAAAGATCCAGAAATAGCCGAAACAGTGGACTTCACTTGACTTCACGGCTTTGAAAAAGGCAAAGACTGTCGGAAAGGTGATGGCCAATTTTTCCTGAAATTTAAAAGGTGGATTTTTGTGGTACTTTTCCAACATGACAACGCAAAGACTTCGTCATCACCACGTACAAATTGGTTAAATCTGCCTAAAAACTATTGTCCAATCCAGCTTATTCTCCTAATTTTGTCCAGTGTGACTTTTTTTGTTTCCAAACTCGCCAAGCAGAAATTTAAGTCGAATGAGACGGTCATCGCTATGTCAAGTGTATCGAGATAAAGGGAGCTAAAAATTTTGAGACATAAATCGCCACTTTTCCTAAATTCTCGTTATTCTTTTGTTGACTATTTAAAGTGGCAATAGCTGACAAAGATTCTTTGTATTTTTAAATTGAATTGTTTTGCCTGATAATAATAAATCAATTAATTGTTATGCACATTCGTTTATTTTTTTTGAGTTTAGTATTGTTAAATTTCAATTTTTTACCGCTGTTACTAGTGTATACTTAGCAACAAGGTACTTCTAACAAACTTATACTATTTATATTGATTTTATAAAAACAATTACTATTCTTTTAAATTATATTTTAATATGAAATCACTTTTATTATGCAATAGAAAAGCTATTGAAAGTTGTTATTTCCCATCATAGAAAGATGCTTAAAAACCTATATTATTTTTGATTAAAAAAGTTTGAAATATCGTTATAACCATTTAGCTTTTATTTCTGGAGTCACGACACTTTTATAGTTTGTTCAACTCTTCGCGATAAAATCACATAAGGCAGAAAGAAAATTTATACTTTATGCATTTTTTTATACACTATTATGTATCGGCAGAAACTTATATACGAAAGTTATCAAGTCTTATGCGTTTTCAATCATCGAATTTTAACACTTTTTTTATAAAGAAGTGATGGATTTGACCGTTACTTGATGTAAATTCATTTTATCTAATAATAAAATACTAAAACCTTTTCTTTTCAAAACTTCCACAAAATTTATTATAGTATCTTATCACTAGGCTGTTTCGGTAGAGTGCCTTTCTTAAGTGATCAATTTTTGGAAGTGTTTAAGGTTGAGAACGAGAAAATTGTTTGTCTCAAGTTGGTCATCCAGAATTATTTCTGTGTTGTTTAATTTGTTAATTTCCATAGATTCTAATAAAGTTAGCTTAAAGCATTTATTTTGGATGTGAAAATGTTTTCCTATTATTGGAAGCCCTTTAATGTTCTGCTATACATTTGTTAAAGGTTCTACCAGTTTGACTAATTTTGGGCAGTCGCTACATTTAAGTTTGTATAAATCACTTTATAAGTGCTTTTTATTTTGGCTCTTGCTGTTTTTAATATATTTGTCCAAGTTGTTGTTTGTTCTAAAAACTGTTGTTATTCCTTTCTCTTTTATTTGTTTGGCTAATTTTGTGGTTATTTTGGCTGTATATGTAATTTAGCAAAAGGCAGTAGGTTTTTTCTCTGGTGGTAGAAATAATAATTTCGGGATTTTCTTGTAGTTTTTGATTTAAAATTTTATTAATTGTTTGCTTGTTGTACCCATTGTTTACTGCTATTTGCTTAATGATATTTAATTCTGTCTCTAAGTTGTATTTTGACATCGGAATTTCTATTAATTTATGTATCATGCTATGATAGGCTGCCGGTTTATGTTGTGTAGGATGGGATGATAAATTGTGTATGGTGGTGTCAGTATAGATAGGTTTATGAAATACGGAGAACTCATGTTTATTTTTAAGTCTTCATGATTTTTAAATCTAAAAAATTAATGGATTGATTTTGTTTTGTTTTTATTGTAAATTAAATATGACTATGGAGTGAATAAATATACGATAAAAATTGATCAAGTCTGTTAGTTCCTGTAAAACATACCAGTACATGGTACGAGAAATCTACGTATCTCTACCAATATAAAAACTATAGTTTATTCGTCTTCCGGGTTTGGACCGTGTCATTTGTGAGTCTTCTATCTAAAGGTCCTAATTTTGCTATCACTCCTTCCAGAATTCCTACCGAAGAAATAGTTTCAAATGTGGAAGCGCCACTCCGCACAATTCCCAAAATTCCAGCCGACCGTATCCGCTTTGACGTCGCTAAATGTCTTGATACAGCCAAAATCCCTACTTCCAATATATCTCGTGAGGAATTCATAGCTCTCAAAAATCTCCGTTCTCTTTCTGAGATAATAATCCTTCCGGCAGACAAAGGTAATGTCACAGTCATCCTGGATACTCCTTCCTACATAGAGAAAGTAAACGACTTACTTAGGGATACATCCTGTTATAATACAATTTCTCGAGACCCCACTCCTAGAGTCGAACGCGAAATTTCCCATCCCATCAAACAGTCCGATCTTTCCGATGATGTTAAGAAGTCCATAGTTCCGAAAAACTCCATCTGCCCCAGAATTTACGGTTTTCCCAAAATCCATAAAGACAACGTACCTCTTCGTCCCATTGTGACTACGATTAACTCTCCTACCTACAAACTCACAAAGTACTTGTCGAATCAGTTTAAGACCTATACTGGTCGTACCTCTTCTTATGTCCGAAATTCCACACATTTCATCACCTTAATCTCCTCCCTCACGGTCGATCCCAAGACATTCTCGTCATTTCGATGCTATCATCCCTATTTACCAATATCCCCATACATGACTCTCTAGTTGTTCTGCGAGATCACTTGACCAATGATAACAAGTCTTTGGTTTTGGCAGATCTTGCGGAAAAATGCCTCCTTTCAACATATTTTTCTTTTAGAGGCAATTTCTACAAACAAATATCTGGAACACCAATGGGTTCTCCTCTTTCCCCTGTCATTGCTGACATTTTCATGGAAGCCTTTGAGTCTTTAGCCCTTAGAATCTTACCCCTTAAAACCAAAAGTCTGGTTTCGCTACGTTGATGATACATTTATCATCTGGCCCCATGGTCAACATACCCTTTCTCTCTTCCTAGATCATCTTAACTCACAACATCCGAGTATAAAATTCACAATGGAAGTAGAAAATAATCGGTCCCTTCCCTTTCTCGATGTGTTAGTCACCTCCAAGCCCAATGGCCGATTGGGTCACTCTGTTTATAGAAAAAAGACTCACACGAATCGTTACCTACATGCTTCATCACAACACCATCCTGCCCAAAAGAATTCTGTGATCAACTCTCTCATCCATCGGGCCATTTCGATTTCTGAACCTGACAACCTTAGAGAAGAACTTGGCCATCTACAAAAAACCCTTGTCGCCAACGGTTTACACCACTATTTAAGTGTTTTTTATTTTGGCTCTTGTTATTTTTAATATATTTGCCTAGGTTGTTATTTGTTCGGAAAGCTGGTGTTATTCCTTTCTTTTTTATGTGTTTGGCAATTTTTGTTGTTATTTTGCCTGTATATGTAATCGAGCAGTAGGTACTGGGTTTTTTCTCTGGTGGTGGAAATACTAATTTCAGGGCTTTCTTGTGTAGTTTTTGATTTAACATTTTATTAATTGTTTGTTCGTTGTATCCGTTGTTTACTGCTATTTGCTTAATTATATTTAATTCTGTCTCAAAGCTGTATTTGAATTTTCTGACATCGGAATTTCTGTTAATCTATGTAACATATTATGATAAGCTGCCAGTTTATGTTGTGTTGGATGGGATGATGAATTGTGTATAGTCGTATCAGTATGGGTAGGTTTATGAAATATGGAGAAGTCATGTTTGTTTTGAAGTCTGCTAATTTTTAAATCTAAAAAATTTATGGATTGATTTTGTTCTGTTTCTATTTATCATTACAAAACTGTTTGAATACGGGATGTTTTGAAATCTTTGTCTCTAGATGATCTATAAAAATATCTGATAGCAATGGGCTTAGAGGATTACCCATTATAAGTCCTGCACTGTTATTTGTATATATTTTATTATTAAATTCAAAGTAGTCCTGGTTTATGCAAACTTCGAGAAGATGTAAAATTTCAGATGTAATTATTGGATTTGTACTATTTTGGTCTAAAAGGTTTTTTACTAGAATAAAAGTGTCTGTAGGAGGGATACTAGGAAAAAGATTTTTTACGTCAAATGAAATTAATCTGGACTTGTTAGGTAATTGAAAATGTTGTATTTTATTAACTAGTTCTATTGTATTTTTTATGGTAAATTTAGGTAAAAATTTAGTGTGTTCTAAAATAATCTCTAACAGTTTTTTTGAAAGTTTATATGACGGAGCTGTATAAAAAGAAACTACAGGTCTTATTGGGTGATCCGGTTTGTGTAATTTAATGAAAGAGTATAATTTAGGAGGCTGTGGGTTCATGATATTTAGGTATTCCTGTTCTGTTGGATTTAGTATTGATTTTGAATTTTCTAACGCTAGCCTTAATTTGTTTTACTATGGTTACTTCTATTGATTGTCACTTAAACAAATAAGAGAAATCACCGACTTTTGAGCTACTCGTTAAGTTTTGTAAACGTTTGTTTCTCCATATATTTTGTATACTGTAAAAACTGTAACCGAAGTATTGTTGTCCACTGCGGTTTACGAAGCTTTTGACTTTTTCACTTTTGTACCTAGACGCAAAAGTACCTCACTTTTATGGTTTGGCGTTAAAGTAATATACTTATATTGCCAATTACGTCACAACAATTAATACTTTTATGACGTTTGCAAAAAATATATTTATATAATTTTCGGGAATATTTATTTAGATTTTTTTTTGATATCAATATTTTATTAATAAAGTATTAGATTTTTTAAATGTTTGATGTATATTTTGTCAATAAGAAGGCAAAGAAATAATTCGTAAACTTTTCTACCTAAACAAGATTAACTTTTCTATCGTCTTTTTACCTTACAGAAAACATATTGAATTTATTTCAAAAGTCTTCGCCAATCTGGTCTCCAAAGCGGAAAACAGAAAAAAATAGAAATATTTGTATTGAGAATTCGATCTTGATAAATATATCCATCTTATTTCCACGTATTCCCCAGTGATATCTCCACATATTTTGTTTTATGCGAAACGAAAAGTTTATCTATCTCGTCCATATATCTCCGTCCTCAGACTCACTCCGGCGTATGTTACGGCCAGCGGCAATTCAGAAAATTCAATAAATCATATTTATTACGACACAGTACAAAAACATTTTGCTTGATATATAATCAAGAAATCGTTTGAACGTATTTCCTGAATTTGTCGCATGTAGGAAAATACTTTATACTGTGATCTACGAGTAAATTTATAAATAAATATATATTTTCTATCAATCTTGTTGTTTTTAACATTGCTATTAAAATACAAGGTGCTAGGAATACCCACGAGACTTATTAGAATTACTTATTTAATGTTAAACAGGATGATAACACAGGAAAAGATAGAGAAGAAAAGAAGAAAGTGATATCAAATTGGAACAACGCAAATTAATTAACGTTTAACAAAAACACTTGAAAATCGGATTTTTCGCATGTTTCAAGAAAATCTATCTGGCTTCTATGACCTGAAATATATTTCTATATTTTTTATAAAATTTCAAACAGGATAGTTAATGATGTAGAAAGGAAAACAAGTTGAGTAAATCCAGTAAAAAAACCCAAATAATCCTTGAAAATCTGGTTTTTCGTACAAACGATGGCTGCAATTGCTTCTTTAAGTCCTGAAAATATTCTTTTTCGTTTATTTTTTAAATATAATTTTGAGATCCATTGAATTGACTTAGGTTCTATAGATCTTAAAGAATATTATTAACGTTGCAAATTTTTTTAAAAACCTTTAAAAACAACTTTTTTGGGGATTTAAAAGTGTTTTGACCAATTTTTGAATGATATAAGGAACTCAAATGGACTCAAAGGACTTTAAGTTATATAAAACCTATAAAAATAATTTTATGATGAAACGATGAACCTTGATTTATCTATTCAGAAGTCTGTAGAATGGAGAATATCCCCAAAACACATAAAAACAGAATTTTGGTTTTGAAGGCGGCACACGTTACAGAAATACCTGAAAAAAATCAAAAATATATTTTTTGACAAAATACACACAATAAATAAAAAATTAGACCAGCAGCCTTTTCAAAAAAAGTTTTATGCTTTTTTTGAAATGAAATACATTTTCAGGTTATGGATACTGAACCTACGGCTCTATAAAAATGGGCAAATATTGTAAAAGCCTCAACTATGCGTGTGAAGTTGTTGAAATGTTTAAATTGATTGCAAACCACTGAAAAAAATAACATAAATAAATAAAATCGAAACAATTACGTTTTTGGTAATAACTGAAGGGGATGGTGGCTGAAATGATGGAGCTAAGTCTTATTTTTCAATCACACAGAACGTAAGAAAATGAATACTTGTAGTGAGGGCATTTTGCGTATCCTAATGGTGGGTTCCCTATGCAGGATAGATAAAATAAATAAATGAAAAATAAACCAATCAGGAAAAGAAGTACAAGTTAACCTAGTAAGATATAAATAAACAGCAGCGTTGAACAAAAAGGCTATATGTCCAAATAAATAGATAATAAAAAGACAAGACAAACATAATGATGCTAGTGATGATACTTGAAATAAATCACTAGTGGGATATTGGACAGTGGGCATTTCCAGAATGCGTAGGGAATGCAATGACCTAAGCGTAGTGTAGGCAAGTTTATGATGATCAAACTAAATAAAGCAAAATTAGAACTATGCATTTTTAAGAATCTTTAAATAAAAAATTCAGGATTTATTTCTAGAAATGATGCCAGAAAAAAGAAAAGAACAAAATAATAGAATAGATTGATAACACTGGGGACAACATATTGTAAATACGAAGAAATAGATGAAAGAAATATAAAATGGCAACTAGTCTTACTGTTTAGCAATAGCAATTAGTCTATTACATTAAGGGTGTTCTGAAAAAAAAAAAAAGGAAATTAGTAGTGTCATTCTATTTAAACCCTTAGTGTCAACAAATATTTCTTTGAATAATTTTTTTTTTATACACGAGTCCCTTTGCATATCAGTTGGCCCAACGTTAGATTGAAACAAAAAATAAAATTTAGACAACAAAAAACAAAAGTCCAGCATAAACTTAAAATTTTTAATTTATTAAACCATATTTTTGGATTTCTATAAATATAGAAAATATATTTTTTAATTATTAAAAACGATTAATGGAACAGAATAACAAAAAATTAAAAAAAAATGAATAGAATATGTAATATTATCAAAAAAAAAATAACACTGACTAAAATCCTCTTTATTTTTAATTACATCAAAAATTCTTCGAGACAGTTTTTACCAAGTTCTGGCAATATTTTGGTGTAACTGAGTACCATAGTTCTTGCAAGTTGTGCTTTAATTCTTTCACGGACATGGCAGAATCTTTCCTTAACGCTTTTTTATTTCGCACCACAAAGTTTCTAGTGGGGACTAGTCCCGACTGTTGGAAACCCATTCCAGAAGTCTTATACCATGGCCTGTAATATATTTTAAACTCTTTTTTGAGGTTTGACAACCTGCAACTGTCCCGTTGAAAGACAAAATCTTCCATTAATGTTAAACTTTGTTCCATAATCGATAAAATTCATTTCTCTAAAATCTTGAAACATTTGTATGTGTTTATAATTCCATCGATAAAATGCAGCTTTTGACACCTGTAGATGACATGCTGTCGTAGATCATGACAAACGCAAGAAATTTTTTTGAGAATTTTTCTTCTTGAGACAATCAGGATAAAAAGCTTTATTTTTTCCTGCGGATAACGCAACTCACACTATCTCCAATGCACACTTCAAATTTGGAATTATCAGTCCATTGTATTGCACCACATCGTCCTCTTGTTCCCTTCTTTTTTTATGTAGACCTATCTGTCTTTCAGTGTGCCTCAAGTATGTCGTTCATTTTATCGTTTAAGTGGTCTTTTTACTGATCGTCTTCCTATTGGGAACCGCCTCTTGCCGTCTTTACTACTCTATTTAATGTCATTTGGCTTATATGATCGTTCCATTCTACGCTTCTATTTTTTACTTAGTCCTTCATATTCTCCACTTTGTATCTACGTCGTATAGTTGTACTTCTAGCTCTGTCCCCTATTGTTTTACTATCAATTTTTTTCAGTGTTTTCTGCTGTTTCTAACATCCTTTTTGTCCTCTCTGTACGTATGTCATTATTCGTCTGATGACTGTTTTGTAAATTCTGTCTTTTAGTTCTTTTCCGATATTTATATTTCTCCATATTGTTTGATTTAGGCAAACTGGTCTTTACTTGACCTAGTCACTTGATCTTCCACTTCAGTTTTGAGCTTTCCGTAGCTAGATAATGTGATGCCTAGAAACTCCAATTTACCTCTTAGTAGATTTGTTGGTATAATCATGCATTTTATTTTTTTGTGAATTAACATGTGAAATTTCTGTCGGTCATATTAAATTGGTGCAGCATACATTGTCAATCATCTTCACTCTGAGATAGTAGTATTACGTCGGCTGCATAGCAGATTATTTTAAGTTGTTTTTTCTCATCTGGTATCCTTTTTTAATTCTTACTTTTTTTATTTCATCCAAAATAAGGTTGAACAATAGGGAATTCAGGGAATCTTCCCGTCTTATACCAGCCGCTAGCTTTAATAGGGTCAGTTAGTTCTTCGTTTACTTTTTTTCTTGTATTGATTTGATATATTCGATCGTTTTGATTATTCCTAGAGATATCTTTCTTAAGTACAATAAGTGGATAACGTCCTTTAGTTTGACCCGATCAAAAGGCTTCTTCAGGTCCACCAAACATAGATTGCCGGTTTATTGTATTCTAACGATTTCTGTTGCACTTGTCTTATTATAAATAAAGCGTTGATGCATGATCTTCCCGACTTAAAACCTTGTTGGTCTTCTGCTAGTATTATAATTTAATTCAATTTATTTGTTATTACTTTGGTTGTTAATTTTAGTGTTGTTTTTAATTAATTGATTTCCCTGTAATTTTCCGGGTCGATTTGTCTCCCTTTTTAAAGAGAGGTATTAGGATGCTTGATCTCCATTCCTAAAAAAATCTGTTTTGTTCTATTATTTTTTGAGTTAGTTTTAATAGTTGTTTGGTCAGATCTGGTCCTCCGTACTTTAGGAGCTTGTTCAATATTTTGTCCTCTCCTGGTGATTTTCTATTTTCTATTTTTCCCGATGCTTCCTTTACCTCTTCCTCCTCAATAATAATTTCTTCGTTTGTGTTACACTATAATAAATCACCAATACCTCTGGTGTTGGCGGTTCATTATAGTCAGCTTTAGAAAATATAGATCGAAAGTAATCCGCTCATGTTGTCTTCTAAATGTGTTATAATCCGACAAGCGAGAGCTGGCGGGTGAGCTGCGCGAAAATAGAAAAGGAATTATTCTAAGAGAGATAGGAGAGGTACTTAATCGCGATTATAGGTATATAGTATAGATACTTAAACGGTTATACACGATGTGAACTCCTAGCCGACTGCATAGAAATGAGCAATCCCTTCCACTTTCCAATTTGTTCTACGCGCAACCCGCCAGCTCTCGCTTGTCGGGTTATACGTTTTTATAAGTTTGTTTATCTCTTTTATTTGTCTTCTGATTATTCTTCATATTTTTTTTTGTGTTCTGTAGAAGTAGTCTTCCATCTGTTTTAAGAACTTCTGCATCCCATCGTAAATATGTTAAATCTTTATGCTCTTTTGAGCATTTTAGCTTATTTTTCTTTGGCTGTAACGTTAAAAGAGGCTTTTTTTTATCACCATCATCATAACCGTTAAATTCTGTCGGTTTATGGGAACGCCAGAGACATATATATATATATATTATATATATATATATTATATATATATATATATATATATATATATATAAATATTATATATATATATATATATATATATATAGTAGTTTTGAGTTTCTTGAACCGTATTATATTTAATATAAAATTAATGTTTCTTGGGTTTAGGTTCAATAAAAATATGTTACATGTGGAACTAGATTTTATTTTCCATTGCAATCAATCAACGTTTCGGCAGGAAACCCTTGCCTTTGTCAAGATTCGTTAATGCCTGTGTCACGTTTTACGTTTTGAATCTTGACAAAGGCAAGGGTTTCCTGCCGAAACGTTGATTGATTGCAATGGAAAATAAAATCTAGTTCCACATGTAACATATTTTTATTGAACCTAAACCCAAGAAACATTAATTTTATATTATATATATATATATATATATATTATATATATATATATATATCAATCCTTTTTTGAGACTAATTATTTCTCTTTATTTCTTATAAATCACTATGTGTCTTAGCAGCGTTAGTTACTTGTTTTCACTCTTTTCTATTTCTGCATTTTGTCTTCCGGCTTGTTACGTTCATTGTGTTTATGTCCTCTTTTATCTGGTCCCACTATCTCTTTCTAGGTCTTCGTCTATTTCTTGGCCCCAATAGGATCCAATTTTTCAGAAAAACTCGTACGGATTGTTCAACTATATAATTTACTTTGTAAGTACCACATCCTAATTTTTGGGTAATATATTGATCTAGAAACGTATATTTCAACAAGATTACTCCACTTACTCTATTATATTATAGATAAGTTGCACGGCGATTTTTCACTATAATGCGTCTTAATGCATCAGTTATTTTACATAATTAAAAAATTTGATAATGATTGAGCAAATTTTCTCATCGACAACTTTACTTCGATGCATTTTAAAACTCACAAACGGCAATAAGCTTTAGGATATTACAAAATACACTTGACATCAATTGACAATTGTTTTGATGTCATTTTTCTCTAACTTTAAGGTAAAATATTGAGTGTCAAAGTATAAACAATCCACCAACAACCTAATTAAAAGAATGATAGACAAGAACATCCCTCTTCCTGTTAATATTCTCTTTCTACTATCACTCAATGAGAAGAAAACGTATAACTGCTTGATAAGCTTTTTGTCTGATAGTATGCCTGTAATTAGTAAAATTTGTAACCTTTATTCAGAAAAAATTCATGAAAAAAAAAATAAAAAAATTATTAAAAAAAAGTTCAAAAAAATAAATTAAAAAGAACAAAAAAAAATACTTAAAAAATAGATTTAAAAAGAAAAAAAAATAAATTAAAAAAAAGAAAAAAGATGATTATAAAAATACATTAAAAAAAAGAACTAAATAAGAAAAAAAAATTAATAAAAATATACCAAAATAATCGCTAAGAAGATCTAAACCTCCGAGATGTTGAATCGGGTTTATGTCCTAACGTAGTGAAAAAAAAAATGTATTACCATAGTTATAGTTATTAACATAATAGGTAGATATCTTTATTTTTTATTGTTTTTATGTGTAAGATGTATACACTATGAATTTCTGATGGCGTCTCTGAATAACTAAATTGTAATAAAGGTATGATATAGTATTTTTATTAACATAGTATGTACATTAGCTTAGCTGTTATTATTATATTAATCATATTTCACTATATTGTTCTGAAGCTATTTTCTTGTGGCATTGTAAATTAATTACTATTAAACTGGGAATAAGCCACAATTAAAGATAAAAATACGTTTATTGACGTTTCAATTTCCACTTCGGAAATCGTTCTCAAAATACAAACAGTAAATTAAACAAATTTTGTTTTTTGTACATAGTGAAAATTCTTCTATAATTTAATTTTATCTGACTCATTTATTTTGACAATTCAGACATACATTATGCATTTAAAGTAGACGACTTTAAAATGATATTGCCAATATTGTTGAGTTGCGCTCCTGGGACGACTTTACTTATAAGATAGTTCATTCGATTACATGAAATCAACTTTAACTTGAGAATATCCGTCAGAAAAAAATCATAGCATGTAATTCGTCTTTAAAAAGACAAACACATGACATGATGACAGTAAAATTCTCCTGTTAGTGATTCCATAGTAAATTATGAGGGAAAAACCAGGAAAAAAAAACCTCATAATACTATCCCGACATTGTAAGTATTTGTTCGTGAATTTAGTTTACCTTCAACAAACATCAAAATTCTGATTTTATATGTTACGTTATTTAAAAAACATAAATGATGTATCCTCTATATGTTACTGACTTACTAATACTGGTATTTTCTTATTAATAATTTCCTCTTTCAATATTGGTAACCAGATCCTACTACATTCTGCCGAGGAATTTGCGATACAATTGGCCTCATTTAGCATAATTAGAGCCGCTTCTTTGATTTTTCTTTTTTTACCATCCGTTTCTTTTAGGACTACATTTGAATTATTCCATTGGACCCTATGTTCATTATCCCATGCGTGTTTACAGATTTGAGATCTATTAAATTCCCTATTTTTAATATAAGATTGATGTTCACTTATTCTAACATTTAATGGCCTTGATGATTTACCTAAATAAAACTGATCGCATTCACAAGGTATTTTATAAATGCAATTCTTTGTCCTTCTTGTTCATTGTTAGGTTTGGTTTTGGACAAAATAGATCTCAACGTGTTTGTTGTTTTGAATGTTGTTGAAATGTTGAATTTATTTCCGATCACTAATTGACATATTTAAATTCTGTAACAAAACTTATGTTGATGGAGACTGGCTGAATGACAATTGTCCAAGCCAAGAAAAAGCAAGAAAAAAAAGGTAATAATGAAAAAAACAATGATATGTAATCTTTAGCAAAGATTTAGCGAAAAAATTTTATTGTTGAAAATAAATAAAAAAAACCGTAAAAGTAATGTTTTTAATAAATATATAAAAATTTCGTATTAATAATTAATTTCGAAATTTATAAAAGCATGTAGATTATATTAATCGCCATAAATTGCAAATTCCATAGGTGGGCCAATTAACATGGAAAGGGGCTCGTATATTATTTAAAACTGTATTAATTTCATTAACTCTTGAATTTGAAAATTGTTTTTAACCAGACCATTTCACCTGCACCAGAACCTATCTGACAACGTTTTATTTAATTTCATAGGAATTCAGTAGTCTTCAGCTATAAATATGCTCTTTCTGATAAAATAAAGCTATTAACGATTTCATGCATACCTAATCCCATAACTGAAGGCCATAAATAAGGATTTGGAAGACGAAGAAGTCAACGAAGAAAGACCAATCTGGTTTCTTGAAGATAGGAAAGTGTATATAAGCATGTAATATAAATGCGCGGACAAATCCATTAACAACGAAAATATTAATTTGTTGGATAAGACACGTGCGTACGTTAGTTGAGAAAGTGGGGTTTATAGACATTATTTTCCAATTCCAATTAATTTGCGCCATACATTACTTATTCTTTTTGTTTAGTTTATACTCGTATAATGTGGTTGATAAAAATATACGATATTATTGATTAATTGGCAAAACCGCATATTATCAAATAAGCTTTATATACCATGTGGTCCATATGTATGGAATAAATTCATTTTTAGCGTGATTATGGACTATGTGAAAAAAACCTGAAACAGGTCGATTTTTATTCTTAAATTTACACTTTACGTATGAAAATAATTTTCCCCTCCAGCACCCTCTTTAAATTATAAGCACCTGCTCGAAAATTTTAAATAGCAAAGGGGGTTGTGTGACATCTTGTTAGAAAGGGATTTTAGTCCTCTGTTCAGCAATGTCAAGTTTTTTTTAGTTTTGAGATTGATTTTACAATTAAATTAAATATTTAACTTGACCACCATTATTCACTTCTTGACAATAATCGAGGCGATTTTGGATGGTAATAAAACAAGAACTCAAAAGGAGGTTTGTGAAATGTTAATAATGTAAACAAGTTTCCCAGTCTACAGTTAGCACAATTGCAAAGAAATTTCGTTATACTGGACATGTAAAAAATATTAAAAAACCAGGTAGAAATATTAAATTTATTGATGAACAAAAGTTAGACGTACTTCTAGAGATTGACGAAAATCCGCATAAGACAACTCGAGAACTTGCCGCCATCAATGACGTAAGTAAATCATATATTTTGAGAGTTTTACATAAAGAAAGATACCACCCTTACAAAGTTCAGTTAGTTTAGGAGTTAAATAAAGATGATCTTGATAGAAGGCAAGAAGAAGGCATTGAGAAAACTCAATGAAGTATTTAGAATTATTCACTTTGGAGACGAAACTCTAACAAGCTCTAACGAAACTCTAATAAGCTTACAAGATAGACATATGCTATAGTAGTATAATCCTATAATATTATACCAACTACTAATTAGATAATTTTATACCAACATACATATGGCTTATCGCAAGATATAACCAGCAGATTAGCACAGACATGTATTAAACAAATGAACGGGGTACTGTGGGATAGACAGATTACCAGAAATACAAAGAAAATAATTTTATAATACCTTGGTACGCAGTATAATGACCTATGTAGCATAGAATTGGGTAATAAATAAACGAAACAGTCCAAAATCACAGCAACTGAAATGGAGTTCATAAGAAGAAGCTGCAGTGTGACAAAAATAGATGGCATCAGAAATGAGGAGATAAAACGAAGAATGGCAGTAGAACAAGAAATGCTCAGCTACATCGAAGAAAAACGTTTAATTTGGCATGGACATGTGAGAAGAACAGATCATATAAGGTGGATAGCAAAGATTTCGGATTTGAGCCCAATAGGAGGGAGGAAAAGAGGTAGACCCAGAAGATCATGGAGGGATGAAGTGGACGAGGCCATGGAAAGACGAGACCTTAGGATGGAGAATGGTAGAACAGAAAGGACTGGAGACGTTGGCTGAAAGAAGGAAGGCGGCGACAGCTGTAAAAATCCTTATATAGATAGATAGAGACATATGGCTTGAAGATTCTATTTTCGTTCACTACAATTTTACAAGTCCGAAGTTTTTTCGAATGCTCACCATAAGCGTTTCCATTGAACTTCTTCTTCTTCTCCTCCTCCTTTTTATGTAGATATGAGTTTGTCTGTTTTTCAATGTGCCACCAATAAGTTGTATTCCATCGTTTTCGTGGTCTTCCTACTGATAGTCTTCCTATTGGGGAACCGTCTCTTCATGTATTTACAGAGCATTATGTTGCACAGGATGCAGCCCAAATAAGGAATTGAGCCACTTACACGAAATAAGACGTCGTATAGAAAAGGCGAGAGCTGTCTTCAATCGCCACAGGTAGATTTTATGTAATATGCACCTGAACATTGATATAAGAACACGAGTCTTGAGATGCTATGTATTTTCTACCCTTTTTATGGAGTTGAAGCCTGGACCTTCACGGAGGCAACATTCAAACGATTAGAAGCCTTCAAAATGTGGTGCTACCGCCGCATGCTCAGAATTTCCTATATCCATCATGTTACAAACAACACCGTGATCCAACGTATGAATAATGATCTGGAAATAATGTGTATTGTGAAAATCAGAAAGATGACATACTTAGGGCATGCGATACGCAATGAGAAGTATCAACTAATTTAACTAATTTTACAAGGCACGATAGAAGGCAAACGGTCTCAAGGACGCAGGAGGACATCTTGGTTGAAGAATACTAATTCTTCTATGTCTATTTTTACTTTAAAAGTTAAAAAAAAGTAACTTGAATTTCACTAAATGTTATTTTTTCTCCTTTAAAATTTCTGGCGTTGAAACTGGATTTAGATTTACTGCCGCACAAAAAATTGCATCTCACACTGCGAAAATATTCTAGAATGACGATCAGGGACAAACAAATTGAGGATGAAAGCTGAGGCCTGGGACGCAAACTTTCAAACTCGACTTCTTCTAAAACTTAGACACAATGGAACCATGTGCTTCCAAGTTATTGGAAATGCCGTTCTACAAATCTCTAATGAGACGGCATAAAATAAAACGTGCACTTATAAACTGACACAATACATTGAGTATAATTCACTTTTTCACAACAAATTTGCTGGTTACTCCTAACTAAACACTCCGCGTCTGCTCTCAATAAAATCTCTCCTAACCTTAACTTCATTAACTGCACTTTATTAACTGCCACAATACTACACATTTTCCCATAAAAAAAAAAACAAAAAACGAAAAGATATTACGAATAGCTTTGACCGCGGCATCACTGAAAGTGATGTAATTCTCTTCAAAAATCATTTGCCAAACTCGGTATAAATAATAGTACATTGTTTTACCGGGTAGGAAAAGCTTAACATTCCTGGACGACTGTGAAGATTGCTAAGTCGAGGCGCAAGCCGAGACTTAGCAACACAGAGTCCAGGAATGTGGCTTTTCCTACGAGGTAAACATACTATTTTTCCGCAAATCGTTTAAAATTCGACAGATATTGATTGATTTAAAAAAAAACGCGATAATTTTATTCCAAATAAATGGTGCTTTGAAATTCCTAATAAAATTACTTGGGTTACTATGGAAACGTATTGAGGTTGAATTGTCAAACTTGACGCTTATAAATTTAATTGCTGGTGTTCTCGAAAGTAAAATGATAAGTGATGATGAAATTTCCATTCCTGGGACTCCTCCAGAGCTGGTTGAGGCAGTGAATACTGCTTCATTAGAATTATTGCCAAAGAAATCAAGAGAAAAGTACGAAAATGCATACAGACGTTTTATGGATTATCGCATGAGTAAAAATACGAGTTCTTTCTCAGAAAATGTTGTAATGGCATACTTCCTAGACCTTTGTTTAAAGATGAAATCTTCAACATTATGGGCCAATTATTCAATGCTGAAGTCAACCCTTGCACTTAAACACAATGTAGATATATCTACATACTCAAAACTTCGTTCTTTATTGAAACGGCAAGCTCAAGGTTATAGGGCAAAGAAATCTAAGATTTTAACGAAGGAAGAAATTGAAAAATTTATCCAGGAAGCTCCAGATAAAGAAAATTTAATGATTAAGGTAATTTACAAGGTTTTAATTTCTATTTAGATTATAGCTTTATTTATTTTTTAGGTGGCTGTAATATTTGGTATTTCTGGGGCCTGTAGAATGGATGAGTTAGTCCGAATGACTGTACACGATATAGAAGACTTAGAATCTAAGCTTTTAATCAGCATACCTGATTCGAAAACCAACAAACCAAGATCATTTGTAATTAATCAGATCTACTTGAATGTTTATCGAAAGTATGTTTCGTTAAGACCAGAAAATATGAACAGTGACCGATTTTTCTTTAAATATCAAAGCGGAAAGGGTTGTAGACAAGTGGTAGGAATTCATCAATTTAGAAAAATGCCCAAAATAATTGCTACTTATTTGAACTTGGTAAATCCGACAGAATATACTGGTCACTGCTTTCGTCGGTCTTCTGCAACAATATTGGTTGACTCTGGTGCCGACATAACTAGTTTAAAGAGGCATGGCGGATGGAAGTCATCAAACGTTGCTGAAGGATATATCGAAGAATCGCTTAACAATAAGGTTGAGGTGGCAAATAACATTTTCACAGTACAAAATATTCAACAAAATGACACTTCCACCCTGCATGTTGTCCAAAATGTTTCTCATAGTTCTAAGAGTGTTCCTCAATGTTCAATAATTGTACTAACTGTCAAATTACTGTAAATATAACAAATTGATCTTAAAAATGTATTCAGCAATGACTTGATGTTTTCAAAATATAAATTAATTCCTTATAAGCAATGTGTTTTCTATCATTTATGTAGAACACTAACAACTGTACGGAAATATCATTTCCTTACAGTAAGGAGTCCTGACTTTTTCTTCAAGAAATTTTGACAGGAATGTCAAAATTTCCTGGCGCTTTGCGGAAAAACATAATATACGATTTAATTCCTGTTGATTTGACGAGCAAAATATCCTAAAAGCGGCTCCCGTTCAAAAGACTCCAGCGATGCAAAAGGATTGAAAATACTTTTTCGGTGTTTTAACATTACAAAGTGATGAAATGCTACAGTGCTATTAGTTTCTATTTTTAAAATAACTCCAAATTAGTATGTATTGAGACATTTCGATCTTCTACATGATTAAAATCTCGTTGACATGTAGAACACCACTAAATTAATAATGAATTATTAGCATTACCACGTTCGAAAGAACCACGCATATTTTATATAGCCAAGTTTAGCAGTAGTCGTTCTGTTTAACATAATTATTGGTACAGAGTAAATATAATTACATAATTATGGTTATTTATAGACAGACTTTGCACATACGAGTTTCACAAATGCCTGATTATTTGCTGTAACTACTCCGAGTTTAAGTTTGAGTCGAGTTATTGGGATAATAATGTTGTTTCGATACATTGTTTAAAGCTATTTTCACCTAATTAGTATACAAATAAGGTAATAATATTTTTAATGCACGCACAATTTATGTGCAGATTATAACGTGTACTTCCTTTAATTCACAAAAAATTAACGACATGATAATTTTTTTTAAATTGCCTGCAATAAAATACCTATTTTCTTATTGCACGCATAGCATGCTGAGAAGCAGAAAAATTGTTAATAAAAGTGATATCCCAAAAGAAATTAACTTCATTAGTTTATGTACAGGATACTGTAAGGAAAATATATACAGTGGCCCAAAAGTCTGGAAACGGCTAATTATCTCGTAAAATGCTAATCATAATTGTACAAAATTTGAGGTACACCTATTTTGGGATACGGAGATTCCATATTTGATATTTACAATGTTGCCAGATTTGCCGTTTTTCTTATATTATTAGTAACTTTGGTTTTTCAAATACATACACCTATATATTCAGTCAATATTGGAATCTCCTATTCAATACGAGTTCAACCATATGTAATATTTGTGATTTTATGTAATCTGGAAGGTCATACTTACTATTTTCAAATACACTAAAACGTAACAATTGATAGTTTAGAACATTTTTTAACATAGTAGTTACGTTATTAAGTTTCAAAAAGTGCTCTAATTTGTGAGTTGACAGCACCCTAATCAATGGTAGAAGGCGTCTACCACATTTCTCCATGATTGTCTAGAAATTATTCGAGATTCGTTGATAATTCGTTGCCTTAGCTCTGCAAGACTTGCTGGTTAAATTTTGTAAACTGAATTTTTCAAGTATCCCTAATAAAAATAATCTTTAGGATTAAAATCGGGTGAACGTGGAGGTCATTCAATTCTACCTTGTTTCCCAATTAATCGTCCAGGAAATATCTCATCTAAATATCGCCGATCATTTACACCAACTACCTGACGTTAAATTTCTTTCCATAAAAAACGACCCAATTGAATAAGTAACTACTATATCTGACCATACATTTAATTTTTGTGGTCTTTGAGTATGGTTTTTACGCATTCAGTCTTCAGTGTGAATTTACGTCACACCAGTACCTTAAATTGTGTCGATTTACACTTCCACACAGTGTAAAAGTTGCTTAATGGGAAAAACATATTCTGTTAACGAAATTTTAATAATTTTCAATTTTATCCATCATTACCTCAGTAAACTCTAATCTACGACAAAAGTCGTCTTCACTTAATTCTTGCAATAAGTTAATTTTGTATGATTTAAATTTATTTTTACGTAATAAACGTAACACTGATGTACGTGAATCTTCAACAAAACTTTGCTTATATCTGAAGTTTTGTTGTCATTGATAACTCGTTTCGGTCAACCTGATCGGTATTTATCTTTTACTTCTCCAGATTCCTCAAATTGCCTTACAAGTTTTTTGTACCGTCGTCTTATGAAGGTTTAGAGAACGGCATTTTAGAGAAGCAATTTAAATTGCGGAACTTTTTGAACCACAACTACTGTCAATTTTAGTTCATAATTTAATTGGTGAACAAATGTCAAAATCACAGCATTCTCCATTTAAATATTTAAATTTATTAAAATCTACATATTTTGCACTGTTTTATGTATTTAAAATCTTTCAGACTACTAAAATCAAGTAAGCATATGGTTGAGCTCGTATTGAATAGCTGAACTCGTGTGAAATTCACACTGAATGCGTGAAAACCATACTCAAAGACCACAAAAATTAAATGTATGGTCAGTTATAGTAGCTACTTATTTAATTGGGCTATTTTTTATAGAAAGAAATTTAACGTCAGATAGTTGGTGTAAATGTTTGGCGTTAATTGGATGAGATATTTCCGGACGATAAATTGGTAGACAAGGTAGAATTGAATGGCTTCCACGTTCACCCGATCTCAATCCTAAAGATTATTTTTATTAGAGATACTTGAAAAATTCATTATACAAAACTTAACCAGCAAGTCTTGCATAGCTAAGGCAATTAATTATCGATGAATCTCGAATAATTTCTAGACAATCATGGAGAAATGTGGTAGACACATTCTACCATCGATTAGAGTTCTGTCAACTCACAAATGAAGCACATTTTGAACACTTAATAACGTAACTATTATGTTAAAAAATATTCTAAACTATCAATTGTTACGTTTTTAATGCATTTGAAAATATGTAGTTAGTATTAAAAAATGTATTGAAACAATTTAGGCGTTGCCAGACTTCTGTTTTATGTATTTAAGACCTTCCAGACTACATAAAATCATAAGTGTTACATATGGTTAAAGTCGTATTTAATAGGAGATTCCAATAATGACTGAATATACAGAGTGATGCATTTGAAAAACCAAAGTTACTAGTAATATAAGAGAAACTAAAAATCTGGCAACATTGCAAATACCAAATATGGAATCTCCGTATCCCAAAATAGGCGTGTCTCAATTTTGTATAATTATGTCTAGTAATTTACGAGATAATTAGCCGTTTCCAGACTTTTGGGCCCACCCTGTATAAGAGTTGGCAAACTATCTTCTAGCATTAAATCTAATTATTTATTGATTAATACGAAATACGATATAGTCTTAAAATTATATCTAACTCTTAGAATAATGAAACGATCTAAGCACTAACCGCTATTTTTTGCAAAGGACTTAAAAAACAATAATACACAGAATAATTTAGGTACATTTTCGGTACGAGATCCAAGGCATAATAGTTATTTAACCAACAAATGTATTAATAAGGGCGATTAACAATTGAATTAGTTTAACGCGTGAGCGGAGCGGGCGCGTTAATGTTCCAGATTGTTAATCGCCATTTTAATTCACGAGTTCATTACAAAACTTTTTCCGTCGACCATACTTTTCAGCAATAAAGATATCTTAGTTTAAATTTTTATTTACTTAACGATAAACAACAATTTTTTTCATCTTTCAATATTTTCAATAATAGCACAAACTTGCTATTAGTCCTTTAACGGCAATGTTTGAAAAATATGTCAACAATACAGATCCTAAATATCGTATTATTTTTCTTTCGTCACACCATGCAATAAATTCAGTACAACACTCTAGCTTTTTTTCAGGCAGTATACTTAAAGATATTTCATTTGCAGTTTCTGCACCTCTGGTGGAGTTAAATTAAACTCTTCGTCAATATCCATCTTTTGATTTTTCAAATACACAGAATTTTAAACAATAAAGTAAATAATGACATAAAATGACAGATAGTACTAACAGCGGCTACTTCATTTTAAATTTTTTACCTACACCACGGGAAAACTTAATTTCTAACCAATGTCAAGCTGAGACGACACGACACACCCACCCATCAGGCTTCTTAAATTGTGACCTCTAGATTACCTTGTAGTAGGATCTACATTGACCAATAAAATTGAGATCAAGAAAGGGGTACGACAGGGCTGTATCTTGTCTCCTATTCTCTTTATATTCTCAGAAGACGTATTTAAGACAGCGCTGGAGGAAAGACACAGAAGGCATAAAGATAAATGGAGAAATAATAAATAACACTAAGGTATGCTGATGACACTGTGATTCTACTGACCCTGATCAAGTAGCATGGAGGAACTGAGTTGCCTAATGAGTAAGATACAAAAAACAAGTGCACAATACGGACTCAGACTAAATATCACAAAAACCAAATGGATGTTAGTAAGCAAAACCCAACAACCACCACAGCAACTGATATCAGACAATGAAAGAATTGAACACGTGGATTCGTACATCTACTTGGGAACAACAGTTAACTTAAATTGGGATCAAGCGAAGGAAATACGTATAAGAGTAGAAAAGCGAGTGCATCGTTCACTAGCATGAAGCAAATTTTCACCTCTAAAAGCCTCACCCTACCTCTCAAATTCGACTTCTGAAATGTTATGTATTCCCGGTTTTGTTATATGGAATGGAGGCGTGGACAATGACCGCAACATTGATGAAAATGTAGAGGCCTTCGAAATGTGGGCTTTACCGATGTATATTACGTATATCCTGGACTGAGCACGTGACCAACGAAGAGGTACTACGCCGGATAGGTAAAGAGAGGGAGGTAGGAATAAGTATAAAGAGAAGAAAGTTGGAATACTTGGGTCACGTTATGAGACATAATAAATATAGAGTACTACAGCTGATCGTTCAAGGGAAAATAGACATCAGAAGGGGTCCAGGGAGGAGAAGACACTCGTGGCTCCAAAACTTGCGGCAATGGTTCGGATTGTCATCTGCTGAACTATTCAGATCTGCCGTAAACAAAGTCAGAATAGCCATGTTGATTACCAACGTTCGGAACGGAAAAGGCACACGAAGAAGAAGAAGAAGCTTACCTTGAGATTGAACGTAGTATAATTAAAAACTGTCATCTTATTTTTAAATTTACTGTTTTCTCAATTTTTTTTTTCAATAAAATGGCGAATGCACTTGGACTCTGTACTTTTTACACATTTTTAAATTGGACATTTTTATAATAGTGTAATACTCCTGTCGCCAGAAACTAAAATGTTACTGAACCTCTAAAAATCATACAAACAAGCTGAGTTTTGCGAGAATGTCAATTTTGGACCCCCAAAAAGATGCAAAAAAGTTTGTCGAAAAGTACAACTTATATGCAGACGACCTGCTTTTATATTGCCGCTGTAAAAATACGTTCGTAACTACAAATTTATTACAAACAGCAGAAAATGAATAACTTAAATTATAGAAAACAAAAATTACCAGACATTACCTCAAATTTTACTTCCTCTTTTACGAGCTATTGATTATTCATTAGCAGATACGCATATACCGTCACTAGCCCCTTCTTAGATTAAGAAGATTACAAAAATTGGAGTTTTGACTTATTGTTACAAAAATGAAACCAACAGCCAAATTCATTTTAAAAGCAATCTTTCCTAAAGCTGGTCAACACAAACTCATATGACGAGATTTTCTACACAGGTGCATCTAAAACTGAGACAGGAGATGGACATTCTGTAACAACTGCAAATAGTATTATTGAGAAGTTTTGCATTCCACCTTCCACTTGCGAAATTTTTATAATTCAAAGAACATGCTCGAAATATACTACGAACCGTTTCTTCACAAACTTGTAGTTGATTTACCGTTGGACTTAAAACCCCCCAGCTAAAAATAAAGACCAGTGCATACTTGAAAACTAATTTTATTTTTAAGCCTTTCCAGTTGATCACACTGTCTATCCATGTTGTTCATATTTATAATTAGAATTACACGCGTACCGTGTAACTCCTAAAACATTAAAAGAAAAATCAAACGATTTCTACCTGACGAAATCGAATTCAAACCTTGACCACCGTGCTTTCTAAAACTTGCAAAGCAAACAGCTTGATAAATCACTTAGCTAACTCCAAGAGTTTCTTCCTTTTCAGTCTTCTAACCAGATCCGTGTTGTCAAGACGCTGGATGGCTTCAACGTTAACATATTGAAGAAGTTGTTGTTCATGATTCTTGGCAAATTTTTTAATGGTCTTGTTAATAGTATCAAATTCTAGGCCTTATGGAAATCATTGTTCCTTACAAATTTGTTTTGGAATCGCTGGATGATGTTCAAATTACTTTTACTAGCACAACTCGACATATGGATGCAATATATCCATATGTGTTTTAGAATATGTTTACACAAATATATTATGTTATAAATTCAAAGGGTGAATTGTCTTTCCAATAGCCAACACATTTTTTATACATTTTAATATGCCCTCTCCCCCTCCCAGTATAGCTTAGCGTCTAAAGTAATAACCAAATATTTTACGGTATCGGCATAGTAATGATATCAATAAATTCAAGTTTTAACCTTGTTTAGGCTATTGCTTCTTCAAGGAATGGGAGCTCCTTTTTTCTGTAGAGCAAGAGGATGTGGTAAACGTAAGAATGAATTCGTGTGGAGTTATAGAGGTGGCTGAAATGCTGGGTTTCAGAAGGTGGCGTATTGTGATAAGGAGCGCATAAGAGTATTTCAGACCAGCCATACTAGGAACGGCTCTTAATTAGCGTTTTTGTCTTGTAGTTGTTAGCTACGATATTTTATGGGGATTGATTCTAATATATCAAAATACTGATCAGGAAGTTCGTTTCCCATGTTATGTAGAAGTTTTGCTGGAGGGAATGGAACTTTGGTGCGGCATGGTGCAAAGGACATACCTCTTACTGAGGGATAGTATTCTGTAAGGAACGTAGGACGTATAAGCGGTTGCCGCCGCTCTGTATCAAAACAAAAATCTATTACCGTCTTTATATTTTATTTCCTTACTCCGTTTGGAGTTCCAGAAATTGAATTTACTATGAATTTGACCATGATAAACGACATGTGAAATGCAATCTTAGATTTCCCTTGTCGAGTTATTTATCACGCTGTTTGCTTTGAAAGTTCTAGAAAGCACGGTGGTCAAGGTTTGAATTCGATTTCGCCAGAAAGCCAGAAATTGTTTGATTTCTCTTTTTGTTGTTAGATGGCGTAGTAAGTCCATATATAGTTATTTTATAACTCTTGTTTAAGACTGGAAGAGATTTTGTTTTGATCCAGAGAGGTGGCTATACCGCTCCGATGAGATCTAAAGAGGTCGAAATACGTATAAGCTGGTTGCCGCCGCTCTGTATTAAAACAAAAATCTAGTACCGTTTTTATATCCTAGAACATTATTTACAAGTTTCTGGTCCTTCGACGGAAATTTTACAGAAGATTCTACAGAATGTTGTGCGTATAATGGAAAATATAGTCGTCACTACTTGTGAAGTGATGATTATGAAAATGTAAATGAATGTGCTTGGCATATTAGTTCTACTAATTGTCTATCACCTCCATTTTCTTTACCTTGTACGGTAGCCCTTCTACCTGACGTGCTTTTCTACCTTACATCGTCCAGCTAAACTACCAATTTATACACTATTATATACAATACACTACCAAGTTTTGTCTCGCAGAAACCTGTTTTTATTTATTAAGATGTACCTTACTGACGAAAGCTGTTAGAAAATATAGAATACTCTCAATAGCCCAGGCTGTGGGGGAAAAAGTACTCTCTAATCCAGGAATTTATGTAATGTGGCCTAGATTAGAAAGGGCAACGTCAGGAGCAATTCGTCAGTTCATTCAACAAAAAATTTTTGGTTATTGTTTATTTATGAGATTTTATAGGTGCAAAATACGTATTTTTTGAATTTTTTTCATTTTTCGCCTAAAGTATGTCATTAGCGACATTAGTTTACATTAGTTACTACATTATATTAAATTATATAAAGATGTTTCTTTTAGAAATCTAATTAAGCTTTTAGTATTTAAATGTTCACCTAATACTGTTTTTAAGTCACTGGAAATATTGTTATTTTGTCTGTTAACTGTATATTTTCCACATTCTGTTAGGAGATGTTTAATAGTAATATTGACTTGAAAGTAATCACACACTGGAATGTCTTCTTTGCTTATTAGGTGCTTATGAGTAATATTGGTATGACCTAATCGAATTCGAGAAATTTTGACCTGGTCAGCTCTTTTTAAGTTTACTAGGCGCCACGGTTTCACTGTCGATTTAATTTTCTTTTAATTTAGATTCCGATAAGTTCCACTTATTTTGCCATGCACTAATCACTTTTTCTTTAACGAATTGTTTTATATCACTGCAGATAGTCTTTGACACTATTATAGCTTGATCATTTTTGGTAGCTTCTCTTGCTTGGAGGTCTGCGTTTTCATTACCTTGTATTCCCGTGTGAGATGGAACCCACATAAATTTGATTTCTGAACCAGATTCTTGTAAGGCAGCAAGTTCTTTCTTGACAAGTAAGGCTATAGGGTTCTTAGTATATAGTTGACAGATTGTTGTTAAGGAGTTTAGAGAATCTGTAATGATGACGGAAGAAGAATGGTTTGTACTTTTGATATGAATGAGGGCTTGTAATATTGCATATAATTCTGCTGTGTATATAGAAGTGGCTGGCATTAATATAAATTAGGAATAAGAATATGGAGTGACAAATGCTGCTCCTACGTCATTTGCAGATTTGGAGGCATCTGTATAAATGCAAAAGCTTTTAACGTTAGTCTCGAGTTCCTTTAAACATGACTGTCAGATTGCAGTGGGTGATGTATCTGATTTGTTATATTGGAATAGCGTCGTATTGATTTCGGGAATCATGATTAACCAGGAAGGTGGAGTTTTACATTTGAAGGAAAGAGGTCAGAAATTTGGAGTTGTAGATCTTTTAAATTTCTTCGAACTCTTTCGTAGAATGGTGGATCGAACCTATTTTTGTTATAAGCTTCTAGGTAATAGTCCGTAAATGCTCTAAATGTTTATAACTGCAATTTTACAACATAAGGACTTTATTTTTCGGCTTTAGGAAGAGAATGAAACAAAAATTAGCCCTTTACAATTTTTTTTTGGCAATCCTATGAGCGTTCAAAGTTGAAGGTCTCGGGATAAACTAATTAACGTATCTTAGCAACAAATTAAGCTATCTAAATCTACTACAGCTCATTCCATTCGTAATTTTATAGCTCCTTAATGTAATATATTTGAAATAACAAAAAGTAATTTTGCAATAAATAGTACGTTTTTTAATTTTGACCTTTATTCGTCATTTTTGCAATAACAAATAAATTAAATTGAACGTATAGCGGCTCAAATTAACGGTCTTTTAGAGTACTTTCTTAATCTATACAGAAATTACCCATTAACACACTTACTTTAAACAAAAAAGTGAAAAAAGCTAAAAAATACGTATTTTTCACCTATAAATGTTCATAAATAAAAAATAACCAGAAATTTTTTGTTGAATGAACTGGGGGATTGCACCTGAGGTAGCCCTTTATAAACTAGGCCACATTACATAAATTTATGAAATACAGTGTAGAATCACCCTTTTTTCCTCCTCAGCCTGCGCTACTAGACATACAGGCATAGGTAATTTTTTAAGTGTTTGAATACGCGGGTCATATTGACCGTAACGTACCATAGTAAACAATATAATTTTCGTCAAAAAAATCAGGAAGTTGATTTTTATCTCATATGCAATTGAAATACCTTATGTTAGGTAATAAAGTCACGAAATACCATAACTTTAATCCGCGTAATAATTTTTAAAATAACAAATAAATTTATTTGTGTCAAATAGACTCGAACAGGACTGCAGACATAACCAAACATGAGAAATCCAAAGACGAATAACTTTAGCGTGGGCAGCCTTTGTAAAATTGTGAGACACACTTACGGCCAACATACTAATTAGCCTCAAAAGAAAAGTATTTGACCAATGCGTATTACTGGTCATCATCAATGGGGCGGAAAGTATGACTCTAACCAAGACTATGGCTTCGAAACGGAGATTGGCACAGAGACGAATGGAACGGTCTATGCTGGGAGTAACGTTGGGATTAAATAAGAAACGAAGATCTGCGAAGGAGTATTGCTGATGTTGTGGAACGCATACCAGAACTGAAATGGAATTTTGCAGACCATTTAGGAAGAATGCACGACTCACGAAGGACGGCTAAGACTACAAATTGGAGGCCAAGAGCAGACAAACATAGTAGAGGAAGATCACCTACACGTTGGTCTGACGATATCAGACGTATCACTAAAAATTGGCAACAAAAAGCACAATATCGTAAAAATTGGAACAGTTTAAGGAAGGCCTATATTCAGCAGTAGACATGGAGGCGAAATAGATAGATTATACTTTTTAATCGATAAATAATCAACAAATTTTAGTTCATATTTTATCATGTTATGGAAGTTTAAAGTAATCATTCTGGGTAAGTGGCGTAAGTAATTTAAATTTTCCTGTCCATAAAATTAAATAGTTTAATTTGTAATTCACTTTTAAAATTAACTCAAACTGATTTAAAATTATTTGTATTACAGAAATTACCAATAAGATTGTGCAAATTCCTATTATCGATATTAATTTGGTCAAATATATCTTTGTCGGTAAAATTCGGACAAAAACTAATCACAGCAACAATCGCAAAATATACAAATTGCATTCTGCTTGAATAAAACCCCATTAGGAGTAACGTAATTTAAAATTTCACGGATATCGTAAATTTGTTTCACTCAATTTGCGGACGTCACTGTAAGAAAGTTATAACGTCTGATAATCAAGATGTTCCAACCGTTTCAGCTGTTTGGACAATTTATTTAAATCGAATTAACAAAGTTACTGTGAATAAATCTGTAGCGATTCCGTTTGCGGTTTGCCGTTTCGTGAAAAGAAATTATTGGCTTTTGATACAACTCCATTTAAAGTGATGCCTCGAGCTTTCTTCCTCTGCGCCTTTCAAGATGATTGTTGAAGAGCTGTATATTCGAACGGTAGTAAAACGGCGATCTCTACTGGGATAATTATTATGACCATTAATAAAGAAAACAGAATTAAAATTTGTTTTCTTCTCAAAAAGTAAGTAGTAATTTTAGTTTTGGGTGACAAGAGTCTAGTCTCTTTCTACTCATCTGTTTTTCACTGTTTGGCAATAGTGATAACACCTTCGCTTTTAGCAGTCAGTAAGTGTCAGTAAAGACTCCTACTTGTTTTGTTCCCTTTGTTGATACAATTTGGCTTCGCTTTTGCACAGTTGTTACTACTTCTTCTTGTGATGGCTATACGTTTCGGATGTTGGCGAATATCATGGCGTTCTGTATTTTGCAAACTGTTGTTCTGAAAAAATTTTTGGTTGTTATGTTGAACCACTGGCATTTTCCTACCGTGGATCTCGTTGAAATATCATTACTTCCCAGCTGTCATTGCAGACCTGAAATGCGACACCACGCCGAGATTTCGACGCTGTTCTTCTTCTTGTTTTTTGCGCACTCCACGGAATTCTTATAGGAAAAGGGGCCAACGGTATTGTGTTTGACACAGTCCTTCTAGTTTAGCCGATCGAAAAATTCTACCGATTCGACGCTATTCTTATCTAATGGATGACATTGTACGCGTTGTTAATCTGAGCACAGTTTCAGATGGCATCCAACAATGTTCTGTGGTCAAAATATGACCGCCGCTTATTTGTTAATTCATATCTTATTCTTACTTAGTTCTTAACTTGTATATCGATCTTTTCAGGTCTATTCCTTATACTTATACTTTTAGCTGTTCTTAAAAACATTCGTTTTTGGAGCGGGAGAATGTTTGGGAAAGTATGTGCGAATTCATTTCATATTTTTACAGTTAATATTTTTTCTGTTACGGTACTGTAATGTGATCTAATTTGGTGCTGTATTTTAAAGACCTTTTGAAATATATTGTTTCCTGTTGTCTCATAAAACTTAAACTGGATATCTCATTTATGATGTTGTGAATACGGAGAATTTGGCTTCTCTTTTGTATGGTTCAAAAATATACACACAAGTGTAAAGTTTCGTGTTACCGTCACAATTAGTTAAAATTATCGGAAAGGTCGCAATACATTTGGCACTTCTTCGTCAGACAACGATCGATCGACACGCATCTAGTTCCGGACGCTTCTCGTGCTGAGCCTCGGCCGACGGCGACGCTAGCGTCGGTACCACCGACAACTCTTCAACCTGGTACGAACTCATCAGTAGAACCAAAGGGTAAGCCTTATAATTCTTTGTACAAAACATTGATAATGAGTAAACCAGTTAATTCCGTAATTTATTTACAATTTATAGTTGCTATTTTCACCAATTTTATGTACCAACCAATATTGCACTTTTCGTTATAATTATTTATCTGATATAATTTAACCAGCGACCTCTCAAGTTTAAATCTAAACAGTTGTTAACAATCTTAGCTCTACTTTCATATAAAAAAACTAACTTAACATAGAAAAAATAAAGAATAGGTAAAAAAGCAATGATAATCAAAAGAAGTTATTTTAAATTAAAGAGATATCTACTTAATAAATACATTAATTTACCAAAATAAAGTAGTAGGAACATAATATGTAATTGGTAATAAGGTAATAAGTATATTTTTTTACATGTCCACTTTTTCCAGCGGTTATTAAAAAGCTTGTGATATCTCTACCGAATTTTAGTTTTTCAGGAAGAAATATTTGTAAATCCTTTTTGTAAACAGATATTAGATACTTTCTTAAACCTGACGTGTTTCTGTTTTTAAATTTCATGTCAATCTTTCTATGTAGGCACAATTTACACAAAGCAATTTGAGATGTATGAATTATTTCGAAAAAATCATCAAATTTGCTTTTAGGTCTTGTAGATCTATAACTCCAATGCTCACTACTCCGACTACAACTATTTGAATCTTTGTCCCTCATATTACATTATAAACCTTAATTTCTGAATGAAGCTTAGTGATGGTAGGTAGAAAAAGTAACTACTACTAGTTACTTAATGTCCGTTACTATCCAATACCCTAAGTATCTGATAACAAACCGAGAATTACGTATATATCGTAAATTCATTATTCTAAATATTTCGGTATGTTGTTTACACGGTAGGCGATATTATCTGTTATTAATTTTTCTCCTTACTTTTTATTATCCATAAATAATATATTATTATATTATTTAATATTAGCCGCGCTCTTTCAGCAAATTTTGTTTAACCAAATGATCTCATCGCACACTCAGCAGAAACAATATTTAGTCTTAGGCCGATAAGATTTGTTTATTTAGATTCCTCCTAACTAAATTATAATGGAAAAAAATTGAGTGGGTGTCCGTAACAATAAGTGTTATATTTTTTATTAGCTAAGGTCATATACTGATATATTTTTAAAAAATTTCGATACGATATTACTGTCGGAGTCGCAATACCACAAGATTATGTTATGATTAGAGGGCAGCTATTTTCAAAATCTGTACAATTAATTTCAGAGCGAAGACGTCGTCTGCAGGAAAAGAATATTTTATTTTTACATTGTAATTATGACCTCTGAGCACGTGTCAAATGTATTTTTTTAATAAATATTTTGATTCGGTATGTATTTTTATGGTATTGTTGTCGTAATGCGCGAAAGTCTAGTTTTTCAAATTTTTATTACATATTTTTTTGCATCTCATAGAATCTTTAAGCATATACCCGAACTACTATAACTCGCTCAAACGACACTCAGTCCTAACTGCAAGACGCAAGAGTCTCGCAGGCTTAGTCTTGTTCTTGTTTAAATTTTGCACGGTCAGTCTTGGTCTTGGTCTTGCTAAAATTAGGAGGTCTTGGTCTTGGTCTTGGTCTTGCAAAAACACAAGAACAAGACCAAGACTGCAAGATCAAGACCGATTTTGGGAAACATTAGATGTGACAAAGGTATTTGATTTTGTCTCTTTTTATTGCGGTTAACAAGTCTTTTACTTTTAGCATTTTTAATAAAACGTCCTGATTAGTAACGTGGTTGGTATAGGATATCTTTAGGATTCGATAAAACCAACATCTTTATGCCATTATGTTACGTGCCACTGTTGTGAAACCTTCAAGTTTTGCTTTATGCAAAATGTGTAGTACAAAGAACAAACGGGCACTACATCATAATCTCTACATCTTTGAAAGAGAACTTGTATTGCAAAAAGTGCCCTCGAGTATCCAATGCGTCCCTGAAGCCGAATTGTGTGTTTTTCATATGTTCTTCACACTTTATATATATATATATATATATATATATATATATAAAAAGCCATATATATATATATATATATATATATATATATATATATTCTTTTATGTATAATTTTTAAAAAAGTATTCAGGAGATGGCTAGATATAATCTTTACATTTTTTGGCATTGAATTTTTTAGGGATTGTTATAAAAGTTGATCTTAGCCACTGTTGGGGTATTTTTCCACTTTGGTATATTGTTAAAGCCAAGGTAAATCTTTTTACTTCGTCTTTATCCATAATTTTCAAAAATTCTGAGTAGAACTCGTCTTGTCCTGCAGCTTTTCCCTCCCTAATGTTGTTTATAGCAGCTTCTACTTCCGCTTCGAGAATAGGTGGTCCGGTATCGTCATTTTTATTTTGTGTGATGGTGACATTCCTATCGTCTTCAAATGTTGTTGTCACATAGTTCATCCATGTTGTTTTTGTTTCTTTAATATCAATTATTGCATTTCCTTGAGCGTCTTTAAAGTGTCCAGGCCTTTTTGATTTATAGATGCCTGCTGCTTCATTGATCTTTTTGTGGAGGTTGAAGGAATCGTCTTTACGTTCCAATATCTCGATTACTTCACACTGTTCTTCCACATATTTATTTTTAGCTTCTCGTACACTTTTTTATATCTCTTTGTCTAGAAATTGATATGCAACGTAGTTTTTCCGCTTGGATTCTCTTCTTCTGTCCATCATCTGTTATATACTGTCGGTCATCCATGGTTTTCTCTTTTCTGTCTTTTTCGGTCGCAGGTATTGGTTTAATATTTCCTTCTCCAATATTTTCTATGTGGTTTATTTTTGTGTCAACATCATTAACTACTTCTGACTTAAATATGTAGTAAATTTATACACTTCTTTAACTTCCGACTGTGTATAAAATCAATCATCATTTAACATTAAATATTTAGGGCTATAAATAGCAAAACAATAATCAGTTTAATATAACAGCGCCACTTATTCAAAATACTGAATGGTAATATATGATTGTATATCTGCTTTCCAAAAATACCATTTTGGCAGCTATTCTAATTTAAAATTAAACACGTATCGACTTTTATTGTGTTTTAAATACTTGTTTTGACTATACTTGATTTAGTATTAATTATCTTGTAATGTAACATTTTACTAACTATTCCTTTGAACCGTTATATTAAGCAACGCAATTCATTTCAATTAAGAAACAACAACCATGCACAAATCTGCAATTAGTATACTAGATAAACACATAAATTTTAAACATCGATCAAATTTGATGTCAATCATTAAAATTTATATGGCGGATTGTTGAAAACAACCGAATCACCAGATGTTAAAGACGTACATAATTGTAAAAACAGCGTGTATAACTGTTGGGTTATTTATTTAATTAAAATATTTTAACTAGTGTAATTTTCTTTCCTTTCTTGGAAATATATTTGTTTGCGTTTCCTAAAATTGTTACTTAATCTTAGCCCATTTTGGTTCTGTTCAGAATATTGATCTTCTGATATAAGTTCGTCGGTTATAGTTGGGCTTTGCATTATTTCCTGCAAAGGGCCATTTAATTTTTGTTATTTGGTTTAGAATTGTTGTTGTTGATTCAGGTTTCTTGAGTTAGTTTTATTTACACTAGTAACAAAATTCTTCATTTTCCTTTAGAAAATTTATGTTGTGCCAACATTGAATGAAAGTAACGTAATTAAACGTAACAAGAACCAAGCGCGTGATTTAAAGGTGTGTCTCTTGGTCATCGGCGTAAGCACATTGACATTGGTCAGAAATGAAAGCCAATCTGCTTACGCTGAATACGTATTATTTAAAGATCTGCCCTCCTAACATCTTGGTACAACAATAAAATAGGATTTTTTAGATTAACAAAGAAATTATTTTATATTTCATCAACTTCAATCAATTATGACATGGAATGTCATAATTGTTTTTGATGAAATATATTAAGATATGCATTTAGAATTAAAAAATACCTCATCAAAATATTATGACATGTAAACGGTATATAAAAATATGTTTCAAATTCACTAACATGAAAATACCAACATTAGTAATTTAATAACATATCGAGAATGTATCACTTCTTTTTTATAATAACATACATATAGACCAAGGCGGATCTGTTTTGAGGTGGATGTGAAACATTTCATTCAGATTTTTGCCAAAGTAGTTAGATGATAACTTCACGATAACTTCAGGAGATAATTTTACCATTTACAACATTTAAAACTGCTTTTGTCCGATAACACAAGTATGTTTTTATAAACTTCACTACTTCAGCTACAAATTTCACCAAATGCCGTTTTCGTGGAAGTATTTTCCGTGACGTGCAATCGTTTTTAACGTATAAGTTTAAGACTAAATATAATACCGAATACTTACTATGTCAGAATAGCTCTGATAATTATCTTATTACCACATATCTCTTCAAGTATCTTGTGTAAGCCTGCAGCTTCTGTAACTTTCTGACGAATTGTTTTGTGTTACAATAGCTGTATTTCCTTACATTGTTCTGTTATTCATTAGTATTAGCTACTCTAATTGCTTTATAATTTCTTTGTCTATCACTGTATATGATGTTATGTCCTTATCTTTTAACTTTAACCTATTCTCCATCATAACTAAAACGGTTTAGCATCCCTGAATTATGGATAAACGTACGCCCGGACTAGTCCTCCGGCGCTGCGCCTACTGGCCGGCCCCACTTTGTTAGCATCTACCAAAAAAACAGTGTGTGATTACTACCACATCACCTTTCTTTAGAAGATCAGTAGCAATGTTCCACTTAATCCTACTTTGATAAATTGCGTTAGGCTTTCACGGCCATCGTCTAACTTATTAAACTGTTTATTCGGGCTGTTGGGCCGTTGTCTTCTGTTGAGATTAGTTCTCGACGTTTCGCCAACACTAGGGGTTGGCATCTTCTGGAGATGTTGATGCTTCGCTTGTAAGCAGAAACTGACGACGTCAGTTGGTCAGTTGGTCGTCAGTTTCTGCTTACAAGCGAAGCATCAACATCTCCAGAAGATGCCAACCCCTAGTGTTGGCGAAACGTCGAGAACTAATCTCAACAGAAGACAACGGCCCAACAGCCCGAATAAACAGTTTAATAAGTTAATCCTACTTTGTCGTAGTAGCATATCCGATACAAGCAGTGGAAGCGTCAGGTATTTAGGATATGGAATTTTATATATTGATTGGAATCTGTCCAATAATGATTTCCAATCTGAGATCAATAGGTCATCCAGTATTTCACTGTTCCAGTCTAAGGGTAAGGACCAGCGACGCTAAGGGTAAGAAAGATTTAGAGTGTACTCTAAAAGATAAGAGTTTTCCTAAGGAGTTATACATTAGAAACATACCTCCAATTTTTCTTTTTGTTAAGGGAGGCGCCTGTTTGCAAACTTATATTATATTAAGGCAACTTACAAGAGAAATCGTCTTGATAAGGTGACTTGTTAATTCAAGCCAAGAAAAAAAATAAAAGTCAAGATTAACTTTTGGGGTTGAGACCATATTACATTCATTTGAAAAGGCACGAGAATTTGAATATATTTTTATAGAGTTGGAAACCGTGAGTGCTCAGAAGCGAGTATAGTTAAGAATAAAGCATGAGTAACCTTTCCAAGTTATTGGCACTGGTCAAGACATTATCGATATTTGCAGAACTTTTTAAAGTATTAGAGGCCACTAAGTGTGTCGTTTGATTAGCAAAAGTTTGAACCTGAGGGACAGTAAACAACGAAGAAGGGCACGTTAGATTGACGTTCACCTTATCAGGAGGCGGAAAGACATACTGAGCCTCCAGTAACAGAATATTGTTGGAAACTGCAGGGGCTGTTGTTATTTGGCCCTTTACGAATGACAGGGCTACGGTAACAGAAGAAAAGGCAGATTCGACTGAATCTAATGAATTAAATTGTAGGCTGGTATGAGTAAGAACCGTTTGTCTTGAGAGAACTTTGATGGCAGCCGTGTTAGTACGAGACTGTGAGAGGAGTATTTGATTTTCGTGTATTAGTGGAGGAGGTATGGACTTATTCGGAGAAGAGATGGTTTTTAAAAAATTGGCATGGACATTACCTTCTTCACAAGGTGTTACAATTGATAATAAGTTAATAGATTTTTGTGTTGGAATTTTATTCAAATGTAAGCAAGTGGGAGTGAATATATTTTGAGCTTGAATAGAGAATATATTAACCTGTCGTAGGTATATTTAGAGTATTTAAAGTTTCAGGTTAAGAGATATCTTGAATTTGTATACGGGGAAGACATGTTAGCCAAACCATTTGACACATCGCAAGAAGGCGGTACTGAAGTTAAGTTTTCAGTAACTAATGGAGACAAATTGACAGTTGTCAGAATCGGAGCAGAAACTAAAACATCTTGTGTATGTAGATCTTGACTTGAAACTAAAGTATTGGATTCTTGCAATATTTGTGGGGAAGAAATGTTAAGAAGTACAGGCAGTGCAGATATTGCAGTTTCAGTAATCGCATTTTGTTCTGTAGTAGTTTGAAAAGTGACTGTTTGTGCCGGTAACACATTTTTTAAGGGAGGGTGGCCTATTACATCTTGAGTACTTATGTTATTAGAAGTGATTTCATCAGTCGGCTTTTGAAGCTCTTGAGTCTGAGCTTAAACAATTGCAGAACTAAACGAAGTACTTATAGTTATTTCTTTCATCTGTTTGAATTGATTTTGGAGGGAGTCAGAGTTAATTGATTTTGGAGGGAGTCAGAGTAAAATGTATTTTTACGTGTTTTGGCCATTTATATTCAAAACAGTACTTTTAACAATGTAACTGGAAGTGTTCGCCTTAAATTTTGTATCAAATTTAAAAGCCTGTTTAGCTTCCAGTTTTTCTTCTAGGAAACATAAAACATCCATATATTTTTCATAAGTAATATCTACTTCTTCACTTTCCAGAATATTTTCGTCGTCAGCCAGGTTTTCCAAAACATCCAAATATGATTTTTAAGCTGCCCTAAGCTGAGCAATACATTCTCTGATTCTACAATTAGAGAGGCCTTGTTCAGTAAAACGAAGAACGTTCGCAATTCAGGTGATATTCGTTTGTGAAACGTGCATCGCATAAAAGTATTCTGCAATTTCTCCATTTTTAATAGGAGTTTATTATAGTTAAATACAGTATAATTAGAGAATAATAATACACCAGACAGAGATGAATGATAAAGAGAATAAAACCTAGCACCCCTTGGAACGAGTAAAAAGACGAGAGAGAAAAATATGTATATATAAGAGTTTAATGAGATTATAAGTTTCTTTTTCTTGTGTATGAAAATTATATTTAGTATGGTGAATTTAATTTAAATTACCACTAATACAGATAATTTTCATTGATTTAATAAAGCAAGTAATACGCAAATACTTTCTAAAAGAAGAGATTATTGTAAAAATTTAGTTTGTGTCATTTTAATTTCACACAATATTCTTTGAATGACAACTTGCGATCCAAAGCAACTTTCGGATATTTAGAAGAGGTACAATGTTTAAGGGTTGTATTACATTATTCAGTGTTCAGTTTTCTGAAAGCGCCTTTAGTGCAGAATTTAAATGAGCGCACCAGAGTATTTCCGGGATTTTGCATAAGATAGTTTAATTTATAGTATGTTGTTATTGTGTTTAAGATTTCGGTTAGTGTCTCCATTTCGGCAAAAGTATTTGCTTATGCAATAATAGCCTTATCGACTGTATATATATATATATATATATATATATATATATATATAGTATATATATATATATATATATATATATATATATATGTAGGTTTTAGTATTTACTGGGTTGTACTGGTCATTAAGAACGCAAATCTGAGTGAAAAAAGAATTAATGTCAATGGAGAAATGCTTAGTCATTTGAGGTTTGCTGACGATATTGTCCTTTTTGCTGACAGAATCGATGATGCAGTATCGCAACTGGAGAAACTATACCTAGCCTTCCTACAAGTTGGATTAAAAATCAACCACACAAAAACACAAATCATGACAAATCTTGTGTTAAGCGAAAAGATTTCAGTAAATGGCATGCATATTGAAGAAACCACCTCTTATAAGTACTTAGGACATGAGATACGCATAGGAAGAGATAATCAAACATGCGAACTAAGCCGCCGCATAGGACTCACTTGGGTGGCATCCGGCAAGCTGAGCTATGTTCTTAAATCAGAACTGCCTATGTGTCTTAAAAGAGAAGTCTTTAATCAGTGCGTGTTGCCAGTACTTACATATGGTGCAGAGACATTAACACTAACCAAGAAAGTAAGAAATAAAATTTGTGTTACCCAAAGAGCCATGGAACGATCGATGTTAGGCATTTCTCGAAGGGATCATATCACGAACAAGGAAATAAGACGGAGAACAGGAGTGACAGATGCCATAGAAAAAATTATGACCCTTAAGTGGAACTGGGCGGGGCACATAGCTAGAATGTCGGACAACAGATGGACACAGCGAATAATACAGTGAAGACCAAGACAAGAAGCACATCGAAGTAGAGGTCGTCCACCAACAAGATGGTCTGATGACATAAAACGGATCGACAAAATTGGATGCAAACAGCACAAAACAGAAATACATGGAAAAGACTGAGGGAGACCTATATCCAGCAGTGGATAGATTCAGGTTTAATGATGATGATCATGATGATGATCATCAACTAGCCTCTAACGTCCACTGCTGAACATAGGCCTCTCGCATGCTTTTTCCACTTAGTCCGATTTTGCGCCATCTGAATCCAATTTGTAGTCACTCTTTTTATGTCATCTGTCCATCTCGTTGGGGGTCGACCTCTATTTCTGTAAGCTTGTATTCGAGGTCTCCATTCCAAAATTCTTTTTGTCCACTGGTCATCAACTGATCTTGCTACATGACCTGCCCAGTTCCACTTTAGTGTTGTTATCCTTTCAATAACGTCTGCTACTCCTGATCTTTTGCGTATAGTAGCATTGGGTATTCTATCACGTAGAGAAATCCCTAACATAATTCTCTCCATTGCTCTTTCCGCAACTTGTTTTGTAAACTCCGCTAGTTTACTCACTGTTGTTCTTGTGAGCGTTAGGGTTTCTGCGCGGTAGGTCATCACTGGCAAAATACATTGCTTAAATACTTTTCTTTTCAGACACATTGGAATCTTAGACCTAAGAATAATCCTTCCAAATGCAGCCCAAGCGAGGTTTATTCTTCTTTTCAGCTCGATTGTTTGGTTGTTTCGACTTATTCTGATCTCATGGCCTAAGTATTTATAGGAGTCAACTGGCTCAATATCTTTATCTTCTACTGAGATGTTTTTGTTGTGGACTAAATATGTTATAAATTGTGTTTTTGAAAAATTTATTTTAAGACCAACTCTTTTAGTGGCAGTATGGAGTTCTTGGAGCATTATCTGTGCCTGATCAAAGCTGTCTGCAATAAGAACGATATCATCTGCAAATTTAAGGTTATTTAAAAATTTTCCATTTACATTGATGCCCTTTTCGTTCCAATCTATTGTTTTACAAGCGTATTCTAGCAAAGTTGTAAATAATTTAGAAGACATGTTGTCTCCTTGCCGAACGCCTCTTTCAATACGAAAAGTCCCAGTATCTTCATTAAGTCTTACACAGGCTGTAGCATGTTGATAGATGTATCTGATGAGAGATATGTATCGGTGATCTATTTTTCATTGTATTAGAGCTTGGAGCATTTCACTTTGATTGACCGTATCAAATGCTTTTTCAAAGTCGACAAAGACAAGTATCAGGGGTCTATTATATTCAATGGTTTTTTCAATCAACGACTTAATGGTTTGCAAATGATCATTTGTTCCGTATCCAGCTCTAAATCCTGCTTGCTCGCAAGGTTGATAGAAGTCTAGTTTTGATATCAACCTATTAGTTATTATCTTCATAAACAACTTATAAACGTGAGATAACAAGCTAATAGGTCTATAGTTCTTTAGCTCTGTTATATCTCCCTTTTTGTGCATGACTACTATAACAGCTTTATTCCACTGAGATGGTGTAACCTCGTTTGAAAGGCATAAGTTATATAATTGCGTCAATGCTTTCAATACTGTCTTTCCTCCTGCTTTAACTGCCTCAATAACGATTTGATCATCACCAGCTGCTTTATTGTTTTTCACTCTATTTAATGACTTTAAGACTTCTTCGATTGTTATTTCTGGGATATCCTCTGAACCCACATTCTGGACTTTTCTTAACTTGGTGCCGTCTTTCTTCCCCCTTTATCTATATAATTCTGTGTAAAATTCTTCAACTACCTTAATTATCTTATCTTTATCTGTTACCAATTTTTCATTTCGATCTGCGAGCTTAACAATGTTCTTCTTATCTAGAGCTTGACATCTCTTCAGCACCTTTAAACTTTTATTTTTCTCGACAACCGTTGTAATCTTTTTTGTGTTATATTGTCATACGTCCTTTCTCACTGCTTTATTAATATCTTTATTAAGTTGTTGTAGTACGCGTGCATTTGTATCGTTTTTGTTCTTAAGTTCTCTTCGTGCCTCCATAAGTCTTTTTGTTTCTTGACTGAGCTTTTCCTCCTTATCTCTCCTAGAATTTGTATTGCACTTTTTCTCTGCGTTCTTAATAGCTTTTATTAAGTTATCATTTAAGGTTTCGATATCCATAACGTCTATATTTGTTGTCTCTAGGCATCTCAGAATTTCCTCTTCGAAGGACATGGTGTTTTCGATTGGATTCCATTCTATTGGGTGTGTTTTTGTTATCATTTTGTATCTTTGTTTTTGGAGATTTAGCACGATCTTCGCTCTTACCATTCTATGATCACTTCCCACTGAACAGCTATTAAGAACTGTTACATCATGGATCATGTCTTTGTTGTTGGTTAAGACAAAATCAATTTCATTTTTGGTGACTCCATCTGGACTTGCCCAGGTCCATTTTCTTTGGGGACTTTTTTTGAAAAAACTATTCATTGCAAAGAGGCCATTTCGTACCAAGAAACCTAAAAACATTTCGCCTCTTTCATTTCTTTGTCCGAATCCATAGGGACCTATTGCTACTTCGGTCCCGTCTAGTTTACATCCCAACTTAGCATTAAAGTTACCCATTACTAGGTTGTGTGTAGTAGGTGCTAGTTTTACAGCATTTTCTAGGTCTTCATAAAAGGTTTCCACTTCCTCGTCCGAGTGTGTAGATGTAGGTGCATAGGCTTGAATTATTTTAAGGCTGGTTTTTTTATTAAGCTTCAGTATGCAGAGTATTATTCTTGGGTTGGCTTCAGGGGCTTCAGTATGATGATGATGACTGGTTATTAATTGATTGACGTTGTGGAAATGATATACAGTTAACAGTGTAGGTACCATTACGATGTCACAAGTTAGACTACTCTTCTGTGTTTTATATCCACTATGACTACCATTGAGAGATACGAACAAACTTTTGTTCCGCAGGAAGACGTGCACAATACAAATGAGGTTATTGGCTAATTTGATGTCGTATATGTTTGGAAAAGTCACTTGTGATTTACGGTATCGTAAGCAACAATATTACGAGTGACACTACTTTTAGACCTTTTTTTATTACTTTATTAGCAAAGACTCAAAGATAATATTTAGGTCAGCCTAATATACGTCGTATGATAAATTTTGATTTACTAGTCTATATTGATGTAAAAAATATATAGTGGGCATGGTAATTTTAATCCTGTTCTGTCTTCGTAGTATTGAAAATTTTATCATGCAATACTTTCTGTAAAATAAAAATAAGGAGCGACTGCTCGTATATATCAAACCTTCAGCTTGTGTAAAGATTTAATAACGGTCCGACCATCAAGCTATCTACCAAATAAATTTAATTATAAGGAATCAAGTTTTCGGTATCGCACGCGATCTCTAAAGATGTAAATTACGCAATGGTATACGTATAGGTATAGCATAATATGGGAGTAGTGAAACAAACCAACAATAATATATATGATCGCATATAAAACTATTATCGAAACAAATATATAAACAATATTGTTTGTATTACAGTGACTAAATCTAAACAAAAACTGGGTTTTCCCGTTTAATAAAATATGTTTAAGTAAATAATAATGGAAACAAAGCAGAAAAATCACTATTTTTATTGTTTGGAAGACATTTTCTGTGGAATTTTGTTTTGTAAAAATCATATTTTGCAAAAAATCATATCAAAAAACATAGGACGACAAAGCTGAGATCAAGAAAATAACGTACACTTTTCTAATTATATTTGGTTCACTGAATATGAATTTTAATCGTTGAAGATTATCAATGCGGATTTAGACCGGGTCGCTCTACAATTGACCAGATATTCACAATAAAACAGATAATGGAAAAATGCTGGGAGTTTGATCGTGAGCTTCATCAGATGTTCATAGATTTTAAACAAGCATTTGATAGAGTATGTAGGGACAGACTGTGGACAGCGATGCAGGAACTTGGCTTTCCAAAAAAACTAGTCCGGTTGATACGGATGTCTATGGAACGGTTACGATGTAAGGTGAGAGTTGGACAACAATACTCGGAGACATTTGAAATAAACAATGGACTAAAACAGGGAAATGCACTTTTACCACAACTCTTCAACTTAGCTCTGGAGCACATAATCAGAAGTGCAAGAATCGAAAAACCGAATACAGTATTTCATCGAGAAGGACCAAACTTACTACTGGCATTTGCAGACGATATAGATCTAATAGGAAACACGCGATTAAGGATGAAGGAGACTTTCGTAAGGTTTGAGAAGGAAGCAGAGAAAATGGGGCTCCAAATCAACGAAAACAAGACGAAATATATATATATATATATATATTTATATATATATATATATATATATATATATATATATATTTATATATATTATTATATATATATTATGAGCCACAATAACCAAAGCAGAGACAGAATCGGTCAGAACATTACCATTGATGACTTTACCTTTGAGCGCGTTAGAGAATTCAAGTATCTTGGAACAACAATAACTGAAGACAATAACGGATCACAAGAAATAAACAACAGGATTCAGGCCGGCAACAGATGTATTTTTGCCCTCCAAAACCTTATAAAATCAAAACAACTAACACGACGTACGAAGATACAGGTCTATAAAACAATCATACGACCCGTTGTGATGTGTATGGAAGCGAAACGTGGACGATAACAAAGGCAAATGAAGAGAGATTACGTGTTTGAGAAAGAAAAATTCTAAGGAAGATCTTTGGTCGGTGCTTGATGAAGCATCAGGACAATATAGGATAAGAACTTTGATAAGAACAGCTTGAAGAACTTTACCTAGACGCCAACATCATAAAAGAAATAAAGTCCAGAAGACTCCAATGGGCAGGACACCTCAGAAGACATTCTGACGAACGAACAGTAAGACTGGTGTGGGAGGAAGTCCCAACTGGAAGGAGACCACGAAGGACGCCCTCGTCTCCGGTGGCGAGATAATATAGCAGGAGACCTAAGCACTATGGGCGTGGAGAATTGGATGGAGGTTGCTCAAGACAGAAAACAGTGAAGGCATGTTGTCGAGTCGGCTAAAACCCACGAAGGGTTATAACGCCACGAAGTAAGTAAGTAAGAGTAAGAATATAAATTGGTGCTTCAAGTTGCCGAATTGGCTCTAGTCTCTGAGATATAAGATATCTTAAATGCAAAAATAGCAGTTTTAGCCTGCAGTGTAAACCAGAGTGCAACAGAGAAAAAAGATGCAAGCAGTCCTAGAATCTCTTTGTGTTTGAGGAGTTTATCGGTCATGTGACTTTCGCAATTAGAATTTTTTTAATCTAACTTTTAATCAAACAGTTGGCGACCTAAAATCAAATGTCTTCTTCTTTAAGTTCCATCTTCTATCGAAGGTTGGAAATCATCATGGCTATGCGGACTCTGTTGACTGCCGCTCTAAAAAGTTCTGCAATACTGCATTCAAACCATTCCCTTAAGTTCCTAAGCCAGGATATTCTTCGTCTTCCCACATTTCGCTTTCCTCGGATTTTGCCCTGCATAATAAGTTGTAATAATGCGTATTTTTGCCCTCTCATCACATGTCCAAGTACTCAAGTTTTCGTCTTTTAATAGTTAATATTATTTCCGCCTCATTTCCTATCCATCTAGTTACTTCCATGTTTGACATTCTTTGAATCCATGATATTCGTAGGATTCTTCTGTAACACCAAAATTCAAAGGCGGCCAGCTTATTCAGATGGACTTGTTTTAGTGTCCAAGCTTTCAGACCATAAAGAAGAGTAGAGAGTAGAGAACACGTAACATCGAAACAGTAAAATCAAATGTATATAAGGCGTATTGTCAGTAATGGCATATGGTCCCAAAATCCTTATACTTACAAAGAACATCGTACATAAATTAGAGGTCGCTTAAGGAAAAATGGAGACAACTTTGTTTGTAATTGATACCCAAGATCACATAAGAAATAAACAGATCCAGTAAAGAACACAAATACAAGACAAAAGAAGCAAATGCAGGGTGCCAATCCGTTGGGGTCAGGATATAAAAAAGGGAGAAACACTGGATTATAATCAAGCAGCTCAATAACCAGTGTAGCAATTTAACGGAGGCCTTATCTAGTAGTGAAATCTACAACAGGCTAGGAGATCACGGAAACTCTATCATTAAACCTACATGTATCTATAAAGTAGTGCATGAATAAGTTAATTTTTTTTGAAATGCCAAGTGTATCAAATATATTTTCCAATTTTATGCAAGCTGGGCTTAACGATATACTATACTCATTCAACTTAAATGATTAACAGTCAACAGGGAGTCATATGTAATGTATGATCCATGTTAACACTTAACAGGAGGTTATTTGTACTTAACTTTTTCTAAATTTGACTTGTTCGACTGTTCAGCAAATGTTTGAAATGGTATTTCTGATACTGTATCGCCTCATTTGAAGATAAGTTCTACTATTGCACCGTTTCAACCTTCAGATATGGTTTTTTCGTGAAGGTAAGAATTATATATTATTTTGAATTTTTAAAGTATAATTTCGTCACCTGGTGGGTGACATAGGTCACCCACCAGGTTCAGGTGACATAGTCACCCACCTATGCGTCACATAGGTCCTGACATTATGCTGACTTGGTGCTTTGAATGTAGTTCAATTGAACTATTCAGGCGCGTAACTAACAAAATTATAATTTTATTCAAATAAAAGGCAGATATTGAGTAGTTTTTTATTTAATCTTGCCCAAGTACTTTCGCTCTCAGAGCATTTTTTTTGAAGAAGGAAACAACTTGAGGTTGATGGATGATAAAAAAATTTTTAATATAACGTTTTAGACTTATTTCGTCAAAATCATAGGCTATCCAACAATTTGGTGAATGTCATAAACATTAAATAATACATTTACACAACAGTAGATAAAGGTCAAACATTTTAAGAAGAAGCTACATAGCGGGTGACAGCAAGAGAGAGAATGGCTTCTGGTCCTAACGAAAATGTTAAAGTGACATCTGACATATGACAACTTGGATGGTAGTCACAATCATGGTGATGTGATTTACATATGTAATTCAAAACTCTATGTTAAACTGAACATTGACCAAAGGTTCAACTGATACTACTATAGAAAGTCAACTAATAAAATTATATAGATTACTTTTTGTAGTTGTCGATTCCAAAATCCAGACCTCACACTCAAACCTGTCAAATGTTTGCAACAAACTGACAATGGTTGCAGGTGTATAGAACAGAATGCTGCGGAAGATTTGGGAAAGCTGATACTTTATGTTAGGGCTGTACCAACATGATATTGATGATAAAATTTAAAGAAGTTAAGCTATGGATAGTCATCGAGGGACTCCGATGTAGAAGATTTTAATCATGTGGATTAATAAATACACATAATTCTTTCAGCTATAGGTTTTACTGAAAGAGAATCTAAAGACAGAGAAATCTCATGCAAAGGCAACAGAAAGACAGAAAGAAAGGCAAACAAAAATTTAATGTAAAATTTTTAGCAAATTAAAATTTTAAATTATATTTTTAAGTAAAAATAAAATTTTTAAATACTTTCCCTTTTTGCGAGAATAAAAATTTATTTCAAGTTGTTTTGCTGTCACCACCAAATTTTATGTATTTTATAGCCCACAATTCCAAGCTAATAAACCGCCAATCCAATAAAAAGACACCAATACAAACCAGCTACTTCATCAATATTTAATGGAATAACAAGCTATTTAACCACACTCAAACTCGAACACAAAACAAACATCACCCCTAAGAGTACAAAAGCCAAAAGCTACATTCCCAGTTGCTTTCCTAAATCCCCCGTTACATTTTTATTTGTCGATGATTTATATTAGTATTAAGTTCACTCTTGTTCAACCTTCTGATTTGTTCTATACAATAATAATAGAGTCTGGCTGGTGAATGGGACTCAGGGGGGTGATATTTCAACGGGAGACTGCAACCCCTCACTCAATTTACCGCTACATTATAGGAACGCGTTGGTTAAAATCCACCCTCACGGTGCATGTCATTAACGCGGGATTGAAGGATTGTCACTCGCCGCTTTTTAATGTTGATTTCGCAACGAAAACGTTCGTTTGCTAATTAAAAAGTTAATTATTTAATTTTTATTTTGATGGTGATATTTTTAGCACTGGAAGAATGTAACTGTGTAAATTAATAGAGGTATATGAGCTAATATCAAACGGGCGCCAAAATTCCAAAAGGTTTATGAATTTAAATAAATAATTTAATACAGAGATATACTCTGCCCTGCTAAGCTGAAAGGTCCTAACTGACAAAATCGCAGTTTTGGTCCTAACGGTACTGGGTGGTAGCGAAAAGCATTCTGTATCTTCCTTTCAAAGCTGAGCTGTCCTATGTGTCATTAAATAGCTGTTCTGAAGTGATCCTTGTTGTCCTAAGTTCAAACTAAAACCTGATTACTAAGCATTACGTCCTATCTGAGCTTTACAAACCTGAAGTGTTCTATTGTAACAGATAGGACAGTCAGTATTGCAATATGTAATGCTACCCAAAATCTAGCATGCTCTAAGTGACAGATAGGACATATTTAGCATTGCACCTTAAAACAACATATCCTAAAAATCGAAAGTGTTTGTTTTCGGTAGTTTTTGGTCTTGAACATTCTTTATGTCATTTAGTCATGATATTCTCTACTTGAACTATATAAAGTCTTTTCGACCTACCGTATCTTATTATCGTCGGGAGCATGCTCCAAATAGTCTATATATATACCATCGGATATTTCAATTACAATGGTGTACAATGACTACAAACTAAAGAATCCTGATTGTCAGGGTAGTTATGAACTCTATCGTCAGGAAATTGCAAAACTCAACATATCGTTTGTACAACTTGGCTATGAAGAGTGCTTCCAGTGTGCATCATATGATCTCCATAAGACTGAAAGCAATCATGTTAATCCAACACACAATTGTGTAGTGTGTGAAAACTATGCATCTCACAGAAATAAATATATTACTGCCAGAAAAAGTATGAAACAGATGCGGAATCGTAACTAAAATCATCAGATCTCATAGTTTCAGCAGATCTTCAGAAAGTAAATGCTTTCAAGAGCAGATATGTTTAAATAAGTCATTTTTACTAGGCGCATAATTGCTTTTAACGGAAGTTTTGTTGCTGTCGGGAAAGGTTGGGACGTCCGTCCTTTAGGAATTCTGTGACACGAAGGAATATCAGGAAGAAGAAAAGAAGATATAGTGAAGAAGATATATACTTTCTACGCATTCTTCCTAAAAAACAGGGATAAAGAATCAATAACAGTTTGGCTGGATAAGAACAAGAACAAGAATTGGTGTTTGTTCAGCTTTTTAGTCTATATAGTAAATGCTACAGAAGTTAACTTAAAATAATTTAACCATAAAATACTTTGAGCGCGGACACACCTTTATGTCCGCGGACCATTTTCACCACCAGGTAGAAAAATCATTAAAAAGGGTCAAAACTATTTTGGATTTTAATTACCATGTTCAATGTGTTCTAAATTCAACAAAACCGATGTTGTAGCATTAGAGAATAAGCATTTTTATGAGTGGGCAGATTTCAGTTCAAAATACAAATTAAAGAGTTATGCCACGCTGCTATCTCAATAATATTTGGCTGGCAATTTTTACGAGAGACGAGAAAACATTAGAATATAAAAACTCGTATGACACAGAAGATTTGAAAGAACTGAACTTTTTAACTGCAGGTACATTTAAAACTGGTGTGACACTTCCACCTCCACAAAACTCCAACCGAAGAATTAGTCAAGAGAGAACGCAGAAGTTGCTGAATAACCTGCAAACTATAATTCTAGCTCCAGCCAACTAGAGACAGTTTTGGGAAGAATTTCCGGTAGGCTATGTAGCTGAAGAGCACGAAAATGGAGTATTATAAGTTTTTTTACAACGTTAGAGGGCTATACTAATATAATGTAAAAAATACATGTCTCGTTATAAGTGCAATAAAAGTTCGTTATAAAAAAATCTTGTCCTATCTGAGATTTTTAATAAAATCCTAAGCTAAACCGTCCTATCTATCAAAACTCGTGTATGCTCTAAACTAATTACTTTCTTGGATTATCCCATAAATTCTATATACACAAGTTAAGTTCATTCAAAATTACAGTTCGATATCATTAATATTACGGATGCGCAGCAAACTAAAGTTAATTGCGTTTTTCACAAAATAGCACAATTGGTAGATAGGACCTATCAGCTTAGCAGGGCAGTACTAGCCCAAGATAGCGAATAGCCACGAAGTGCGCAGTTGATAGGAAAGGAATTAAATGTCGGAGATGCAAGTCTTGCAAATTCAGAACATTGTTGCCAAATATTTTCGACAAATTGTTATAACTATTTAATTTACAATGGAAATACAGTTCTTCATTACTCATTATTATTTGTTATGCACTTTTACCTTTCAATAAACAATTACGTTATGTGAAAATTAATGATAGTGCAACGAATTAAACTCTCATCAAATGTACCCATTTTAAATTTTTGATGTCTTTCTTTTTTTTTACGGAGAAGAAAATCACTTTTTCAATATCATCAACTAGATGACCTATACCAACAATTTTTTTGCAGTTCAGAGGCTTGAAACTTAAATTAGATTAGGTCTTCTTCTTCTTAAAGTGCCCTCTCCTCAATGGAGGTTGGCTACTACAATTTTAAACTCTTCTCTATCTTCAGCTGTTCTTATTAGCTGTTCAAAATTTAGCCCTGTCCATTGTCGGATGTTTCTGAGCCATGATAGTCTTTTCCTTCCTAGGCCTCTCTTTCCCTCGATTTTTCCTTTCACTATAAGTTGGGCATATTGGTACTTATTATTTCTCAGTATGTGGCCTAGGTATGATGTTTTTCTTACTTTTACTGTGTTAAAAAGTTCTCTTTCCTTGCCTATTCTATGCAGCACTTCTTCGTTTGAGGTATGCGATGTCCATGAAATTTTGAGTATTCTCCGGTAGATCCACATTTCAAAGGCCTCCAATTTATTTACGGTTGATGCTTTCAGGGTCCACGTTTCAACTGCATATAGAAGAGTCGACCAGACGTAGCATTTTGATAAACGTAGTCGAATTTCGAGTTTTATTCGAGAATCACAAAGCAGTTTTTTTATTTTTTCGAAGGATTTTCTAGCCTGTTCTATTCTCGATCTTATTTCTTGATCAGGATTTAGACTGCTATCGATCCAACATCCCAGGTACTTAAATCTATTGACCTGTTCTAAGATGTGCCCATTTATTGTGCAAGGTTGAGGTACGTTTTGGTTTTTTCGGATTGACATCACTTTGGTTTTTTTAATGTTTATTTTCATAACCAAATTGCTCACAGGTCGAGTTGGTCTTGTCGATGAGTCGTTGTAGACCTGAGTCGGAATCCGCAATTAACACTGTATCATCGGCGTATCTGATACTGTTGATATTTACGCCATTCACCTTGACTCCATCCTTGGAATCCTCCATGCTTCTTTAAATAGAAACTCGGAGTAAAGATTAAACAGCAGAGGCGACAGAACACATCCCTGTCTAACTCCCCTCCTAATTTCTACTTCTGCGGATGTGGAACCTTCGATCCTAACTCTGGCTTTTTGGTTCCAGTACAAGTTTTTTAAGAATTTGATGTCTTTTCCATCTAAACCGACTTCTTGCAAACGTTCTAATAGTAGATCGTGTCTTACTTTACTTACTAGATTAGGTCAAAAATAATAATTATTATTTATTCGTATTATATTATTCAGTGGTATTTACATTAAAAACCTGTCATTGCAGCTTCCTGCACTGTCCTTAAATCTATAAACAATTGTCCAGCTACTGTCTTTTTTTGTACATTTTAATACGTTATATTTATAACAGGTAAATTATACGAAGCTTTCCGACTTGTTCGAATTTTCTAATTACGCATCCAGAGGTCACGTCTTTTCACGATCTTGGACTAGTGTACTTATTAAAAATAAAGAAAATATTTTTGTCAACTGGAGTAAAATATTACATATCTACCAGACGCGTTTTTTACGAAGATGATAAATTCGTTATCAACAATAATCTAGTTAGTTTACATTACTTAGATAGTTTAGTTACATCAAAAATAAAACGCAATTTATTTCAAAGTCAATAAAATTAACTATTCAACCACCGGGTATACACCATTATACACTGAAAGGAAAAAAAGTGGCCACCCTATAAATTTCGAAAATAAAAATTGAATGGTGGGCCGCAACAATGCTGTAAGCGACAGATTGGGTTAAAGTGAGGTTTTTATGCAATATTTTTGACCGATGCAAAAATTTTTCAATCTGGCTAAAAACATTTTGCCTTTCCTGAGTTTTTCGTACCGTAATGTTGGTATCCGTGCAAAAACGTTGTATGAACGTCACTGTCAAACTACTATCACTGTAAAAACGGAGGTTAATGTGTCGCTGTCTACCCATTTGCACATAAATAGAGGGGAAAAAAGCAAAATCAATATTAACCAGTGGAAGAGAAACATCCGTAAGCGACAGAGAAATGCACGTGAAGCATATGTATCTGTGAGTGCAACAAGGTTGTATATTTTGTTAGAAAACGCATTTTTTTTAAGCCTTATCAGTGTCGTTAGCTTTGATCTGTGCTCGCCCGTAATGAGTGTATGATTTAAAATTTGGCATCTTTCGATAATTTCGATATCTTCAAGTAAGTATTTTTATATTTTAGGAGCGACTATGTATGTGCAAATCTGTTGGCGAGGCTGCTAAAATTCAAGGTCAGTTTGAAGATATCTTCACAATATTCTATAGGCTAGATTATATTGCACAAACTGCGCACCTGGCCAATTGTATGGAACTCCAAGAGCCACAACGTGGACGAACTCCAGAAGATGTCTCCAGACGACAATGTTCTGTACGATATCACATCCAGATTGGACTGAAGAAATTCCAGTGTGCCAAAAAAATTTTTTATGTCAAGTATTTGGAATAACACCTGAAAGAATCCAACATAATAGAACCTATAAAGTCGTTTCACATCAAGAAAACCAATATAGTCGCGCTGCATCTACGAAGAACTGCCTTTCTGCTGAATTAAACTTGAAAAAATTTACAAACTGTTTTGTGAAAAGTATCCGCAATGCAATGTTTCCCCTAGCACTTACACTGACATATTTCAATTAGACTTTGATCTACGTTTTGGTTTTTCTCGCTCAGATACGTGTACGTTTTTTGATAAAATATATATCAAGCTTGTGATTACTCCTGACGGTCCAGAATGAAATGCTATTCTTGTTTACAGTGAATTCTACCATGCACTTGCTGAGGTTGGATACAAAGCATTGAAGTTGGATGCTGAAAAGGCTAATTCACAACTAGTCGTACTCTTCACTGATCTTCAGCAAGTGTTGTACTGTTCAACATTGACTCATTCTTCAGTGTTCTACCAACGTCAGTATGCCACTTACACTTTTCATCGCTTTATAGAGACTGGTACATATGCATGTCGACCTGGTTCCAGTCTAAAGAGTTACCTGGAAAAAAGGTGATCATTTTATTGTAACGGAACTTTAAAAAAATCGCCATTCGACTGATATTGCTGTAAGAAACCGTCTGCAGGAGGTTCCAAATGTGAATGTAAATGAGTGAACAATTAGAAGATGCCACGATGAGAGAGGACTAACGGCAATAAGGCCAGCTATTTTTCCCGAATTACAACCCAGATACTGTAGGAGAAGTCTGACGAAAGTTTGGCGGTGGTGGTGTCATGGTTTAAGCTGAAATCTCGTTTTAAGCTCGAACTGAACTTATTTTCATTATGTCCCCCTGAATGCCACGATCGTTACAAAAGTCCAAGTAGCTCGAAGAAACCCAACAATTTCTTAACCGCAGCTCCAAATGCAACTTTTGGAAGCTACAGGTGTATATGTTTTAGTTGAAAGCATAAAAAAAGACTTCGTGTCCAATGACTATACGGGAGTAGATAGTTACCGGTTCTCAAGTTATCCAAGTAGCATAAGATTGATTGCCTAAATTGGTGTCTTCAACAACAAAACTGGAACATTGGAAATTGGCAAAATGTGCTATTTTCAGACGAAATCAGGATTTGTGTAAAACCAGACGACCGATAAATACTAATGTACTTAGAGGACGAAGAGGCTAACACCTAAACTTAATTTCTATCAGCCCAAAGAATATCTCTGACACGAAATCAAAATAAGCAGAGACAATCAAACACATGAAATACAGAGGCGAATAGGTCTAACATGGGCAGCATTTAGCAAATTAAGCCATATTCTAAAAAGTTCAATTCCCATGTGTCTCAAGCGAAAGGTTTATAACCAATGTGTTTTACCTGTACAAACTTATGGAGCAGAGACTTTAACACTCACGCAAAAATCTGCGAATAAACTTATGAGTTACACAACGAGCCATGGAACGTGCAATGCTGAACGTGAGCTTTCGAGACCACATAACAAACCAACAAATCAGGCGAAGATCAGGAGTTCAAGACGTCATCGAAAGAACCACGACGCTTTAGTGGAACTGGGCAGGGCACTTAGCTAGAAGACAAGATGGACGGTGGACAAGACGTATTATGGAATGGAGGCCCAGAAATTATAAAGAAGCCGAGGACGACCACCGACTAGATGGACCGATGACATTAAACGTGTAGCGGGAAACTGGCTACAAGCTGCCCAGTGTAGAGAACACTGGAAAGAACGGAGGGAGGCCTATGTCCAGCAGTGGATGCGATTGGCTGATTGATGATGACTTAGAGGACGAGGAAAAGAGGCAAGAACGGAAACTGCCAGATCTGTTTGCAGATATAAATGAAAAAGTATCATATTCCAAGGAGCAATTATGATTGGTGAACAAACTCCTTTAAATTTAATCCAACCAACTTTAACAGCTGGCAGATATGTTGATTTAGTTCTAGAAACTGTAGTTAGGCTCTGGAGAGGTGCAATGGGAGACAATTTAATTGTAGTGCATGACAACGTCACAAAACACGTTACTGTCCTCTAAACCGTTTACAGCAGCTCTCCAGGCGGCATGAAATAAAATTATTGCCTTTGACAAATTGGTGCAAACCTGTATTATATCTTTTCATAATGTCAATAATAGCTCTAACGTTAAAATAGTTTAGCTTCAGCCATTATTCTTAACATACCTACAAGAGAAATAAATTTAAAGCATTCTTAATTTCATATTTAAATATACAATATTAATTGGAATGTATTTTAACTGCTGGAACTCATGCAGATCGAGGAAAATTTATCATCAATATATCATTTTCTTCTACTCAGTAGTGCAACTCTGTATCATTACCAGCAACGAAAATACCTCCTATTTCACTCATTGCAAACAGCAATAAAAATATTTCTGGTTGATTTCTCGCTCTTGGTATTGAATAATTATGTCGATAGTACTTAACTAATTATTTTATATGATAATATCGTTGCTGGCCATCCATAATTTCGCCGTATGACAGCCTACTCAACAGTAATTGAACTGGAACTACGGCGTGACCGTCCATATATCGTTTATATATTGTACGTGCTTCCGTTATTATCGTTATTTTGAATTATTATGGTTGAATTGATAATTTGCTTCATTCACAGTATATTCTAACTTGTTCCCTACTTAAAATTAATGTTGCTTCACTTGAAAATAAACAGAAAACGGTAATATTATTTTATTACATCTTTGATCTATAATCGGAAATAGAAAGTCTAGGCTTTCCTTTGTGTTTCGTAGTTTATGAATATAAATTATGTAAACAATAAAGATTTGTTATCAGTACCTAAAAACTACCACTAATAGAACTCTTTGCTTTCAACGCCACAACGAAATAGAGGAATTAGATATGAAAATCAAGTAAGGTTCTGATGTATTATAATCTTAATATTTTTCAACGTTTTATTGACTATTTATTTACAATTATAATAAGATAATAATGCCGTATTAATAGATAATATTCAAGATACACGCTTGAGATGATGAGTCAAAAAAAAAGACGAAACCATAATTCGAGGTGTGCCATTTCTGTTTCGTTGTATAGTAAGCAGCTTTTAATTTTTGTTTCAGAATGGTACGGAAAACCAATAAAAAACTGTTGACGATGACGTAAAGGTAGCAGCACTGAAAATGGTCTTGGGCGGATGCAGTGTGAGAGGTGTGATGTTCTAAAGAATGTAAATCGTGTTAAAATGCATTAGGCTTTCACGGATATCGTGAACTACAGAAGACTAGATTGTATACGAAAGAAGAAAGCTCAACTTCTTGCGTCATTAGCTTTTCTATCATGATGTCGAGACGAGGTACTACCGAATTTCTTACGAACAAATCGATCCATCACAACAAGTCAAGCCAATAGAATATATGCACACATGGAAAAAGCACTGGATAAAATTTGGCGAAGGTTGACAAGGAGCTTCTAGATTTGTTTTACGTTTTGAGCAGCAAGCAGCAAGCAAAATAAAATAGCAAGCTGAGTTATGCAGATTGGAATAAGATTGAATCCATTTGTTACAAGAAGATGGAAAATGGACTGGGAAGGAACACTGAATGCCAGAAAAACATATACGGACGCCTAACCAAACATAAGGAGGTAGAATCAAGACAAACACAGAAAGGACAGTGTCAACTTTCAGATAAGGTTTTAACTCCAGCCGAAACATCATTGCTAGCCAAAGGAGGAAATTTTGCGACTGCACCTAAAGTTATACCCAAAGAATATATCATCGCTAATATCGAGTCTGCGATTCGCAACTTACCGATCGAAAAAGCTGAAGAAATAAGGACGGAATAATCGGGAATTTTGCACAAAACTAAAACACCGAAAAATAACTTAGTCACCAAGAAATCTGTCCTAAAATCGTTAAACGCAGACAAAGATGTTGTAAATTAGTAAACGATACATAAACACAAGGATAAACGAACATAAAAGCATTTGTCATTGTTTTGAAGCTATTTTCTTGTGGCATTTTAAATTAATTACTATTTAACTGGAAATAAGCCACAATTAAAGATAAAAATACGTTTATTGACGTTTCAATTTCCACTTCGTAAATCGTTCTCAAAAATACAAACAGTAAATTAAACAAATTTTGGTTTTTGTTACATAGTGAAAAATTCTTCTAATAATTTAATTTTATCTGACTCATTTATATTGACAATTCAGACATACATTATGCATTTTAAAGTAGACGACTTTAAAATGATATTGCCAATATTGTTGAGTTGCGCTCCTGGGACGACTTTACTTATAAGATAGTTCATTCGATTACATGAAATCAACTTTAACTTGAGAATATCCGTCAGAAAAAATCATAGCATATAATTCGTCTTTAAAAAGACAAACACATGACATGATGACAGTAAAATTCTCCTGTTAGTGATTCCGTAGTAAATTATGAGGGAAAAACCAGGAAAAAAAACCTCATAATACTATCCCGACATGGTAAGTATTTGTTCGTGCATTTAGTTTACCTTCAATAAACACTAAAATTCTGATTTTATATGTTTTGTTATTTAGAAAACATAAATGATGTATCCTCTATATGTTACTGACTTACTAATACTGGTATCTTTTTATTAATAACTTCGTCTTTCAATATTGGTAACCAGATCCTACTACATTCTGCCGAGGAATTTGCGACACAATTGGCCTCATTTAGCATAATTAAAGCCGCTTCTTTGATTTTTGAGATCTATCAAATTCTCTATTTTTAATATAAGACTGATGTTCATTTATTCTAACATTAATTGTCCTTGATGTTTCACCTAAATAAAACTGATCGCATTCACAAGGTATTTTATAAATGCAATTATTTGTCCTTTCTTGTTCATTGTTAGGTTTGGTTTTGGACAAAATAGATCTCAACGTGTTTGTTGTTTTGAATGTTGTTGAAATGTTGAATTTATTGCCTATCCTTTTAAGTTTTTTCTGATAATCCTTTTATGTACGGTATTGTTATTTTCCTCGTATTATTCCTTGTGTATGCTGTAGGATCTCGTTCTATATCGACAAATCTGCCGTTGCCGAACACGCTTTGGGAAGCGGAGAACATCGGATACTCTTTAAAGAAACTTAGATGCTAGATAAAACATCCCAGTACTACCCACGCTAAATCGAAAAACGGAGGAAATATATGAGCATCCAAATAATTTTACTTGGATGTAAGAAGGATTAAAAATTAACAAAACATGGATACCAATATTAAAATCCACAAACACCCTTCCTGCAAAACACAAAAAAAGCAGCGAATGACGACACGTCCCCTCATGCAAAAAACCAGTGGAGGGGAGGCAAATAGAAAATATAAATATGGCCTCCGTAGTACAACGAGGCGTCAGTTTCAGTTTACAAGCGAAGCAGTAACATCTCCAGAAGATGCCAACCCCTAGTGTTGGCGAAACGTCGAGAACTAATCTCAGAAGACAACGGCCTAACAGCTCGAATAAACAGTTTGACAATGTAAATCGTGTTATGTTATCAAGACATGAAATAAAAACGAGAATTCAGTCGATGATAATATAGTGACCTTTTAAAGCATATAATAACGGGGTGTAAGAAAATTCACCTTCAAATACCTGGTGAAATCAACATCGAAACTGAAGATATCCCAATTTTCCAATGGGACTCATTGAGTCCATTTTTGGTTTTGTCCAGCAATGCACCCACTATCACAGCTACTGAACTCCACTGACTCTGATTTTAGCATTAAGAATAACAATACTGCTGTGCTGCTGTTCTAAAAAAATGTAAACATATCACATTATCAAGATATGTGATAAAAACGGGAATACAGATTTAGCCACACAAAATTCACTTATTCCAGATACTTACGGTATCAAAAGAATTGAGTTCTGATGAAACTCTTTTCATGTTTCAAGTCCTAGGTGACTTGGTACGTCGGTGTATCTCCCAAAAATTTTGGCATGCATCTGGACGTCGAAGAAGTACAGCTTTCTACATGATCTTATATAAATGTTCATTTAGACCGAGCATTTTCATATTTTCTAGAAGGTCCTTCGTAATGACTCCAGTGAAAGAAAAAAATAATAATATCGTCCGGGTACTTTCCATTCTCCATTGTCTTCTTATTCGTATTTCTAGATCTCTGTACTTGTCGATCTTTTGGCTCCGTTTTCGAATAGGGTGAAAACTTCTTTTGCATCTCTGGTGGATTGTGCAATTGTGTCTACGTCATCTGCAAACGCCAATGGTATTTTTAATCCTTGGGCGGTAAATACGTTTGTCAGTTGTAATTGAGCTTTCTTCACCGCATTATCTAGTGCAAAATTAAATAGCAGGAGGGCGACAGAATCTTCTTGTCTAATCCGGGTGTCATTGAGGAATTCCTTTCATTGTACCTTACGCCCAGATTATTGTTGTTAGGTATCGCCACATTAATAAGTGTTGTTTGTCTCGTTAGTTTATTAACTAGCACGAAATCTGGTCTATTATGTGCTACAGTTTGTCTGTAAGCACAGTGCGGATCTTCACCACTACCCTTGATGAAGGACCTTCCTTACTGAGTCATACCGTTCTTGTATTCAGTTGCAGCAAATGCCTGACAGCCTCCGGTAAGATGTTGAATGGTTTCTCGGGCTTGACATCAATATCGGCATTTGTCGTTATGGACCTGAGGGTGTTTGACGATATATTTCAGATAATTTTTGGATGGTATAACCTGATCCTGAATAGCAAGTAATAAACCTTTTGTTTCAGGGAACATCTTTCCTAATGTCAACCAATAGCTCGACGCTATATTGTCGACACAGTCTCGACTGACTTCATTGGGATGTCGCCCGTGCAGAGGTTTACCCATTTAGATGCGTATTTTTTCGTTCTTAGTTTAAGAGCGTAGGCGCAAAATTTCGGGCCAATGCTTTTTAAATGCATTCATTTTTTTCGAATCCTGAGAAAACTAACAAATATTTTTGAAAAATTTTAAACGCAGAATGAAAGATTACATTATTACCGAGAGCCGAAAGTCCCTTAGAATAAACAAAAAGTTTTTTTAATGAGATATTTAAAATTAAAAATCACACTAAATTTTCTCTTTTTTTTCACCCCTGTAACTTGTTAAAACAAACATTATAGAAGTTTTATATAAGTACTGCACAAATCGCGCGAAAACGAGAATAATTATTATTACTATTATTATTATGCATAAGCAAGGAGAGAAGACAAGAATCTATTATGCCCAAAAACAAAGAAATTACTATAGTATTCCACTACAAACTACAAAATTGTAATTACAAAATTAGAAACAAAAATTACAAAATTACAATTTATGGTTTAATGAAAAGTTATTCCATTATCTTGTAGAAAAGATCTCGTATTAAATTTGAACTGGTAACCTCCGAAACTCCGGTTCATCTTGATTTATGGTAAACATTTCATAGAGATTTCCAAAATTGAATTTTAATAGTTTAAATGTGGTCATTTAGTCTCCACGTTTTCGGCGAAGTTAAAAAAAAGTTAGGTTAGTAATTTTAAGTTTCTTTTTGTATAAAAAAGGTCTTCTCCGCTCGAAAGGAATTCGAGTGACTTTTCTTTGAACGTTTTACAACAAAGTTTTGCCACGAATCAAATCAGTTGGTACAGCGTATTCAAGAATAGATCTTACATAACGAGTGTATAGTATCAATAATGCCAGCATTGAAAACTCTCGAAAAACACCTCCGAATAAGATATAGTCTGGAATTTGCACGTTAGTCTAGGCGGGATCTGTTTTTGGATTGGAAATTTTAGAGGGAAGCTATTTTTTTGCTGGAATTCCTTCAGGATATGCCCAGTATCGATAATCACGATATGCGCCAGTCGCAAACCCTGTGCTAAATTTTTTATTTAACAAAATCTGAAAACAATTGAAAATTTTTAATTTTTTTGCTCCTATTTTCATTTATAATTCGAAAAATATTGATCTTAGAGAAAAAAATTATAAGTAGTTAAAAGTTTCATTATTAAATTTTACACAATATTGTGTTAGCTAGAAATTAAAAATTTAATGGTTATTGTTGAAAAAATAGCAATAATTGGAAAAAAAAAGTACAAAAAATGAAGTTAATCCTTTAAATGTTTTCGACTTTCTAAACTTGACTTACAAGTTCCATATTCCGCCTAGAAAAACTTTTTAATATGTTTAAAACGTGTGCTAAATTTTGTTAAGATCAGTCGGATAGGTTTTGCATAATAATTTTGCAATCCAGCCTACTGGAAAAAAAATCGCAAATTTTCAAATTCATAGTAGGCCCTAAATAAGGCATTCAGATAATTGCATTTTTTTTTACATATAAAGGAAGTTTCACACTTTCAAACGCTTTTTGTAAAATTAAAATTGGTGTACTAGAAAGCCTATAAATTTTTTTAAAATTATAAACATTTTTTAGGCTTATAAACAAATTAAATAACTTTACGAGCTTTAAAACATATCAATTTCAAAATGTATACACTTAAAGAACATTAAAAGACGCTTCTTTTAAGAAACAAAAAGATACATTCGGCTTACTGGTTGCCGAGATATTGAAGGTCAAAGTTGGTATACATTTGCCGTGTAACCATAAGTGATAGAGGGCTCGTTTTTAAAAAAATACCCTCGTCTTGCCAAATACTTTTTATATGAAAAGTTTTACGTAATGCGCTTCATGGTAACATCCATAAAAAAGACAAATAAAAAAACCGTTTTCGCGTAAAATGTCGCTCGGAATCCATGAGAGGTGTTGGTGAGGGACATGCACTTCAAATGTGAATCAGCGAGTATCAAGTAGGGGACCATTGTTGCGTAACAACAATACTTAATATTTTTAGTCTATTTTTGTATCATATTATTTAGTTTATTTTTGTATCATACTGTATATTAGTTTAGATATATAAAATTTCTTTGTACTAATTAATAATCTGTAAAGCGCCGTTATCTTGCATTTAAATAACTTTCTACTTAAGTTTCTAAAACCTTCATAGAATTGTAACAATGAAAGGATTAGTATTTTCCAAATTACCCTCTGACGCATTCCAAAATTCCGCAAGTAGAGACAAATACCCTTATCAGGTAGTTTATCAATGATTTGAAAGTTAAAGGTATTTGAAAAATAAACATATCTTTTAATACATCGAGGGGTCAGGGGGGAGATTTCGGAATGTTTGTGATTGAGGGAAGAGAGTGGACATCAGTTCGCAGTTCAAGTCCATCAAAGCAGTATCAGTTCAAATTCCAGCACTGAAGGAGCGTCAGGCTCTACTCGCCCCAGCGGCATATTAGTGTTTTAAACCAGTCGGTATATTAATAAGTTCGTGTCAATATTGTATCACCGACAAGTGTGTATCATATGCAAGATATCGGCGTTTAAAATACATTGTATTTGTTTAAATATATTTGTTCGAACGTTCTTTTCGAATCTTCATTTTTCCCAGTTTTCTGGGTGGTCCTTCAAAGAAATTATATATAAAGTGAACCTATTTCCCTAAGGAAAAACCTTGTTCCCCAGGGGAAAAAAACCAGCGACCTATTACTGGTGCGCGAAACAAAGCCATCAGGACAAAGGTGTAAGGACAAACACCTACATCTTCGTTCAACCATCACTTTGTTTAATTTCGGGTTTTGAAATATAAATAAAAGTAAAGTGCTCCAAAATCTGTAAGGGCTTGTAAAGTAAATTGTTACTTTTAGTAAACAAATATGTATTTATAAATTGTTAATAAATAATTTGAATTGTTAAAACGAAGGAAATTTTTTTTGTAAAAATCAAACATTTTAAAATAATTAACATTAAAAATAATTTATTTCTGCAGTTTTATCATAATAATGACATTATTTGATTTGAGAATATATTTTGATTCGAAAGTGACGTGTATATTGTATATTGACGTGTTATTATACTGCTGTGTAATGCTCGAAATTTTATTTTAGAAACAAAATTTTTATTTTCATAAATAGTCTTTATTTTGACTCAATCTTCAATAATTTTTTTTAAGTCTTTTTCTTTTTCTGGAAGGACAAGAATCTTCAGGTTTTATTTCTTCCTCAAAACCTTCATTTTCCATTTCAATATCTTCATCCTCGATCTGTAAATTTAATGTTTCTTCTCCTTCATCTGTAGCTATATCTTGTGCCTCCAAAAAATCTAAGGAATCCATCGACTCCATATCCATATCTTGTTCAACTTCTTCCAATATTTTATTGTGATCAATATTTTTACATGTTTGACCATTGCAGTGAAGACACTAGTCAGAACATTTGAGACCATGTTTGATACAACTGCATGTTTTTGTACAAAGTTTTTTACATTTTCAACTAATATTTCTGAATAATGAGTCAGGTAGTAATACTTGCTCAGTTTGTATTGGCTCAAGACCATTTTGAGTTAGTTCCCACCCCCACTCAGTAGCATTCAGGTTATTTCCAAGCCACTGCTGTACTTGGAAATATACACGAAGCGAGTGTTGCTCAGCTGCAGATTGTGTAGGTGGCAGCATGGACAATTGAAAATTTTTATTTTTGCAACCTTTTTTAAAGCACAAGTAGCGAATTTTATTCAATGTAAAATCGTACTTTGAGTGGCCCATATACAATGCCGATATAATTTTGCATCCGCTGCGTTTAATTTCTTCCTTAGTTGCACTTTTTTCGTTAAAAATGGTTGCTTCTTGCCATATATAATTATTTGTTGAAACCAATTTAACAATTTTGCTTTTTCCTTGATAAAAAATGCAGAGGTTGTATCACAACCAGAAAATGCGTGTAAAAAGCCCACTAAATTTTTTAACGAAGATTTCGTAGATTCACTTATTTTAAGTGCATTATTGAAAGAGTTTGTAGTAATAAATTTCTTCCGATTTTTTTTCCTTTGCTAGGTTTCCAGAAAAAAAATATTTTTATTTTCAGTTACTTTTTGTAAAAATATTACCAAAACATCAATATCCTCTGCAATTATAAAAACTGGCTTGTTATCTGAGGCTAATATATACTTGATACTCGCCGATTCACATTTGAAGTGAATGTCCCTCATCACCACCTCTCATGCATTCCGAGCGACATATTACGCGAAAACGGTTTTTTATTTGTCTTTTTTATGGATATTGCCATAAAGCGCATTACGTAAAACTTTTCATATAAAAAGTATTTGACAAGACGAGGGTATTTGTTTAAAAACGAGCCCTCTATCACTTATGGTTACACGGCAAATGTATGCCAACTTTGACCTTCAATATCTCGGCAACCAGTAAGCCGAATGTATCTTTTTGTTTTTTAAAAGAAGCGTCTTTTAATGTTCTTTAAGTGTTTACATTTTGAAATTGATATGTTTTAAAGCTCGTAAAGTTATTTAATTTGTTTATAAGCCTAAAAAATGTTTATAACTTTAAAAAAATTTATAGGCTTTCCTAGTAAACCGATTTGAATTTTACAAAAAGCGTTTGAAAGTGTGAGACTTCCTTTATATGTAAAAAAATTGCAACTATCTGAAGGCCTTATTTAGGGCCTACTATGAATTTGAAAATTTGCGATTTTTTTCCAGTAGGCTGGATTGCAAAATTATTATGCAAAACCTATCCGACCGATCTTAACAAAATTTAGCACTCGTTTTAAACATATTAAAAAGTTTTTCTAGGCGGAATATGGAACTTGTAAGTCAAGTTTAGAAAGTCGAAAACATTTAAAGGATTAACTTCATTTTTTTGTACTTTTTTTTCCAATTATTGCTATTTTTTCAACAATAACCATTAAATTTTCAATTTCTAGCTAACAAAATATTGTGTAAAATTTAATAACGAAACTTTTAACTACCTATAATTTTTTCTCTAAGATCAATATATTTTTCGAATTATAAATGAAAATAGGAGCAAAAAAATGAGAAATTTTCAATTGTTTTCAGATTTTGTTAAATAAAAAATTTAGCACAGGGTTTGCGACTGGCGCATATCGTGATTATCGATACTGGGCATATCCTGAAGGGATTCCAGCAAAAAAATAGCTTCCCTCGAAAATTTCCATTATGGTCTGAATTTCTACAGATGCCGCCTAGTCTACGTTTACAAATAGAAGTAATATGGTCGGACGAAGTTAGGCTGCTGTTTACGATAACACCAAGGTCGTTATAAGAGAACACAGACTCTACTGATTGCCCGTTAGCAAAGCACGGCACAAGAAGCACATATTTTTCCGCATTTAAGGGTAGTAGCCACAGGGAATATGAGATATCCGCCCAATTTTAGGATGGTTTTCACAGTAGAGCAAGAGGAGAAACTGAAAAACTTCCTAATTGCGTGCTCTAAAATGTACCTACTATGGCCCAGCAGTAGAAGATTGCTGACGAGTTGCATATGAAATGGCAGTGATAAACAAAATACCAGGTCCTCCATCATGGGAAAAGAAAAAATAGCAGGCATTAATTGGTTGTATTTATGTAGCGAAAGATTTATGTAGCAACTATCGCACAATTGCTCTAATTGCGCATTGCAGTAAGATACTCTTACACATAATTCTCGAGAGGATAAAGCCCTTTTTACTACCTAACATTGCGGAGGAACAAGCAGGTTTCGTCCCAGGACGTGGTACTAGAGAACAAATTTTAAACGTACGGCAGATTGTAGAAAAATCCAGAGAATTCAACATCACAACATATTTGTGCTTCATAGATTATAGTAAAGCTTTCGCTTTGGTCAACTGGAGTAAAATGTGGCAGGTTTTGTCTGAAATGGGAGTCCCTAATCATCTGATACTGCTAATTAAAAGCCTGTACAATAACAATAATGCCAGAGTTAGAATAAATGGGGAACTAAATGACAGTTTCAGGGTCAAAAAGGGCGTGAGACAAGGCTGCATACTAAGCCCAATTTTATTTAACATCTATGGTGAATGGATAATGCGGAAAGCTACTGAGGACTGGAACGGTGGCATCACCATTGGCGGGAAGAAGATTTGCAACTTGAGATATGCAGATGATACTACTATCCTCGCTAGTTCTGAAACTGAATTGATTCACCTGCTACAACGGATAGAAGACGTAAGCTTAAGGATGGGCCTTAAAATAAACAGGGATAAAACGAGAATCATGATAATTGACAGAGCTAACAACAATCAAAATCATCTGGTTAGGAAAAACAATATCGCTGTTGTAGATAAATTTGTGTATCTGGGCTCATTAATAACCAACAAAGGAGGCTGTACTGAAGAAATAAAGCAGCGGTCAGCAATCGCAAAAAGCGCTATGGCAAAATTAACAAAAATCTGAAAAAGCCATGAAATTACTACCGATACAAAAATGAGACTAGTAAGAAGTCTAGTTTTTCCAGTTTTTACTTATGCATCGGAATGCTGGACCCTTACTGAGAAAGACAAAAAGAACATAGATGTATTTGAGATGTACTGCTGGAGACGAATGATGAGAATACCATGGGTGGCCCGAAGAACAAATGAATCCAAACTGGTCCACCTAAACATAAAGAAAAGACTAAGAACACAAATAACAGAACAGATAATAGGCTATTTTGGACATGTGCTTCGAAGAAATGGTCTTGAAAAACTTACCATCCAGGGAAAAGTAGAAGGCAAAAGAAGTAGAGGTAGATCTCCTACACGATACACGGACCATATTGTTGCTACCATTGGCGCTCCATTGTGAGAATGTGCTAGATTGGCAGAAGATAGAAAAACGTGGAGGAACATTGGAAAAATTACCTAACAGCTTCATGATATCACGATACCTGTATCAGAACGACTAAGAAGAAGAATTGGTTGTATAATTTTTTAAAATAACACATAATTTAACAAAAAATATAGTCTCTACAAAAACAATGAATAAACGTTTTTTTATATTTGTATCTATTGTAAACAAATTGTAGAAAGTCAGTATGATCAGTAATATCCGTTTGAAAAGGATAATTGGATCCGTAATTGGTGATGTTTTAATTAAATGTTTTACTAATAAAAAGCTGTTCACAGCTGATAATTTGGTCATATTACTTTTCTTTGAATAAGCCGACTCGCACGATAAACCTATCCTACCAATTTTACGAATCATTAGCATCGTGACAAATGTTATTTTTATAAAATGAATCATTTTTAATAAATATTTATAAATTTTTATATAGACACATTATTTTCATTCAACTATCCTCGAAACAAAAATTACAAAATGGAATTTCATTAAAATCTCAGATATCTAAACATTTCTATTTCTACTTGTTTTAATTTTCTCTAAATTAGCAATTCGAACAGGCTGGTCATTAATTAATTAAATATACGCAATAGGCTCTGACAAGCAAATTCCTCGTTTTAATCAGTTTTAACAAAAAGTCACAACAGATGAAACAAATGCTTAATTAGAAAATAAGTCAATTACTGTTAATAACATAATCTAAAAATATTATTTTATACTTAACAAAATGTTAATATCTTATATTAAACTGCTTTAGTTGTACGTTAGAAAACAATTTTGTTTTTGCTTATTAAAATATAAAAAAAATCTCATTAATTTTAATGGTCACATATTTTAATACATGTCCCTTACAGATTGTTTCGCACATTTTTTAGAACATTGTAGTTCTACACAAATATATTACTCCATGCTTCATATTTTTTTACTATTCTGATGTTTTGGCAAACCTGTGGAGTTCTGACGTCATACATCTTGAACGACGTAACCTCAAAAACGACTATATATTTGTTTTACGAAAAATTCTATATTTTTTTGTTAAGAACTGTAAGCGTCTGGTTAAAATTAATGTGATCTTGGAAAGATTTAGGCTTGCCTATCTTTTTTAGGACACTATTTAGACTATTCACTAAAAATGGTAAAATGTAAGTTTGTTAACCTATCGAATATAGTGTTCAATTGAATATCGTAGAGTAAGGACATATTATTAAAATCTAGTTGTTAAAATAAACAGTAAAGTAGCAGTGGCGTACCAAATTCTGTTTTCTACAATTAACAATTTACATACACGGAACACAAATAATCAGTGTCTATTGTAGTATCAGCAGAAATTGCAGGTAAGCAACAGGACGAACATTCAGGAACATGTACCCAACTCACCAAAAATATTGTCCACTAGAATACACAATCGAACATACACCAAACAGTGTATACTGCTAACCGACAAATACTCATATATCAAAGATTCCACAAAATCAATTCGGTCTTCAACCACAACCACAACAATTTCCACCACAACCCCAATCAATTTACTACAACCCAACTAACCCATCTACTGTAGGGTAGACTTCAAAACAAAGCTAAAACTTGCCATTACACATTTAGAAAACTCGGATATAGAGTCTAACGAAGACTACAATCAAGAAATATAAAATAAAAACTCATGGCAAGTAGTCCAAAAACGTAAATTTTCAAATCAAAATAACGATCCTAATTCTCTAAGCTCACCACCAACAAAAATACAAAATCGATGCAGTGCATTATCAAACGCCGAGAGTCCTGAACAAACTGAAACAGAAAATACCAAAACCACCTCCAATATTCGTATATGGCGTCAAAAACTTTAAAGATATGATTGATAACTTTGCACAAATTGTGGTGGAAGAAACCTATTATAGCAGAACTTTGCTAAACGACACTGTCGAGATTACAACATAAATAGATAATAGATACATACCGTAAACTGATAAGATATTTACGAGAAGAAGAAATCGTTCACCACACTTACTAAATAATAAAGAATGTTCCTACAGAGTGGTAACAAGTATCAATCACTCTATACCCACAACAGATATAACAAAGGAACTAAAAAATGCCGGCCATAAAGTTCGCAATATAACTAATATTCGACGCAGACAAAGAAATGATCTTTATATAAATATCTTTATTTTTCATAGACCTTAAATCCAACAGTAACAACAAAGGCATATTCAACCTAGAATTCTTATGTCACGCCAAAATAGCAGTGGAGACACCAAATAAGAGAAACACCAAAATCAAATATGGAGGATAACATGATACAAAAGATTGTAAAAAACCTAAAAACACTCCAGCTAAGTATGCACTATGCAAACAAGATCACTCTGCTATTGATAAGGGCCGTATTATCTGCAGGGAACTAGTAAAAAACAGACGTATGCAGAAAAGAGGAAACCAACAGCCTCAAAGAACAACATTCAACAACCCACATGTATGTACTGAAACAAATCAGCCAAACACCACTCTACAAAACCATTTAAAAACATATGAAAACGTGACATCACATCAAACCAACCAGGATTCAGAATCTAAAACTAATATAGAACAACAACTATTAACATTCCTAAACGAGTTCAAAAACATATTCTTGCAACTCATGAGTCAAAACAGTATGATGTTATACTTACATACAAATACAAGTCATTAATCAAAAGAAATTCTTAACCATACTTGAAGTTGCCACATGGAACGCTAATAGCCTGCTAAACCATAAGCAGGAGCTTTCTTAACTTTTTTAAACCTGAATAAAAATTGATGTTCTGCTTATTTCAGAAACCCACTTTACCGATCTAACTACGTTTAATATTCCGTTCTATACCACAGACAGCCCATCTCATCCCGATGATACAACTCATGGCGGCTCGGAGGTAATCATTCGCAGTCATCATGTATTGCCAAAATATGCAACAGAAAAGATATAAGCAGCAATTGTTCAAGTAAATGCCATGGTACTTTAACATATCTGCAATATATAGTCCACCTCGTCACGCAATCTCCACCAAATACTTGGCAGTAAATTCATAGCCGGGGAAACTGGACTGCGAACTGGAATCTGAATTGGACTGCTAACAGTTATATCTAATCGCATGTTAAGCTTATCATACTTTCCAAAAATATGGAAATTTGCTGAAATTATTATGATCCTTAAGCCAGAAAAAGAAACCGACTGAAGTAACGCTGAAGATCTAATCGACCCATCGGCCTACTTCCAACCGTGAGCAAAGTTTTTGAAAGATTGCTGCTACAAAGGACATACGCAGATCATGAATTCCTAACATTACTACCAAAACATTAGTTTGGATTCGGGAAAATCACTCCACGACCCAACAAGTACATCGAATAATAAATGAAATATCAAAATAACCAACAATCCAACCTCTGTCCTATCAACGCCGGAGTCCTGCAGGGTAGTGTTCTAGGGCCGCTGCGTTTCTCACTCTACACAGCCAATATACCAGAGACTAATAATACTACAATCGCCTCCTTTGCTGACGACGTAGGAATACACGCTGTAAATGAAGAACCTATACAGGCTCCACAAAACCTGCAACATTATCTAAACATACTCAGTGATTGGTATACGAAATGGAAAACAAAAGTAAATAAAACCAAAGCAACTTAAATAACATTTACCAACCATCACAACATATGCCCACCTGTAAGAATGGAAAATGTAAGAATACCAACAGTAACATATCCAGAAAAAAACAATACAGCTCGACTTAAAATTCCGGCAAATGTATTGGCTCCTTTGACGAAAATAAAAACTTAACATCCAAAACAAAATTCTTCTATACAAAACCATATTCAAACCTATCTGGTTCTACTGACTACACCTATGGGGCTGTTCAAAGCCAACGTCGCTGAATATCATCCAAAGATATCATCGACCATGATTGGTACGTTCATACGTACGAACGTACTATTCACCATGAAAATGAGCTAGTAAAGGATTTATTTAACACTGGTCCAGCCACATGAAGACTAGATAGAACTTGGCCCCAAGACCTACTTCAAAACTAAATCAAAATAGAATAAGGTGAGACATCATTGGATGTCTCTTTTTCACACCCAAAACCTGTAACACATTTTTTTAATACTCTGTAATGATGTAGATTGTGAATAAACATAATTATAAAAAAACCTGTCGAATATAGACGGCACGATTGACTAGCAAAGGAAACGCACGCATTTTGAGCGGAGTAGAGTATTGAAATAAAACTTATTATAATTTACTATACTGCTTTAGGGGTAAACAAGGAAAAAGCTACTGATTTATTAGAAAATTTTACGGAGAAGTTTAATTATGTACTATAATTAACAAAATGTTAGAGATTTAGACGTTAAAAATAGTTTAATAATTGTAGTATGCTTTTTCTTCATTATATTTGGGGGAAACGCGGCCCTGTGGCCTGATGGTAGAGCCTCCCTTGCTATTAGCCATCCTTCAATCATATATTAAACATTATTTTTATCTAGTTTTATTGATAAATAAAAACTATTGCGTTATAAACCTTATAATCCTATTTGCATTAAGATCTAGTTAAGAAATAAATTAATTTAGAGATTGGCTAATATTACTCGCTGATGATAATTAACGGCTTCCATATATTTAAATGAAATTTGCATCCATCAATTACTTTCGACTTACTCTAATAAATGTTTTTAACGTAAAACAATATATTCAAGAACTTTTTACATTAAAGTAAAATGACGCTTTCGTTATTTCCACGTTAAAAAGTTGGCGGGTTCCTTTGATCTTCATTTTTTTAAGAGACTGGCTTAGTAAAACGATTTAAGTATCTAGTATTTATTACCATACACAAGAAATAAGTAAAAAATTTAAATTGTGAATCTTGCCAATATTGCCTATTTCAAGTTGATGCTTACATGTTTTTATGTCGACAACAATTAACAAAGCAACAAATGATTTGTAGGATTAATAGAATAATAATTATTGCTTGTTACTTAATTTTAACTCGGCAATTAGTGTCCACTGATAAACCTAAACGTCTTTAAAATATCGTCAATTAACATTGATTTTTTATTTAGATTCTTATGTCTAAGTCACCGTTTTATAATTCTTTTAGTCTATCGCTTAGCTTGTAAATTGACAAGTACTGAGCAGTTTTACTTTAGTGTTTTAGTGTGATGGTTCAGTCAATTGTATTCTGATATTCGTCTAATTTCTTTGTACTGTTCACGATAACATATACATACTTAAATTAAAGCTTTTAATTTGGTTATTCCAAAAGAACAACACCTTTTACAAAAAACATAATGGGAGATAGAATTGGCAAAACCCGGATAAAAAAATTAGGAACAATATCGATTTTATGATTACTGACAAGAATCAAATCGTTAGAGATGTGACAGTCCCAAAACTCCCATAAAATTGTCAACAAAAAAAAAACCTGAAAATTTTTTATTGGAATCAGGACATTTGAAGCTTTTTAATAACGTGATTATGCATTCAAAGACGTTGTTAAGCTACCAGAATGTATCCTTGAGTTACAAACTGCTGCAGATTTTTTCTTGTTTTTGTTTCCAAAAGAATTAATATTCATGATTGTTGAACAATCAAACATAAAAGCTCTGCAGGATAATATAAACAAAGCTGCCAATACTAAGCAAACGAAATGAAGCAATTCATAGGAACTATAATATTTATGTCATTGATAAAATTATTATCATCGAGACTTTAAGGAATGCAACTGTAGGTCAACCACAAGTATTTCAATCTATGACCTGCATATCAATGGGAAATTATAAAGAAACATCTTCATTTTAGGTATAATAGTAACTCCGTTCCTGTTGGTAATCCAGGCTATGGATTACCAACAGGATTATGGAAACTTTTCAAAATTCGACCTCTATTAGACAAGTAAAAACAACGTCTTTTACTGGTTCCAAAGAATTAGCATTTAGCTGTCAACGAACAAATTATCCACACGAAATGTCGGCACCACCTCAAACAATATAATCCGGCAAAACCTCACAAGTGGGGATACAAAAATCAAGTACTACTAAGTGATGTATCAGTTTAGTTATGACTTTGATATTTTTGCTGATGAACAAAGCAATACGTTTTCAAATGGAGCGCCTGATTTAGGAGTCAGTGGAAATGTTGTCACTAGATTGACAGATACATTGCGGAAGAACGTTCATCATAAAATATTTTTAGATAACTGGTTTTTTTTAACCTATTCTCTATCCTTTCGTTGTTGGATATAGGTCTCCCCCAGTATGGACGCCACTTTCCGATGGCATTGTTCCACCGTCCGTCTTGGAGACGCTCATTGTGTCCAGCCCATTTCCATTTCAGTTTTGCTGCTTGTTCTATCGTGTCTATTGTCTTTGTTCTGGTTCTGATCCACTGGTTACGTTTTCTATCTTTAAGTAATATACCCACTATTTGTCTCTCCATCGCTCTTTTGTGCCTTCCTTATCCTATCCAAATTGGCCTGTGTAAATGTCCATGTCTGTGCTCCGTAGGTGAGCACCGGTATTATACAGGAGTTATATACCTTGCTTCGTAAATATAGAGGGATTACTCGTCTCGATATTTCGGCTGTTTGATTTTCTCTGTTAGCTCTGATTGCTTGTCCTAGATAGATATACTCATTTACCTGTTCTATTTTTTCTGTTTGTATTTTTATTGCCTCTTGGCCTTCCGTGTTTGTCATTACTTTTGTTTTGTTTGAAGTTAATTTTTAGGCCTTTTTGCAGTGATTTTTCATGAAGTTCATTCAGCATAACTGGTTTAATAGTCCAAAATTACAGATGTATTTTACAAAAAATGGATTGGTGCCTTTAGGTACGGTTTGATTAAACCTTGTTTCAAATTCAGGAATTCCATCCGAAAAAGAACTAAAGAAAAAGAACTGGTTTCATTGTAGAAAAATCTGCCCTTGTTGAAGACGTAAACATAAGTCTAATACCTTGGTTCAATAATAAACCAGTAAATATATTATAAACTTACATTGGTAGTTAAACTAGAACCACAAAACGTAGGTACTTCTGAAAAGAAAAACGTACAAAGAGATTCCATATCCTGAAGGTGTTAATCAGCTAATGGTAGCAGTGGACTTATTAGACTCGACGCTGGGGCTCTACAGAATCGATCTATGATCAAGAAAATGGTATAAACGATTTTTTTTTATATGTTCGATCTGAACGCATGGATATTCTGGCTTAGAAAAATGAACAAAATTACTATATGCTATTATTTGACTTCAAACAAGCCATTTCTGAACATTTATGTAAATCTGGAAAGTCACCACCAAGAAAGAGAGTACCAGTAGGACAATAGGGGACTCCAACGTCTAATCATCAAGGAACTACAACGTCTAGTCGTCAAAGAACTCCATCTGTGTTAACCAATGGAACAATCACAACACCAACAAAGAGAACAAGAAAAATTCTTGAAAGATATCAACTGTGTGTACGGACAACATTGGACACATGCCAGAATGGCAAAAATATCATCAACAGTGTCAAATATGTAAAAAAAATTGCACCAAATGTATAAAGTGTAAAGTATTATGTTATTATGAAAAAAGAAATTGTCTATCATTGATATACAAATTAATATTTTATTAGTCATGAGCCCAAAAAGTATAAATGTTTGACAATTGCTGAAAAGAAGAAGTTAGTCCAAAAATTAGAGGAAGGCGAGAAGAAAAGTGATATTGCAAATAATTTAAAATTCCTCTAAGTACTTTTTTAACCATAACCACAAGTAGAAAATAAATGCTGCTCAAACTGCTGGAGTACGGAAAAAAACTACTTCGGTTGAGTTTCCTCTGCTGGAAGAAAGTCTGGTCATCTGGCTAAGATTTAATATTAAGGAAACTGGCCTATTTTTTTAAATGTTTACTTAAAAAGACGCTTACTTTTAAAGATTAAAAATGCCATACAGTGTTTGAATCAATACAAAGATTTTGAGAAACAGGACAATACACCAGGAGGCCAGGTCAAGGTAGATGAAGAACCACAAGTCAAGTTGAAGATTGCTTTTTTAGGTTACAAGCGCTACGCGATCGTACATTACTAGTACCTGTACTTGTTCAACGATTAAATGATGTCCTTAGAAACACAGTTTCTGTTCATACCATTCAAAGACGCTTAAAAGAATATGGATTAAGGTCCAGAATACCTGCCACGAGAGCTCTATTAACAGCAGATTATCGAAGGCAACCTTAATTGGGGTGTTGACAATTAGAGTATTGTGCTTTTCAGGAATCGAGATTTAACAGATACTCATCAGATGAGCAGCCTAGAATATGGAGAAGAGTTGGTAAACGTTATCAGCAATGTTGTTTTACTCCTAGAGTTCAATTTGGTGGAGGTGGTATAATGGTATGGGCAGGCATTTTCCTAGAGGCTCATACAGAACTTGTGACAATTCAAGGGGCCAATTTGAACGCTCAACGGTATATTTAGCAATGTTTGAAAGATGATGTAGTGCCATTTGCCCCATTTGTTGAAGAAAACTTTCTTCTGATGCAAGATAATGCTCGTCCGCACATCGTAAGAATAATACGGAATTACTTGGATGAAGTTGGGATACGTTTATTACCATGGCTCCCAAGAAGTGCAGACTTAAATCCAATAGAGCATGCCTGGAATATTCTGGGACGACGTATTCGACATAACCATGGTGAGTTTGAAACAACGAATGATTTGGAGCAAGCAGTTTGTAACGAATAGGAGCAAATCCCTCATGCAGACTTTGCTGCCTTAATCCGAAATATACCTGATCAAATGAGAACCGTAATTAGTGTTCGTGGAGGTAACACCGTACTAAATGTCATTTTTTATGTTCCAAAAAATGTTTATATTAAAAAAAATTTTTGTTTCTTTACAGATTTTCAAATTTTTTAAATTGTTTATTGTTTTTTTTTGTGTAACGGTCTTGAGTTGTAATAAACTTGACTTTTAAATTTTGTGTATTATTAAATACTTAATTGGGAACATCTTAAACTTTTCAAACGCCAGGTTTTAGAAAACATCTGAGTGTTCGGTTAATTTTGCACCCAGTGTATGTTTCCAATACAGTGGAACCTCAATTATCCGTCACCTCTGTTAACTGTCAGGGTCCATACATAGGTTATATTGACAACATAAGTAAAAATTTAGTTATCAATTCATTGTGTTTGCATAAAAATTTCCACCAAAGACGATTCTCATTTTGTACAATGCACCTGTCCATCCTAAAGCCGGTATGCTGCGGAATGACGATAAAAATATCACGTACTGTTTTCTGTCTGCGAATACATCATTGATACAACCAATTGATCATTCGGTCATTAACAGATTCAAAAGAAGATACAGGAAAAAAATTATTTAAAACCTAGTTATGGAAGAGTAATATTATTGGCCAGAATGCTGGAAAGCATACAATTTAAAACACGCAGTCGACAATGCTGTGAATGCTTGGGCTAATGTTTCGGAAGTAACGCTGAAAAGAGCCTTGAACAAATTATGGTCCTGGAATCAACTTAAGATGAAAATGCTCCACTTAAATAAAGTTATGGCTGAATCAACTGTTTTGTTTTCGTTGCCTAAAGATGACATAAACGAATGGTTAATTTGTGATGAGGACGCAAACGGCTATCGATTGCTGACACACGATGAAATCGTTGAAATGGTAACAGAGGCGGACGAAACTGATTCAAAAGCCGACTTTGATGGTGGCGGTGTTGATGATGCTATTACAACTCACAAAGATCTGTGTAAAGAAGCTAGAGGAGCTGCATCGCACATACAACAATTCATCAAGTGATATTCACGACAAGAAGAAGCAAATAAGGTATATTTAATGATTTTACGTCGATTAACAAATTCAGCCGTAGCAAAATGTAAAGTAACAATAAAACAAACAAAAATTTCGAATAATTTAAATCAAATTGATTCGACTGTACTAACATAAATCCCTCTTATATTGTCAAATAAAACATACAAATAAAATTTGAGAGTTATACTATGATTTTTTTTTAATGTTCTGTTAACCCTCTTTCGAGTATCCGATTATCCATACCCATATTCGATTATCCATACCCTTGGTCCGGTGCCCTGACGGATAATCGAGGTTCCACTGTATATTGTATTTGATTCCCTTCTCGCCATAATTTAGAGTATCACACAATAAGCCAATAGCTCAGATGCAGTATTTTTTTTTATTATTGAGTTAATGCCTCGACAACTAAGATCATTGGCATGGTACAGTCAGGTACCTAGTGTAGTGTGTGTGTGAGTGTAGAGTAATTGTCTTGATACTTAGCAAAGTCGACGTCATTGTCTTTGCTGCTGTGCTACAGATGCAGTATTTAACCATTTTATATAAAACATATTTGGTTATGACAAAATACTTTATATTTAGAATTTCGTAACTCTCACCCAAATAAAGTTCCAGGTGTACATTCTTTAAGAAATCATATCAAACTATCTAAATACTATGCGCCCTGCCTATTTTTTAACTATGCTACAAAGGACTTTTTGTAATACATTTAATCCCGACTCTATAATCATCTTGTTATAATAATTATAACCAATAGTAACAGTTATTATAATACAATAGAGCAATAATTTTAATAGGTCCAATTTGAATACATATAATCAACAGTAATCGGCCTGGAGGTGTACAAAAAACTCTTATGAAATTATTTAGAAATATGTCTCAATTGTTCGCTAAGAGATTTAAGCAAAGGTTACAATCAAATCAGAAAACAATGACCATCGTGCATTGGATATTGAAAGACATTTAGTGTTTGTTCATAGACAATTGGGCCTAACCACGTTAGCTAACCAGAGACTATAAAATAAACGATTTATTTGGCATTTCGGCTTCCAGATTTGAAAATGGTTCAAATGAATTGTAATTTAGTTAGAGTAGAAACAAATATAATTGAAAACAGAACAACAGGTATATCCAGAATATGTTAGAAGAATAATCACAAATAAATAGTAAAATTAATACATATTTGAAGGTCTACTATATTAGGCACTTTATGGTAATCTAGACCAGTGGTTCTCAAACTTTTTTTGACTTTTTTCAACCCTTGACACGATTTGGGAAACGACAAAAAATGAAAAAAATACAATTCTGAGGCTCATTTGATTTCAATATAAACTTTATTTCAGATCAATAAAATACAGTACATTTGATATTCTAATATTCTTACTTAATGTGATGAATCAAACTGTTTCGATAATGTTTTCATTACATCCTTTATAATTATGGAAATCTTTGTAAGTTTGACCCTAAAATCCCTTGATGCTTGAAGTTTGGTTCTGTATCTGTTTTTAATGTTAGTATATGTCGAGAAGACTCACAGAGGTTGATGTGAAACACACAAGTTTTTTTACTGCAACATTGTCAACTACATTATTTTCTGAATATACCTGCATCCAGAACTCTTCTTGGCTTCCTTTACAATATTTGAGTTTTTAACTACTATCTTCGCTGATCAAGTAGATTTTTAAAAACTTTATTTCTCATTCCGACAGATTTATTTTTTGGATAGCACGAAAACTTGTCCATCATCCAGCTATATAAATCATCTGAGTCAATGTCAGGAAAATAGTTTACAATACTTTCTTCCAAACCTTGCAAATGAGCAAGAACAATATCAAAGAAGTTCGTTTGAGGATTGATTTCACTTGTTATAACAAATTTTTGTAATCGAGAAAATTTTGTGAGGTTCCTCTTTTTTTGACTTTTTTTGACATTCTCTGGAAAATGTATAACCTTTTTACGCAAGTCTTTGATTTTATCTAATTGTGCTCCTTTTTTGCCTTAAAGCGAAGTGGTGGTTTTATTTATTATTTCGAAGATGTCTGAAAGGTGTCTAGCGTAATAGCGTCTGTTAAAGACGCTAACAATAAGTTAGAGAAGGACAAATATAAAATAACAAATATTGTCGGAGACTTCTACACATCCTTGTACAGCTCGCAAGGCCAGCCTAATGAAACAACAAAGGAGAACGTCAAAAGAAAAATAAAAAACGTGGGATCAGAAGTACTACCAAATATAAAGGGATACGAAATAGAAAGAGCTTTAAAAGAACTAAAAAATAATAAAGCTCCAGGACACGACGGTATAATTGCCGAGCTCTTGAAAACAAGCAAGACATTAACAATCCCTGTACTAACAGAGCTATTTAATAGATGTCTCCATAATAGCCAGATCCCTAAAGACTGGAACGAGAGTCTAGTAATACTCTTACACAAAAAAGGGGACAAATGTGATCTAAAGAATTATAGACCTATATCGTTGCTCAGTCAAGTATACAATCTATTTATGAGAATTATTAATAACCGGTTAACCTACAAAATGGATAATTACCAACCGGTTGAACAGGCTGGCTTCCGCAAAGGATATAGTACATCAGACCATCTGCTGACAATGAGAACATTGATAGAGAAGGCAAATGAATACCAACTACCCGTATTTCTTGCCTTCGTCGACTATGAAAAGGCGTTTGATAGTATCGAGATGTGGGCCATAGAACAAGCTATTAATAATTGTAGAATGGACTCGAGATATAGGCAACTAATACATAATATATATGAAAATGCAACTATGATAGTACAACTAGACGAAAATACAAATCCCATCCCCATTAAGAGAGGAGTGAGACAAGGAGACGTAATATCGCCAAAGCTTTACAACCTAGCCCTAGAAGACGTCTTCAAAACTACAAATTGGTCAACCTATGGCATTAACGTTAATGGCAACAAGTTAAACCACCTCAGATTCGCTGACGACATAGTGATTATAGCGAGCACATTCGAGGAACTGCAAATTATGTTGGGGGAACTAGCAGCCAGCTCCCAATACGTCGGCCTAAAAATGAATATGAAAAAAACAAAAATAATGACAAACACAGAAGACCCCAGACATATAACTATAAACGACAGTGAGATAGAACAAATCCAGGAATATATCTACCTAGGCCAAATCCTGAGACTTGACAAAGAGAACCAAAGTGCGGAAATTACTAGAAGAGCAAGACTAGCATGGGCAGGATTTGGAAAACTTAGTTGGATACTTAAGAACCGCAAAATACCCCAATACTTGAGGAGCAAAGTGTTCAACCAATGCATCCTTCCTATCATGACATATGGATGTCAAACCTGGACCCTAACCAAGGCAAACATGAATAAACTAGCCACAACAGAAAGAACAATGGAAAGAGCAATGTTAGGTATACGACTGTCAGATAAAAAGAGGAACGACTGGGTAAGATCCAAAACAAAAGTCGAGGACATAACAATAAAAATTGCAAAACTTAAATGGAGCTTCGCGGGCCACACTGCTAGACAGAAAGACTAACGTTGGAATACTACAATACAACATTGGAGACCTTACGAAAGTAAACGACCAAGAGGAAGACCACAGATGAGATGGGTTGATGACATTAGAAGAATAGTCGGAACAAATTGGAAATATGTTGCTCAGGATAGAGACCGATGGAAGGAGTTGGGAGAGGCCTATGTCCAAACATGGACGACAGAAGGCTAAGAAGAAGAAAGGTATACATAAGATATAGTCTTCCTAAAATTGTTCCCCGCGATAGCCATCAGACCTCTGTGTGGAGCAAAAGATTGAAGTGATCCATACCCATATCTTCAACGGTGAGCTTTAAACGGCGTGCTTAAAGCGGACAGCTCTTCACATGGTTAATTATTTTCACATAACCATCCAATACGTCTTTAAAATCTTGTGGCATCTTTTTAGTTGCCAAAGTATGGCGATGTAAAATACAATGACTGCTGGAGGCATTTGCTGGCACTACCTTTATTCTAGACACCCTCCTCTAATTTTACCAACCATTGCAGCCGCACATTCACTGCAAATATCCACACATTTATCCACTCTGTATCATTTTTTCTTATATACTCGTGGATAGCCTTGGGAAAAATTTCTTCGCCAGTGGCATTACTTTTAAGCTCTTTACACATAAGGAGTTCTTCTTCTATTTTCTTCCCGAATGGAAACCTCACAAACATAAGCTCAAAGATCAAATTTATGTGGGTTCAGAGATAGTAAGGTAATGAGAAAGTAGACCTCCTAGCAAGAGAAGCTACCTATAACGACCATGCTCTAATAGTGTCAAAGACTATCTCCAGTGACATAATAATAAAACAGTTCGTCAAAGAAAAAGTGGTCAGTGCCTGGCAAAATGAGTAGGATTTATCGGTATCTCAAATAAAAGAAATTAAATCGACAGTGAAACCATGGCGCCTAGTAAACATAAAAAGGATCACCAATTTAAAATTTCTCGACTTCGACTAGGTCATACCAATATTACTCATAAGTATCTAATGACGAAGCAAGACATTCCAGTATGTGAATATTGTCAAGACGACATTACTGTTAAATACCTCCTAACAGAATGTGAAAAATATACAGTAAACAGACAAAATAACAGACGACATTACTATTAAATATCTCCTAACAGAATGTGAAAAATATACAGTAAACAGACAAAATAACAGGTGAACATTTAACTACCAAAAACTTAATTAGCTTTCTCAAAGATACATCTTTATACAATTCATTATAATGTAATAACTAATGTCGCTAATGAACCAGTTGGTCAAAGCAACTATTTTTTGTAAATAAAAAAAGACATGAAGGAAAACAACTAATACAAATTGATCACTTTCATACAAACGGTATTTAGAAAAAATTTCATTGGTTTTCGGTAACTTCAACTATCACTCACAATTAGAGGAAAAGTTACCGACGGTCTTATGGAAAAAAGTAAATATGTATAATTGATTGGCTCCAACGCAAAACAATAACGTATGACTAGAATATGCTTAAAACGGAATTGTTACGGATTGTCGGATTGTCCACTCCTATCGGAGATTGGAAATCATTCTGGCAATTATAATTTTGTTGGTTACGCGCCTGAATAGTTCAATTGAACTGCATCCAAACCGTTCACGGAGATTGAGTAGCCACAAGATTTTACGTCTTCCTACGCTTTTCTGCCTTTGATTTTACCCTGCATTAAATTTCTTAGTAGTTCGTATTTTTCACCTCTTATAATGTGCCCCAATTATTCCAATTTCCTGATTTTCATGGAATTTAAAACTTCGCATTGTTTTCCTAGTTGTTCGAGAACTTGTTCGTTTGCTTTGCGATCCATCCATGATATTTTCAAAATACGTCGGTAACACCACATTTCGAATGCTGCTAGGTTTTTATGTTGGATTTGTTGGAAAAGGGTAGAGAAAATATAACATCGAAGCATTCTTATCCGGAGCGATATATTGATATCGCGATTATAAACTTTTCTCATTCTATCAAAAGTTGACCGTGCAATTTCAATGCGGCATCTTATTTCTTTTGTCTGATCAGTATCTTCCGTGATCCATGTTCCAAGGTATTTGTACGAAGATATTTCTTCAATTTCTGTATTATCTAGTACTAGCTTAACTTTGATGTTTTGTGCTTTTGTAAATACCATGAACTTGGTTTTCTTCAAATTTATTTTTAGTTCATAATTGTTGAAATATATATTTAGTTGTTCAGCAAGGTGTTGCAGTTCTTCTAGTGTTCCTGCCAGAAGGACGGTGTCGTCAGCATATCTTATGTTATTAAGTGGCTCACCGTTTATTATAAGGCCTTCACTGACCTCGGCAAGTGCTAATTCTGAGATGGCTTCACTGTATAAATTGAATAACAAAGGTGATAAAATACACCCTTGGCGGACCCCACGGCGAATCTGGATATCCTCGGTTAGTTCATTTTCAACTTTCACTTTTGCTGTTTGGTTCCAATAGAGGTTACATATGATTCTAATGTCTCTGTCTTTGTTTTTATTTAATAAAATTTCTTTGAGCTGATTATGCTGCACTCTGTCAAATGCCTTCTCAAAATTAATGAAACAGGCATATACTTCCTGATTAATATCTAAGCATCTCTGCGAAAGAACACTTACTGCAAACAGTGCATCTACTGTTCCCAGTCCCTTCCTAAATCCCATTTGTGTATTACTTATGCCTTCATCTCATTTCTTATGTATTCTATTGTGAATTACGGATTGTAACGCAACATAAATCATACTATAAAAATAAGTCATTGACTAGATGGCAAAAACGAAAGAAATCACGATATTACATTTGCCACCTTATCATTGTCAACTAAATGCAATAGAGCTTAATATGGGCTCAAGTAAAAGGTGAAGTGGCCAGACAAAATACAATTTTTAAATTGAAGGATGTCAAACACCTTTTATTAAATTCCATACAAAACGTACCGAAAGATAACTGGACCAATGTCTTAAACCACATAAAAAAAGAAATATTGTGAACTATTAATAGTAACATTGAAAAACTGTGTTAATCTATAATCATTCCAATCGGGTCGGACAACGAATCTGACATAGAAAAAGAGAAAGAGATGGAAATCCATAATTTATAAGTAAATAAGTTTTTAATTTATGCACATTGCTTAAATGGGTACAGGTAAACTCATCACTAATTAGCATAAGCCCTCGTAGCCCCCATATAGCCCCATATAGCCCTCGTAGATAGTACAAACTTATCACCGCGATAAAACCAGGGATTTTAAAATAGACCTGAAGAGATTTGTAAACTGATCACTAGCGTACATCCACGCTGTGGCAGGTACAGAGCATAAAATGTTAGCAAACCGCCAAGGTTTATTAATTTAAAAGAATAATCAAGTCCGGATGTATTAAATGCAAATGTAATGCATTGACCAGTATTAGGTAATTCCACTAAATTCTATTAATAGCTACCTAAAACTATGCGAAAATAAAAATTTCTTACTAATAGGCCACTCACTGGAAAACACCCAGTATAAATAAATATATTAGTTAAATTTTAGAGAAATGTGCGTAAAACAGGAAATCTTTCGCATTAAAAATCAGCGCCTCAAGTCAAAAATACCGGTGATGAGTTTACCTATCTCTAAAGAATGCTGGTAATCAGTTTGCTAGATCTTGGAAGGTCTCAAAAATAATTTTATGGGGTGAGGGGGCTATAAAGTGATGAATTCGTAGACGGCCGCTTACATGTTAGATCATCAATACGATGTAACCGATTAACATTAACAATAAATCTGTCTCTTTTGATTCTCCAACACTGATACATGATTTTCATACTTGTTAGGTATAGGATATTGCATGAGTTTGATTTGGTATTTCTATGTAAACAGAGTGAACTCTTTAAAAAATATTATTTAAAAGTACATTTCAACAGGAAAGGATATTATTTTGAATGGATTTAGTTTGATAATATTACGTGCTGTTTGCAATTAGTAAGATTGATAAATGAGCTCTCAGTTGCAAGCAAATAAAGTATAGGTGAAACTAATTTCTCCATAAGTATTAAAACTGTAATGGGCGTACAGTGGATAAGTCTAATCAATTAATTATTGATTTTTAGAGAAGTGACTTCCCAACGGCATTTTTAAGTCTGCTAGGTGAAGCTTTTCTTCTCCCATTCTCTTCAGCTTTGTCAAACTTGTTTCCAAGATTGTTTAGTCAGTTGAACCTTTTTTTACAATTTGTTGCATTATTCTTTCTAACAGTACAATTAGCAATTAGCTAGAGTATTTTTTCGTGTCATAGGTACAAGTATTTTATGCAGAGTCCAGGAAATATTATCTTTTTACCAATATAAAAAATAATTATTACAGAAAGAAATTTGGATGGATAGGTCTCTTAATTATTGGCTGGGTAATTTTAAAATCTTTCTATATTATAAAAAATGTACAAATATTTATAAAACATACCAGAGATTTAACAATATTTATTATACTAAGTCTTCTTAGTCTCCTATAAAAACTCCTTAAATTTTTGAGTAACAAATCGTCTTAAAAAATTTGATTTCTACCAGCTAATAGAGCAAGCGGGATTTCGTACCGGATTTGGAACAAATGATCACCTACAGAGTAATAAAACGGTAATAGAAAAGACTATCGAATACAATCGACCACTGGTTCTGACTTTTGTAGATTTCCATAAAAACACGGTAGAATTTGACAAAATTCTGGAAATACTACAAGACTGCCACATTGACTATCAATATACAAGGTTAATTTACAATATGTACAAGAACGCAACTTGTCGATGAAATTACATAAAAACACGGATCATATCCCAATCGGCAAAGGAGTCCAACAGGGTGATACCTTATCGCCTAAACTGTTTACCGCAGTACAAGAATATGCTTGTAAAAAAACTTAACTGGGAAGAGAAAGGCCTGAACATTGACGGTAGAAGATTAATAAATTTGAAATTCGCAGACGACATAGTTGTGTTCTCGGACAACCTCAAGGCGATATGTGCAATCCCACTTGAAACGTGTATAATGCTAATGAACTTCAGTTAGTGTGTGCCTGTGTGGGTCTTAAAATAAACATCTCCAAAACAAAATTTAGGACAAACTTAGCACGTAGCAGAAATATTAATATTGGAGACAACGAAGTAGAGCTGGTGGAAAAATACATATACCTAGGACACGAAATAAAGATCACAAGGGACAAGCACACATTCGAACCACGAAGAAGAATAAAGTTAGCATGGGCAGCCTATAAAAGCTCGAAGACATCTTTAAAAGCAATTTACCAATTTCTTTAAAATGTGCGTTGCCTGTGATGACCTATGGTGCCGAAACTTTGACATTGACAGCTACAACTTCTAACTCGCAGCAAATAGCTCAGAGGAAAATGAAAAGGTAAATGCTAGGTATATCGCTTCATGACCGAGCTAGAAATGAAGACTTAAGACGAAGAACAGAAATTATCCCGAATCAACACACTGAAATGGAACTGGGTCAGACACATCACCCCAATCAGCGATGAAAGGTGAACGAAGAGATTGCTTGAGTGGAGGTCGAGGTTAGACAAAAGAAGTAGAATAACCCCTCTATTCGCTGGACTGACGATCTTAAGAAAATGTCAAGAAATTTGATGAATAGTGCTCAAGATAGAGCACAGAGCAAAGGCTGGGTGATGATGATGATTATACTGCCTTTAGTTTAAAATTAGACAAATATCATATGTTACATAAAGTTAACAATAATATCCAACGGTTTGCGATAACACATCAGTTACAACCAATATACTTAACTAAAAAAACAGGACCCAAAATAGGTATACAAAAAAATATAATAGCTACGAAAATTGCCCCATGGTTGACAACATATTCCGGAATACTACAAATAAAATTAATTTAAATAAAGCTGCTCAACATCTTAAACAAACTGGAAATCAAACTTATAAAACTAGAATATCTACAATAGTCTCTTAGTGAATCCACTATGTAAAAGAATACCGATTATTAGATCTAAAAAACTTCAAAACTTGTGAAAAATCTAAATCCCATTAGGGCGGAATCAATACCAACAAAAAGGTAAATAAAATTAATGGGAAAAACCCCGTAGTTGGCTGCACACCATCGTTTAAAAAAACACAGAAGTTAAAACACTTCACACTTGTATTGTGGTATAAAAAACAAATAGTTAAAACTTTTTAAAAAAGTATCGTCAAAATTTAAGTACTAACATAACGTTTTCGATCTGAACAGATCATCCTCAGTGCCTTGTGTAATTGAAGCTAACAATAAAGTTATCGGTGAGACCTCCATATATGGGTTTACATCATTCCAAATGTTACACTTTTTTAAAAAGTTTTAACTATTTGTTTTTTATACCACATTACAAGTGTGAAGTGTTTTAACTTCTTTGTTTTTTTTTAAAAGGTAAATATTTGCAAATCTTTTTAAAAGCACTGCTTAATCTCAAATGGAGAAGAACTTAATGAGTAATTTAAAAAAAATATTGGTAGACCAACAAGTAAACTGATTATCCTTACAAAAGTAAAAGCTGAGATCAACCACAGAATGAGTCCGAAAAAGGCTTATTTGTTTTATCTTATTACTGGTGACATCTTGAAATAACTGCCAACAAAACTAACAAATTAACATATCTTATTAAAGTTTCTTTAATAATGCTGAAATATGTCCCACAATAGCAAAAATATTGATTGTACCAAAAAGAGTACAAAACAATATATCATCATGTAGGTAGACAATCGTTACTTCCAGCGATAAACAAATTCTACAAAAAGTTTTTGTTAAAATAGCTTAGATCAAAAAAAAAGTAAACTTTATATGGCTCTATAGAATTAAAGAATTAAGTCTAGCCACTATTTTCACGCATGTGTTTTAAGAAATTTATAAGGTTTGGCCAGGAGGTTTATAAGAAAAATTAAATTCTGCGCCAGAAAAAACGATTTATCTCTATTGGAGTTATATACATCAGATAGACACTTCAGATTAAACCAGAAGAAAGGAGATTGTGATTTAAAAGATCTTAGAGCTCCAAGGAAGTAATATAACACCAGACTTTGCATATGGATATACATAAAACATGTTCCTGAAATAATTTAAAATACCATTACTTCGTTGATGACATCACAGTTTTTGCAATTTGTAGTAATCAAGAGGAAGTAGCAACACAGTTTTAAAATTCCAAGGAAGCAAATTAACAATTGGCTAAAACGATGCAGAATCAAACTAAAGGATTGAAAGGAATCGGTTCATATAGCCTTAACCAATATAATTACTCGATCAAAATATTGCTCAGATTCCGCAAAAAAACATCGCAAAATATCTGGATAATGTGTAAAATTAATGACAAGATATACAAATCCTCAATCTTCTTTAGAGTTATGAGTCATACAACTATAGGATTATACTGCTGAAAAAAACATCCACTTAATGCAACGATTCCAAAAACAAAGTCTATTAATGATCCTTGGACTTGGTGAATATCCGTGAGATACACAAATCTCTAGTTTGTATTAGTTTTTAAATTACCACTGTTTAATGTGTTAACACAAGCTCCACAAAAAAATGAATGTTGAATCTCTCCAGCTCCTTGACCAAATGAATCAAATTGAAATACTTGGGAGAACCAAGATCTATGACAATATAACAGTGAAGTGAGTTTAAACAAAAATTGAAATCATATTGTACACAGTAGTAACATCATCATTGGCTTTTACAACTCTTCGTGAGTTTTTGCCGCGTTTACTATTGCCTTCCATTGATTCCGATCCTGTGCTATTATTATTTCCCATGGCCTTACTTCCATCTTCTCCAGGTCTTCCCTGACTGCGTCTTTCCACCCTTTTCTAGGCCTTCCTGTCGATCTTTTACCATCAGTAAATTTACACAGTAGTATAATAACTATAAATATAGTTATAGAATTCTATAAGTAGGCAGTAAATTGTAGTCTTCAGTGCAGAAATTATGTTGGTCAATTTCAGTTAGAAACAAATTGGTCATTATTCTACTTTAAACAGACTGTACTATTGCTTGAACAGGATTGTGAATATCATAAAAAAATCTATAAAGTTAAAGTAATAAAATACAAAAACATAATGGAACATTTTGCAAATATTTTTAATTTTTAAGCATGGCCAAAAACGACCTTTCAGCCGACAAGAAAATTTCTCTGTATTGGCCATCACAAAAGAAGGCTGAAGGCAAATATTAATTTGAAAAACAACAAATAGAAAAATCATATGTGCATAGATATCAACGGTATTAGAAATTTTTAACAAAGCTTAAGTTTTTGCCTCCTCTTCACGTCTAATTGTTGACATTAATGCGTAACGTTTCACCGTTACTCCATTGAGTGTTTTTCTTAGGCAATTTCGTATTCTCTTAAATACTGCACCTCTCTCTATTTTCAAAAGATATTTCCTTGTATTTGATGTGTTGCTTATAATACAAACATATAGCTAAGCCAGTAGGATCCTTCCTTACCACGCTAAGAGATCCCTTTTTTCGAATTGTATCGGGTTAAATGGAGATAGATTCAGATTCAGAATGAACTGGAGAATATGGAGATTCAAAAGCTAACAATTACCCAAAAACAAACAAGCAGATAATTGGAACGAAGATAATAGATTACCTCTTATATGAAGACATACTTCTATGTGTATGATTTTATTTATATTTCTTGTATTGATTTTTAATAGTTTTTATGATTAGGATAATAATCGCTTATTTAATCGGTTTGAGCATTTCGGTACCTGAAAAGTAATCAAGCGATAAACCAAAATATGCTGAACAGATGAAAAGCCAAATAATGTGAGGATAAAACATGAAAGGTGGTCAGCAGTTTTAAAAATAATTGTGTATCAAAATAGAAAGCTATCAGTCAGGAAATCTGTAGGAAACGTAATGTGCTAAGGAAGAAAGATATTATTGCTGTTAAATTTATTTTTTGATTGTAGTGTACCTCATTTTACTATTTTCTTCAGATGTATCTAATATTCAGATAGCTGTGATTTTGCTTACACTTGACAACATAAATGACAAATAGGACGCCTTAGTAGTACAAACTTACCTTTACCAACAGTTTCACTTCCACTATCTTCTGAAGGAGGTCCGGGAGCAGCTCTCATTCCAGGTACAAGTCCATGCGGATACCTCGGTCTATTTAATGGGGAAAAAGCGCCATGCATACCCAATAGTTGGGCAGCGCCCGGGAATTGCAACAAAGGTGCCCATGGGGGCCGTGGGGCTAGATGGGCAGCCGCGGCAGCATAAAGCTGAAGCGGCGGGGGTAGAACCCCAGATTCCAGTACCATTTTTTCGCCCACTTTGTTGATGTTAAATCACTACGGACACTGATGCACTATTAGACACGACACTTCATGTTTTTTTATCTATAAAACAGTCCTTGTTCACTTCATTATTGTTGTCTTTTAAAAATCGCGAAAAGTTTGCCGTTAGTACTTGTGATAGTACACCGAATGTTTATAGGTTGTTATTTAGAAGGGTTGTTTCGTGTTATGCTCCAGTGAGTATTTTCGAAACACTGGCCACTAAACTTTTTACTAGCGATATAAGTTATTGAGTTATTTACGTTATGAACCCATGTGCAAGATTTCCCTGCACACAAGACATGCGTTTGATACGAGACAGCTGGATTCACTAACTCCCTTCAGTATAAGTTAGCGGTAGGCGTGTTGCCTTCCACCAAAGTGAATACAACGATCGCTATTGGTGCAGCAGCGAACCGCCCATTGATATTATCCCTCCCAAAGTGGTGAATATCATTATTGAGGAATGGTCTGATGTCAATATGTTTTAGTTATTTATTATTTTTGGTTTGATGGCTTTTTGGTGTAGTTGAATTTAGATGATATGTTATTTTTTGTTTGATAAACTGATAACGGTGTATTTTTAGGGATTTATGGGTAATTAGGGTTTTTTATTGTTGCCGGCATTTAATTGGAAATAATTGTTTTAGGGCGTTAATAAAGTTGTAAAAATATGGAAATGGACAATGTTGCTTCATAAGTTACGGCCTGTGCAAATATGTCTATAGCTAAATTCGGTTAAAAGCCTTTTCATTTTTAATGACCTGGCAGGGGACGATATTTTTTAACTCCCAAATCATTTTTGAAACATGGCAGATTTTTTCACAAATTATACACAGTTGACATAAAAATGTTAAGGCCTATCCTCGATAATCCTAACGGTTAAAATTCAGTGAGCTATCTATTTCAAAAATATCTTTCTTTACGAAAACAAAATCCATTCACGAAGAATATTCTAAAAGTCATCTGGTACTAAATTTTATATTTTTACCTACTTACAATCCCCTATTGTGAAGTCTTGGGTGTATACAATAAAGCGAGCGGGAGGTCTTCTATTCATTGCGATTATGGGGTAATTAGAATAATACGAGTAAACCAGAGTAATATTATTTATTGAATAATTAATTTACAACTTAGCAAGGGTACATACAGGTAACAAATAATCGTCCTGTAAATAATTCATAAATTAAATCACAAACTTTTATAAAATTTTATAACAAAATAATGTATAACAAGATATAAGTGTATTGGTTTTTTTATGTCTTATATTTTCTTTTGTTATTGTTTTTTTGCTGACAAATTGGCTTTTAACGTATATTACAGTTTGATGATAAATATTCTGAAATGGAAAATGTTGAGATGTGGCGAATAAAATCATTCATGAAATTAAAATGAAGGGATTTACGTCTATTAGTGGTGCGATTTATAAAATTAGTAGCTCAAATCGCGGGAGGAATATATGCATTAGTTTTCAAATATTTATTATTTACGATATAAATTTCTAAATTGAACCACTTTCACTTCTTTAGGTAACAATGTATCTGTCTTGACAACTAAATAGGTAATTAGACAAAATAACGATTATTATTAATTTCAAAACGGGAGTTTAAAGAATTAGAAGAAGGTAGTCCGGGCCCAGTTAAACAATCAAGTTTATTCCAGTGGAAGCAATCAGGAGGATTTGTTTTTCGTTTTGGCTCAGCTGACATGCTCTCTCTAGAACTAGAACCCATGAAACTATGGTAAAAAGCATGATTTTATTTACACGGTTGTGAAACGAGACGATTAACAGAGACATCGAAGAAAGATATGTCGCTGAAATGGATGCAATAAAGTATGAGAATAGAAGGTACAGTCATGGATGGCATACAATGAAGGCATCTCAAATGGTACGGACATGTCCAATGAATGAAAGACAGTAGACTCCAGAAACAAGTACATCTATGAACAACTACAGGAATCCAGAAGAAAGGACTACCGTAGAAAACACGGATGGAACGAATAAAAAACTCAATGCGCTCGAAAGTACTTAAAGAACAATGGAACAACCGAATTCAATGAAAAATGGACGTCGGAAGACGTTTTATACGGATTATATCATATTACGAGTATAGGTACATTGTTATTATATCATATTATATCTATTTATATAATACATTATATACACGATATTGAAGGAGGTTACAACATAGACAATCAACAAAATCTACATTGTCAACTACATAGTGAAGACCCAACAATAATAGAAGTGTCAAATGCCGTCTTAAAACATAAAGTAAATAAAGCCACAGGAATCGATTAAATCTGCTGGGAAATGTATGAAAAGGTGATGATCAACTTTTTGCAGTAATCCATAAACTAATAGTACTTATATGGCAAATGAATTGGTACCAGAAGAGTGGCTAAATGAAATAATATGCGTTGCATAAAGGGCTATCAGCTGGATTGTAAGAACTATAGAGGCATTACTCTGTTAGCATCTGCGTATAAAAATCTTCGGCAATGTATTTTTTGAAAGACAAACATTTTACAAAGGATATTGTTGATTTACTGCTGCATAATCAACTATACATCAAATTCAAACACATGGCAGATTCTAGAAAAGTCACTAGAATATAACATAGATACACGTTATTGACAGCCTATGACAGTGTTAAGCAATGATAGACTTTGGTTGGGATCCCCACCGAAGTTAGTTAAGTTGACCCAACTAACAATGTAAAACGTGAGTTCGTGCGTTAGAATTGAAGGAGAAAACTCCATGTGCTTTGACGTTAATTGATGGTATAAGACAGGGGGAGGCGCTGGCTTGTCTCTTCTTTAATGTTGCCTTGGAAAAGGCAACCAGAAAATACAATATTATAATGAATGTAACTATTTTTAATAGAACCATAAGAGACATGGTGCAGTGTTTTACAAGCTAGCGGACGCGGCAAGTGAATTAGGACTTGTGGTCCTAATTAGAAATGGTAAATGAGGAAAAACCAAATATAGGTTGGTTTTCCAACAGATAATTCAAATTAACAACCATACCTTTGAGCAAGTCAAAGAATTCACTTATCTTGGATCGCTAGTAAACGCAACAAACACGACAAGCAACGAAATAAAACGACGCATAGCAATAGAAAACAGAACTGTTCACGGTCTCCAGAAACATTTAAAAAATAAAAATATAAAACGTGCAGTAAAGCTCGATATATACAAGAACTTTTTGATAAGACCGATTTTGATATATGGGGCTCAAACGTGGATCTTATCTCAAAATGATGAAAGACTTCTTGGTATTTTGAGAAAAAAAATTCTTAGAAAGATTTTTGAGGTCGTAAATGAAAATGTCAGATCACGAATACATGAAGAGATTAACATTTTCAAAACCAGAGGGCAGAAGAAGTTAAAAATGACCACGAAGAAGATGGATTGATAATGTGTCAGAAGCGGATTCTAAGGGTCAGAAGATGAAGGGAAGTTGCCAGGAATCAACAGGAGTGGCGATTTCTGTGCGAGCAGGCCAAGACGGATTGTCTAGGCATTTATGATGATGGTTGATGATGATATATACATGGTTAAATACCGAAACCTCGTAAGTCAAAATCTACAACTTTTCAGTAGAGCGAAAAAAACGTCACTGCTTAGTACACGTGTTTTCTTTTTCTACTTTCTTTTCTGATGTAATAATTCGATAAATTTATTTCTGTTGTAATAATTAAGTAAGTATTGAGAAAAAAAAATATGTACCAAGCGGCGAAGTTTTTTCGCTCTCCTGAAAAGTTGTAGATTTTGACTTTTGACATTTCGGTATTTAACACACGATATATTGAAAAATCAACTTCATATTGAAAAGTTTATTTCCTCTTTCAAGAAATTCTACAATGCGAAAGAAAGATTGAATGCAGAGAAGAAAATATTAAAAGTAGAAAAAAATTTAAATGCGTAGGTATAACAAAAAATAATGAAAGGCTTACCAACATTTAAATTATAAAAAAATGTTGGTTAATTTACATAAAATTAAAAATAGTAAAAGGCTGTTGTACATCTTGAATAACATAAAAACATCAATAACAGTTCTTCACAAAACAACATTTAACAAAAATTTAAAAGATTAGTTAATTTTGAAGTAATGATCTACATGAAAAACACTGTGATTATTAAAATTTTTTAAATCATAAATACATGGCTGACACAGACTAATATATTATGATTATAGCGTATATACCTAGGTGTGTATAAAAGTTGAGAGAATCTATGACAACAAAAAATAAGTAAGCTTTTTTCTTCCAAAAAGCAAACTAGTTTGAAAATTAGTTTGAAATATTAGTTCAAAATATTTTCTGTTCAAAACTTTTGTTTCTGCAAACTTAAGCAGTGTGGAAGATTAAAAAAAATCTTTTGAACTAAAACACCAAGATACAGAACCCAAAAGATTCTGTATCTTAGTACTTCTAAACTAGAACAAATACTGGTGCTACTGTAAATTATACGGAGAATATAAAGAACACGTATGTTATAACAATTGGACAAAAGCTTCGACTGCAATGAAAAGTCAAATAATTCTAGACGGTTTTAAATGGCACATGCACGCCATGACTTACAAATTGTTAATAGCCGATGGAGATAGTACTGTTCATCAAAAAATGTTTAGAAAATAGACCATATTATGGAAATAATTTTGTTGAGAAAACTGAATGTCGTAACCATCTCATAAGAAACTATTGTACAAGATTAAAAAAAATTATCTTCTCTATATATATTAAAAAAAAATCAGCATTTTGAAGCTTTGTCAATATTCTAAAAGATAAAATTTTTGTAATTTTATGTCAAGTATTTAGCTTTCTAATGAGTGGAAAAAATCGCGTTTCTTGCATTACATTAAATCATTAAAAAACGGCTCCGAACTTTAGACAGGAAACAGGTAGGTTTTGTTCTTATATGTATACAATAACTAAAATAGTTGTCAGCTACCTGGATTATTGATTGTCACGAGAAAATCCTTATTACTCTGGACTAATATGACTGGACAAGCAAGTGACGAAATATATTATGTAAACTTATATATATATATATATAATATATAATATATAATATATATATATATATATATATATTAAGGATCACTCAGACGAGTGGTGGGTTCTTATATCGGTCTCTAGGTGGAGAAATAAAAGACAAAGTTGATAGGCTACTTTATCTATTTTGAAGACGTTTCGCTTTCGAGTTTTGAAAGCATCATCAGTTCATCTTAAAAAGATATGTAGCAGTCAATGTTATTAACAAATATGTGAATGAAACTAAGTAAATGGACATAGTACGTTGATCTTGTATAAACAGTTAAGCAACTAACAACATATATGAACTTGTACAAAAATATATATGTATATATATATATACTAACAAAAACGTTCAAAATAAATAGTCCAATAAATATAATTAATCAAATTCCATATTCAAATACTGCAAACTATTTGGGTATTACTCTGAGCTCATGTAAAGAAGAAAAGAAAATAATAATTCTGATTGAAATACAAAAAAATGTACTGACCGATTGACCAAAATTCTACTCTGTTTCTACATAATAAATTATAATTATATAAGTAAATATTGAAACAATAGTATTATTATAAAAACAGTATAAGCATTTAGAAGGAAAATGTCACAACTCAACAGAAAATATTTCTATTCATATAAAAATTTAATCAAATTATAGGTACTTACTGCTTATTTTATATAAAATTTCCTCAATCGTCGTCGACTTTTTCGTCCGGAGCATAAACGTTTTCGCGAACTACCCATTTTAAAAACAACAAAACACACTGGTTTTGTCAAAACTAGTCAAAAGTCGAAATAAGCCCTAATAATGTTATTCAACATTATTTATGACCCTCCAACTTTCTTACCTACTCGTCGGCGAGAGTCTACAAACTATCAACAAGGACAGCTTGTACTGACCGAGAGAGAGAGTACATTTAGCACAATTTAACATTTTTTAAAATAGTTTATATGAAATAGCTGCTTTGTCTTACACTTTATGTTAAAAATAAAAACAGATTCGGAAAGTGGGTAAAATTCTGTAGTGCCCTATTTCAAAAAAAAAATTTTACGTTTATTTTAACCAAAATATTTAAAAAAAAAATATTGCTTAAACAATTTATTAATTTACAATCAAATAGTGCACTAGAACTTTTTAAGACCTTTCATATAAAAAAAGAATCATCTCAATATCTGCCATAGTTTTTGCGTTATTTGATATAAACTTTTACATTGGAATTTAGTTATGCCCAGAATCGCGAGGAATGGCCTTAAAGCGATATGTTAAAACATATTGAGATACTAGATGAAAAATATATATTTAACAAATGTATAGTCAGAGGCTTGCAGATAATATTTATGCATGACAAAATTTGTCTTAAAAATAATAACGTACACTATTATTTCTTATTTATTGTTATATTTTATTTTTAACAATATTAGTTCTTATTTATTGTTTAAATTATTTTTAAGCACAGTAAATTCAAGTTCGAAAATATAACTGACTAAAACACAAAAAATGTACGATAAGGAATAACTATAGTGTATTTTTATGTATGAGAGAGTAATAAAACAATAAATTATGTATGCAAATCCCATCCCTAAACTGTTGATACGGGTGACTCAATGAAAAACAGATATTTGTCAACAAGTTTACAGAAGTATATAGGAAAACAATTTTAAATTGAGTATGACCACCAGGTATAAAGGTTGGAGCAGAATAGAATACAATAGTTGTGATTGGTTGCTAAATAAGGTTGCCAGTGTCGGAGTGATGGAGGTTAACAGGTACTAATAAATTTGCAAGAAATGTAAGATGTTTATTTTATTGGTTATATATAACCAATAAAAGTTTAATAAGTACCTACCTATTTGCAAAATAAAGTTTAATTCTTTAGATAAAATAAAACGTTTTATTTTATCTGAAATGAGTGCATTCCACGAAGTAAGGGTTTCAACAATCAAACATTTAATTCTTTAATTCCAGGAATCTACGACAGTAATTGACTAGATAATTATCTTCTAAACTTATTCCACAGAAAATGTGATAGTGGGTTTTTCCATTTTGTAGGAAGGTCCAAGTGGCGTATTCAAAATTCTTAACAGTTCACTAAAAGTAGGTACTTCAGTTGCAAGGTGCAGTTTATTGTGTATACTAGTGTTATGGAAAATTTGGAAGTGCCGTGTAAACGCCGAAAAATTGGTCCTTTAACAGTTAATGAAAAAACATTAATATTTAATTGTTTTAAATCATTTACAGACAAACATTTATGGTGTTGGGAAATCTACGATTTACAGAGTTAATAAAGAAGATAACTGTGGTAGTTTTCACATGCCACGTAATGCTCCAGGGAAACCAAAATTACAAATAGAATATCATTTTAAAGAAGGACTTCCACGGAAAGTGCATGAATTCTTCTTTAGACAAGAATTTCCAACATTGGATAAAGTTCTTGTCTCAGTTCGAGATGATAAGGATTACCCAGAAATGAGTCGAAGAACGTTATGGAAACTTTTAAAAGAAATAGGCTTCCGCTGGAAAAAGAATCCCAGAAAGTCTATTTTATTAGAAAGAAGCGATATTGTCATATGGAGAAGACATTTTCTAAGAACCACAAAGGAAATGAGAAACCAAAAAAGAAAAATATTTTATCTTGATGAAACATGGATCAACGAGGGTCATACGCCAAATAAATTTTGGCAGGATGAAACTGTTACAAGTCAAAGGCACGCTTTTGTAAATAACTTATCTACTGGTTTAAACCCACCATCAGGAAAGGGACGCAGGCTGATAATAGTACACATTGGCAGTTCAGACGGTTTTGTTGAAGGTGGTTTATTAACTTTTGAATCAACTCGTACCGGTGACTACCATGAAGACATGAACGCTGATGTCTTTCAAGAATGGTTCGAACAAATGATAGATCTTCTTCCTAAGAACTGTGTAATAGTAATGGATAATGCAAGTTATCACTCCAGACTTATAGAAGGACTGCCCACAACCAAGTGGTTAAAAAAAGACTTGCAGAATTGGCTGAGTTCAAAAAATATTACGTACCATCCCGGATCTATAAGAAAGGAACTTTATTCGTTGTGTGCCCTTCATAAAGAAAAATTTTAAAAATACGAAATTGATGAAATTGCCAAAAATCGTGGAATGACAGTACTTAGATCCCCACCATATCATTGTGAATTAAACCCGATTGAACTGGTATGGGCACAGATAAAGAGTGAACTTTCAAGACAAATACCTTTTTAAAATTCATGATGTTAAACAGTTGTTTTTGGAGGCCGTAAATAATGTAAAACCTGACAACTGGGAAAAGGCAGTAAATCACACTATTAAAGAAGAGGAAAAAATGTGGAAGCTGTGGAGCCAGTTATTATAAATCTTGGTTCTGAAAGTTCATCTTCTGAATCTGATTTGGATTTGTAACAAGTAGCTGTAAGTTTTATATTAATATTTTTATTCATCTATTTAACATACCTTAGACAGTTTTAAAAACCTTTTTTCTCTTTTGTAATTTTTAAAAATTAAAAAAAATGTGAATTTTTTAAAACCCTTTTTAATGTAGGTCTGTCAGTTCTAATATAGTGTGTGATAAAAGAGGTCACTTTTGTTTACATACACATAACACTTTATAACACTGAAATAATTCATTTATTTTTTACAATTATTCAAAGTAATTTTTCAATTAATTTTGAGCACGCCCATGGAGTGGTCGAAGGTACCAGTTAAAATTATGCTAATTACTGTCTCGTTCATAAAAATAAACTATACACTTAGGCAAATATACAAATTGCATATTTCGCATATAATGCATAAAAAATGGGAAAAAATGTCAAATTTTGCTTATTTTTATAGAAGTGGGCATAAAGTGCATATAATTTGAAAATTTGGTGTTAACTATATATTTTTATATTCAAACTTACAGATAACAGTATTTTTATTAGTATAACAATGCCAATATTTAATTTTGTTTTATAATCAGTTGGTATTCAAATTCTTGGTATAGTCCATTTTTATAAATCCATTTTTACAAAATTTCTGAAGAACACTGGATCCTAAATTTTGGATGCGATCTTCTTTAATTAAATTCATCGTATAAATAATACTATACAGTATACTTTGTCAGAATATTATTTTCCGCAAATCGCCAGGAAATTTTGACATTCCTGTCAAAATTTCTTGAAGAAAAAGTTAGGACTTCCTTACTGTAAGGAAATGTCATTTCCTTACTGTAAGGAAATGATATTTCCGTACAGTTGTTAGTGTTAACCAGCAATTAAATTTATAAGCGTCAAGTTTGACAATTCAACCTCAATACGTTTCCATAGTAACCCAAGTAATTTTATTAGGAATTTCAAAGCACCATTTATTTGGGAATAAAATTATCGCGTTTTTTTTTAAATCAATCAATATCTGTCGAATTTTAAACGATTTGCGGAAAAATAGTATGTTTACCCTCGTAGGAAAAGCCACATTCCTGGACTCTGTGTTGCTAAGTCTCGGCTTGCGCCTCGACTTAGCAATCTTCACAGTCGTCCAGGAATGTTAAGCTTTTCCTACCCGGTAAACAATGTACTAATATTATTAACCTAATGATACTGTTGAACAAATATTGAATAGTGTAAATGAGTGTAATCCCTGAGCACAACCTCTCGTTCATCAGGGAAGTTCATCTTTGTTTATTTGCTAACAACTATTTGTTTGTACAAAATATTGAACTTTGAATTTGTAATTGTATATATCAAACTAACATATTGTAACATTGTTTTATATTGTATATGGTATATTGGGAAGTAAAAAAAACATTATTATTATTATTATTAGTAACTAATAAAAGACAGCGGCTTATGGTTTTCTCACGTTTTGTCCTGGAAATAAGGGTTTGTATAAACCAATTTGTCTCAAGGTAAACATTTTTATTTTAACGGTCAGTTTCACTTGGTTTCATCATTTTTGTTGTAAAATTGAAAGCATAAACAACGTGTATTTCTAATTGTGAATAATTAATTTGCTTTGAAAATGCCAAAAATAGGCAATGTTTCGACTTGGATCAAACCTTACAAAGAGCTATCTATGGATATGGATAAAGTTTATTGCTCATGTTACGGCAAAACCGTAAGTACGTACGTATTATTTTATATTTTATTTTAAAAATTTACACGGTTATACAAACAAAGATTTTAAAATTGGAGATTATGTTTTAAGAAAAGTTCCTACACAAGGCTAGTTCGCAATAAATCGCTGTTTTTTTTATCTTTTTTCAAGCATTTTTTAAACTACTTGCGATAAAAAATAGGAGACCTATTTAAAATTCAAATCCTTCAATAGTCTACTAAAAGGTCGCTAACATTTTTTTTTCTAACAATAGCATTCTTCTTCTTCTTTCTTCTTACGGTGCCTAACTTTGCTGGCTGCTATTCTAAATAGTCCGGTTGTCGATATATTAAACCACTTTCTCAGGTTTTGAAGCTAAGATATTCTTTTTCTCCCTGGTTTCTCTCTTTCCAAATACCTTGCCCTGAAGAATGAGTTGCAACAAGCCGTATCTTTGTTCATTCCTCATAACATGGCCAAGATATTCTAGTTTGCGCTCTTTGATGGTGTTAATAATCTCACATACCTTGCCTATTCTACGTAGGACCTCAACATTAGTCACACGATCCACCCATGAAATTCTTCTTAATCAAATAGTTTTGAAACAATAGCATAGTTTTCTTTAATTTTGCTATAAACAAAAACATATCATAAATTGGACTTAATTAATTAAGTGCTTTTAATTTATGCTCACAGTATTTTTTCTTTAAATGTAAGCAGAAAAGACCAAGAGCCTCTTGTAAATATTTGGGGGTTCTTCCTTCTTGAACAGTCATTTCTTGACATTTTCAAGATTACTACACCGATTTTTATTTAATTTATTTTAAATATTTTTAATTGTTATGCAAAACGGTTCATTTTTATTTCATTAAGTTTATTTCTACAATCTTAAATTTTAAAAATGGGTACAACTATAGAATAATTAGATTCTTTTTTAGATGTCATCTGAAAAAAAAAAAAAATTCAAATAGATCAGCATGTCAGAACCGCGAAACATTTAGCTAAAAAAAGTAAAAACCACATCCGATGAAAAATATCAACCTTCGGTTTCCAAGTGCTTTCAGTCAAGTTCCAAAAAAAACACACCGAACCAGAAACTTACACCGAAGACTTATGTCATGCATTAGTTTCTTTTAATATACCGCTTTCAAACTAATTTAAGTTTTTTTTTTATTACTAACAAAACATTCCCAGTGAACGAACTCTAAAGAGAAATAATGTCAATTTGTTATACTCCTAAGTTATTCAGTTATCCTATGCACTTATTGATTGGTGTACTTAGCGATGAAACCTTCCTGAAAAGTAGGACAAAATTTAAAAATATTTTATCCAAACTTAATACGTATTACTTGTTTAGCGCATAGAATAAATAGAGTTGCGGAGGACGTAAGAAAAAAATTTTCACTAGTTAATAGTTTAATAGCGAGCATCAAAAAGGTATTCCTGAAATCACCTGTAAAAATACAATGTTTACAGAGATATGCTTTCTGCTGTTCCACTGCTACCGCAACCCATTTTAACACGTTAGGGAACATGGTTGGAAGCAGCTAATTTCTATGCGGATCATTTTGTTGATATAAAAAAAAAATTAACCGTTTAACGGATAATAGTTGCCACTCTTTATTGGAAGCTAAGTAAGCCTTTCAAAATAACAACCTAAATTAGAATCCTTCAAATTATCATTGTTAGAGAGTACAGTTTTAATAAAAGAATTTGAGTCATTGTGTCAAAATGTTAAAGGTACTATTGGAAAGAAAATTTTTCAAAAATTTAAAGTAACCATGGAAAAAAATAATGGTTACCAGGTTGTTTTTGAAGTAGTTCTGACGTACCAGCTGGAACATTTTCCGAACCACTTAATTTAGAAGCATCTATTATAGTAAATTTGAAAAATGCCCCAGTAACATCAGTTTATGTCGAAAGAAGTTTTTCTATTTACAAATATATGTATTCTGATAGAAGCCATAAGTTTTTATTAAAAAATTTTTGAACATAATTTGATAATTTAATTTATTTTTACCACAATTTAAAATAATATTTATATGATAAAATAATTGTATATGTTATGTATTTATAATATTGCAAGTATATTTGTAAATAAAAAAATATTGTAAATATTTTTTATTAAATGCATATTTTCTAGATAAATATGCATATTTTGCATAAAATACTGCATATTTTTGCTTGAAATATTGCATATTTATGTGCATATTTCCTACTTTTTTATTTCCATGTTTACCTAAGTCTAGGAATAACAAATGAATATTAAAAAATTTCTGCTCTTATTGTTTAGATAGATAATAATATACCTACAGAACGAGTTTTGAATTTTCATGAATGCTTTTTAAACTGTGATTTCGATTTGTCCCATATTTTGTGAAACGATAAACTCCTACCCTACCACCTAATAACTGATTACTATAGTGTGTTTTATAGAGTAATAAAACAATAAATTATGTATGCAAATCCCTAAACTGTTGATACGGGTGACTAAATGAAAAACAGATATTTGTCAACAAGTTTACAGAAGTATATAGGAAAACAATTTTAAATTGGGTATGACCACCAGGTATAAAGGTTGGAGCAGAATAGAATACAATAGTTTGTGAGGGTTACTAATCCCTAAATAAGGTTGCCAGTGTCGGAGTGATGGAGGTTAACAGGTACTAATGAATTTGCAAGAAATGTAAGATGTTTATTTTATTGGTTATATATAACCAATAAAAGTTTAATAAGTACCTACCTATTTGCAAAATAAAGTTTAATTCTTTAGATAAAATAAAACGTTTTATTATATCTGAAATAAGTGCATTCCACGAAGTAAGGGTTTCAACAATCAAACATTTAATTCTTTAATTCCAGGAATCTACGACAGTAATTGACTAGATAATTACCTTCTAAACTTATTCCACAGAAAATGTGATAGTGGGTTTTTCCATTTTGTAGGAAGGTCCAAGTGGCGCGTTTCAAAATTCTTAACAGTTCACTAAAAGTAGGTACTTCAGTTGCAAGGTGCAGTTTATTGTGTATCCTAGTGTTATGGAAAAATTGGAAGTGCCGTGTAAACGCCGAAAAATTGGTCCTTTAACAGTTAATGAAAAAACATTAATATTTAATTGTTTTAAATCATTTACAGACAAACGTTTATGTGAAAGTGTTGATGAAACCGTTGAGTTAGTTAGCAGTACACTTGGTGTTGGGAAATCTACGATTTACAGAGTTATTAAAGAAGAGAAATGTGGTAGTTTTCAAATGCCACGTAATGCTCCAGGGAAACCAAAATTTCAAATAGAATATCATTTTAAAGAAGGACTTCGACGGAAAGTGCATGAATTCTTCTTTAGACAAGAATTTCCAACATTGGATAAAGTTCTTGTCTCAGTTCGAGATGATAAGGATTACCCAGAAATGAGTCAAAGTACGTTATGGAAACTTTTAAAAGAAATAGGCTTCCGCTGGAAAAAGAATCCCAGAAAGTCTATTTTATTAGAAAGAAGCGATATTGTCATATGGAGAAGACATTTTCTAAGAACCATAAAGGAAATGAGAAACCAAAAAAGAAAAATATTTTATCTTGATGAAACATGGATCAACGAGGGTCATACACCAAATAAATTTTGGCAGGATGAAACTGTTACAAGTCAAAGGCACGCTTTTGTAAATAACTTATCTATTGGTTTAAAACTCACCATCAGGAAAGGGACGCAGGCTGATAATAGTACACATTGGCAGTTCAGACGGTTTTGTTGAAGGTGGTTTATTAACTTTTGAATCAACTCGTACCGGTGACTACCATGAAGACATGAACGCTGATGTCTTTCAAGAATGGTTCGAACAAATGATAGATCTTCTTCCTAAGAACTGTGTAATAGTAATGGATAATGCAAGTTATCACTCCAGACTTATAGAAGGACTGCCCACAACCAAGTGGTTAAAAAAAGACTTGCAGAATTGGCTGAGTTCAAAAAATATTACGTACCATCCCGGATCTATAGAAAAGGAACATTATTCGTTGTGTGCCCTTCATAAAGAAAAATTTAAAAAATACGAAATTGATGAAATTGCCAAAAATCGTGGAATGACAGTACTTAGATCCCCACCATATCATTGTGAATTAAACCCGATTGAAGTGGTATGGGCACAGATAAAGAGTGAAGTTTCAAGAAAAAATACCACTTTTAAAATTCATGATGTTAAACAGTTGTTTTTTGGAGGCCGTAAATAATGTAAAACCCGAAAACTGGGAAAAGGCAGTAAATCACACTATTAAAGAAGAGGAAAAAATGTGGAAGCTGGACAATATTACTGATAAAATGATCAAGCCAGTTATTATAAATCTTGGTTCTGAAAGTTCATCTTCTGAATCTGATTTGGATTTGTACCAAGTAGCGTAAGTTTTTATATTAATATTTTTATTCATCTATTTAACATACCTTAGACGGTTTTAAAAACTCTTTTTCTCTTTTGTAATTTTTAAAAATTAAAAAAAAAATGTGAATTTTTTAAACCCCTTTTTAATGTAGGCCAGTCAGTTCTAATATATGTGTGTGATAAAAGAGGTCACTTTTGTTTACATACACATAACACTTTATAACACTGAAATAATTCATTTATTTTTTACAATTATTCAAAGTAATTTTTCAATTAATCTTGAGCACGCCCATGGAGTGGTCGGAAGGTACCAGTTAAAATTATGCTAATTACTCTCTCGTTCATAAAACTAAACTATAGAGCTCGGAAAACAAGCACTTAAAAAAACTTAAAATATGCATGTAAATATGCACAAGAAACAGTTGAAATATGCACTAAAATATGCTCTTTATGCATTTATATATATCCGGTTTTTTAGGCGTTACGCCCGTCCGGTAGGGATCTATGGAGGAGTATCACCGAGCCGCAAGCCCTTATCTCTTGCCGTACTGCTCCACCATAGGCCGATCAGAACCCAACATAATCCTAGTCTAAGCCGCAGATTCATCTAGAATTTTAAACTGCTGCGTTAGACTTTTTGTTTACTGTACACCGAGCTGGGGCTCGACCCACATCCACTAAACCATTCGACAGTGAAGCGAATGAGAGGCAGCCGCACAGCCCGCTGAGCTATCCGACCGACCTTTATGCATTTAATGGATACAAATAAAAAACGCAGTAATACTTGTATAGAAGGTATTTAATTTATTTTATGCTATAGTGACAAAAAATATTATTTGAAATTTGTATTATCTACATCATTATACTCATTTATTATTTGATTCATCATCATCATCATTCTTCATTATTACAGTTAGTAATATATTATTAAATGTTTCTGTAAATTTTCTAGAGACAAACTGTGCCGTCTATCTGATAATAATTGTTTATATGCTGAAAAACTACTTTCTACTTCACATTACTGTACAATTAAATTATCTTTACAATTTCTCATCTTATTAATATTAATTATTTGTAATATTTTTTGATATTCCTCATTTTTCTTTAACACTGCGTAGGATTTTTGATACACTTTGTTAATTTCCTCAAATTGTTTACTTTTTTCATTTTTTAATGAATTAATAATTTCAATACTCTGGTCTAATGAAATGTTTCTCGTTTCTAATCTAGTAATTGATTCAGCAATATTCATAAAATTGTTTTGAATATGTGTTATATTACTTTTTATTAAGGTTTTTTTTTTAAATGCCGCTTTAAAATCTGTCGCTCTACCTACCAGATTCCAAAACTGTGGCGTCAATCAAAAGTAGTAGCCCTTGTGAAACCTGGGAAAGACCATGAACTACTGAGTAGCTACATACACATAATGAGAAATGACAAATATAGTCTGCTACAAATAATAACTGAAGGGAAGATATAGAGCTGAGGAGGAGTAGGCAAAAGAGATATGACATGGCAACTTGTGGAAATTATTTTTAAATATATTTGCCACTAGCATGGGTTTTTCTCGTTCGCTTATCATTTCAGTAGCTTGCAATTACTATGACGATATGATCAAGTACAAGAAAGACGCAAAAGTATCAGTAAACTAATTTGATATAAATTTGCGGCGAAAGGTATACGAATTAAAAGAATGATGGAAAATTCAATTTTTAACTGTCCATCCACCCCAATTAAGTCCATCGCCTACCTACCTACATTTTTAAGAATTTCATCGGGAGTCAATTCACGCAAACCCTTTTATCGCTAAAGAGCTTATTACTTGCAAGCGGGAGCCAATTCATGTGCACCCGAAAGCGAAAAATCTGCTGGCTGAAAAATCTACGTACTTGGTTTAACACAACAACCACTACTCTTTTCAGAGCGGCAGTTTGCAAAATGCAGATTGCTATGATGGGTACAGATTGGTCGCCAACATTCGAAAGGCGCTACAAGAAGAAGGTATATAGTCGACTTCCGCACATCCACTGAGTCCACACATTATTAATGCGAATGGAAACTAGACATAATGTATTATTTTTATTACTATAAGCAAAAATATAATATTCTATTGTTACAATGTAAAGTGACAAATAAGGAAACATATTTTCTTAAGCGTCGCCAATGATCGAATTCAAAATTTCCAAGAATGCATGATAGACACGTGATTTCGGCTACTTTTGATTACTTTCGACGCGTGATTTGTGATTTATAGTTTCATTTAATATTTACCAGACTATCATTACCTTTTAACAGTGAACTAAAACCTATAGACATTATTTAATAATTTGACGCACGTAGGGTCTAATTAAACAAGCATTACAGAGAGGACACATCACCATCATACAGTTTCAAAGTCTTCCATAACTATATTCGTAAATAATGGAGATAAAGCACAGTATATTGGTTGATAATAATCTTTAATTTAAATAACGAATTAATTAAATAATTATTTCCATTCAAAATCATATTAGTAAAAAGGGCATTCACAAATAATATTTGTACTTAATACCAACCTGATATTATTTCTCAATTGGCAAAATAAAGATATTTTATATTAATTTATCTTTTAATGGAATATAATGAAATCGGCATTTTAAATAGTAATAAACTGACAAAATTCTTTACTTTAATTTAATGTTTTGAAATTCTCTAATCTATGTAATAAAAGATGTAATTAAAATGTTAACGTGTTCTCTTTACTTTAATTGAGTAATAAAATCGACACTTTAAAATAAAATAAGCGTTTAAGATATACCGTTGCCGATATTTCTTGCAGTTTTTAAACTGTCGTTTATATTTTGAGTATCTTGGGAAAATAATAATTATACAGTTACGGTAACCGGTAACAGAATCTGAAACAGTTGTAAAACTCTGAATGTCACATTTCTAATTTATAAAATTTCACAACAGTAGAAATTCTGCTATAAAAAGTATGAACAATACTAACTGAATCAACGTACAGGCTAAACTAAGTGGGGGTAGCCAGATATGGCTAGAAACTTAAGGCACACAAAAAAATTAACTGCCAGTACAGCACTTCGTATCAACTCAAGAACAAGAACTGCAGTACCACTGATTTATTCGGGATTCAACAACTTTTACCTATATTTCGATATTCTTCTCTTTTTTCCCATCTACCAATAAGTTCTTCCTCCTCCTTTCTTTTTTCTATTTATCCCATTGGTCAATTTTAAGATATTCTTCTCAGAGTGTCTGTTCGTTCCAAATGTTCTATACATCATTCTGACTATGATTGCTTTTTTGGTTGCTATACGGAATAGCTGTGTTGAGGTTTTTCTATATCTTCTATAATCTTATCTACTATATCTTCAGGAATCTTCTGTATATTCATAGCTTAAATGCTTTAATTAAAAGTTTTGATAGAGTTTCCGTTCAGTACAGAAGCACTGAGTACACGCAACATTTAAGGAGCCTTATTTTTGTTTCTAGGGTGAAGTTCATGATCTTGGGTATTGTCTCAGGACTAATTGATTATAGTTCTCAAGTAGTTATGAACAACTCAGTGTGTGAACCAAATTCTCATTTCGTTCACATAAAGAGTTGCTCCAGTTATGTTTTCCTTGCTGATGCTTATTGGCTTGGTTTTGCTGATGTATATATCCAGTCCATATGTTCTATTTATTTCCGTTATTTTGTTCATTAAGTTTTGCAGCCCTTCTATGGTATTGGAAAAACATATTGTATCATCTGTATACCGCAGGTTATTGAGCTTGACTCCATACATTGAGATGCCTTCATCAATATCTTTTAGAGCCTCTTCAAAAATGTGCTACGAGTACAGATTAAATATCAGTTGTGAAATTATACACCCCTGTCTCACTGCCCTAAAGATTGCGACTTGATCTGTATATTCTACATCTATTCGGAGCATCGCTGATTGATTCCAATACAATTTAGCTATTATTTTTAGGTTTCTTTCGTCAATCCCTGTCCTTTTCAGCACTTCTCATTATTTGTTCATGCCTGCCTCCATAGAAAGTCTTCTTGTAGTCAATCAGGCATGCAAAAACAATACAGCTGACATCTCTACATTTCTTAAACAATACCTGTACGCTAAATAAAGCTTCCCTCGTACCAACAACGTTCACAAATCCAAACTGATTGATCGCAATTTGTTCCTTGCATTTTAGGTAAATTCTTTTGTGGATGACTTTTAAAAACAGCTTCATCAGATGGTTCATTAGCTTATGGTTCTATAGTCTTTACAAACTTTTGTTCCTGGTTATTTGGAAATGGTACAAACTCCGATTTGAGCCACTCTACAGGTATTTCTCCTGCCTTGTATATTTCATCAAGTGTCCCGGTGCCTTTCCATCTTTCATTTGTCTGACGGCTGCTGTTATTTCTTCTGGTAGGATTTAGGGACCTGAATTTTCTTTAATGATGGATTCTTCTAAAGTCCTGCAAAAGTTTGTCCAAGTATTTGTCACATGCTTTTTTTATCTTCCTTTGGTTATGGCAAGATTGCCTTCATTATTTGTTATTCTTCCGCTGTTGCGTTTTCGGAACTTTTCTGCTATTTCCTTCACCTTTTGATGGACATTGAAGTTATCATATCGACTCTAATACGCCGATCATGTATTTTTTATTCGATCATGTCTTTTTTATTCGGATCTACTCTGTATGAGTACAAGAAACCAATTCGTTAAGGATTTCTGCTTAGTTGAAAAGACATGTCGTGGAATGCAAATTTTAGATTCCCCATGTCTCTTTTAACACCTTCATCAACGTCTGTTTTGCTTTGCAATTTTTAGAAAGCACAGATTAAAACAGAAATCTGAATTGTGTTTCGAAACTTTTTTACGGATTTATTATGAGATGTCGCCATTGCGTCCATATCGAAGCCATTTTAGTGTTGCTTCTTAAAAGACAGAACATATTGATCTTTCACGTTGAGAACACCTATGAATAACTGTTCTGATGAGACCTATTAGGTCAAATACGTATCAACAGATACATAGGCGCTGTTTGCGTGAAATCAAATATTTGCTGTCTTTTTCATTTTATTCGGACCTACTCTGTACGAGTACAAGAAACCAATTCGCTAAGGATTTCTGCATAGTTGAAAAGACATGTCGTAGAATACAAATTCTAGATTCCCCATGTCTCTTTTAACACCTTAATCAACGTCTGTTTTGCTTTGCAATTTTTAGAAAGCACAGATTAAAGCAGAAATGTGAATTGACTTTCGAAACTATTTTACGGATTTATTATCAGATGTCGCTGTTGCATCAATATCGAATCCATTTTAGTGTTGCTTCTTAAAAGACAGAAAATATTGATCTTTCACGTTGAGAACACCTATGAATAACTGTTCTGATGAGACCTATTAGGTCAAATACGTATCAACAGATACATAGGCGCTGTTTGCGTGAAATCAAATATTTGCTGTCTTTTTTCTATAATTTAAGGATCCCCATGTTACATATTACTAGTTATTTGCTTCCAAACAAAACATTCATACTAGGTACTTAAATTCTTAATTCTTCTCAGTTTATAGTCAGAACACCCGTTCGACAAATAAATACATATTAGGTGATGGATTCGATCGTTACTTGATGGGAATTTATTTTATATATCAATAAAACACTGAAAATTTTGTTTTCAAAACCTTATGATTATGATCTAGAAGCTGAAGTGTGTATGTAGAATCTGTTTTTCTTTTATTGAAAGCCCTTTTATGTTCTGTTAAACGTTTGTTAAAAGTTCTACCAGTTTCACGGATGTAAGTTTTTGGGAAGTCGCCACATTTCTTCTTCTCTTCTTAGAGTGTCTTCTCTCTACGAAGAAATCAATCGATCTGCATTGATACCAATCACGTAGATTATTCAACCATGAGTTCTGCCTTCGGCCAACAGATCTTCTTCCTTGAATCTTTCCCTGGATTATGAGTCTCAAAATTTCATATTTTGGTCCCCTCATCAAGAGGTATTCCAGTTTTCTGGTTTGTATAGTGGTGATTAGTACTGTTTCTTTAACAACCCTCTCCAGTACTTCTTGACCCTCGCCACATTTAATTTTATATAAACTACTGCGCAAGTGCTTTTTCTTTTAGCTCTTGTTGTTTTTAATATATTCACCTTTTATAATCAAGCTTTTATTTGTTCTAAAAGATGATGTTTTTCTTTTCTTTTTTATGTGTTTGGTTATTTTTGTTGATATTTTGCCTGTATATGTAATCGAGCAGAAGGTACTGGCTTTTTTCTCCGATGGTGGAAATACTAATTTCCGGGCTTTCTTGTGTAGTTTTTGATTTGAAATTTTATTTATATTAATTGTTTGTTCGTTGTACCCATTGTTTACTACTATTTGCTTAATGATATATAATTCTGTTTTAAAGTTGTATTTTGACATTGGAATTTCTGTTAATCTATGTAACATGCTACAATAAGCTGCCAGTTTATGTTGTGTAGGATAAGATGATAAAGTGTGTATAGTCGTGTCAGTATGGGTAGGTTTATGAAATACGGAGCACTCAAGTTTGTTTTTAAGTCTGATAATTTTTAAATCTAGATAAGATATGGATTGATTCTATTCTGTTTTTATTGTGAATTCAATATGACTATGGAGTAAATTTATTTACGATAGATGGTCCATAAAAATATCTGATAGCAATGGGCTTAGAAGATTACCCATTATACGTCCTGCACTGTTATTTGTATATATTTGATTATTAAATTCAAAGTAGTCCCGGTTTATGCAAATTTTAAGAAGATGTAACATTTTAGATGTAATAATTGGATTTGTAATATTATGGTCTAAACGGTTTTTTACTAGAACAAAAGTTTCTGTTTCGGTAGTAGAAAACGTTCTATTTTATTAACAGTTTTATTGTATTTCTTACGGTAAATTTAGTGTGTCCTAAAATAATCTTTAACAGTTTTTTGAATGTTATATGACGGAGCTGTATAAAAAGAAACTACAGGTCTTATTTGGTGATCTGGTTTGTGTAGTTTAATAAAAGAACTTCTTGAACTTACTATTTATTAAGAATTTTCTAACGCTAGCTTAATTTATTTTGCTACTTTTCTGTCGGATCATTGTTTACCATTCAATATATTTATTATTTAAAAATTCTACTGTTTTGTTATTATACTCTATTATTATCAATAGCAATAGTAGTTACCTTTTTCTACTTTTGTTAACACTATGTTGTTTTCTATTGATTTATTTTTAATTAAAGTAGCTGTTTGATTCTGTTTGTAACAGAACTTTTAGTTTCACTACACACATCTGGAATATATTTTTCAATGATAATTTTTTGATATTGTTGGCAGTTTACCTAAATATTACCTAAATATTCTAAAATCATCTGATTATTATGTTGGGGCAAGTTTTGTTTAATTTAAATCCTTTCGGCTAAATATATTATACCTCTAAATATGTATTATACCTATGGCTTATTAAGTAAATTTTTCCGTGTATTATACAATGAAAGTTAAATACCGTACTCCCAATGCCGGTAATTTTAGATAGTTGGTCAAAGATAATACTTATACAATTTTTAATATTTGTTTATTAACTATTTCTCCTTTTTTTTCTTTTTTAAGTATAGCCATATAAAATGATTTAGTAATATATTAACAAAACCGATAAGCTCGGCCCTAGTAACAGTAGAATGAAACACTATCCCCTACTATATATAATAGAAGGATAATGATTGGGCTGATAACGACGAAAGTTGTGACAAAGTATAAAGAAGTGAACACACGTGCTGGTCGCGTGGACGACACCTCTCAAATGCCAAATCGGATGGCTATTTATTTTATGTCTCATTGTGTATTTACAGGCGAGTGTGTCGGTGGGAGTTCAGACTTACCTAAATGTAACTGAATCCTAGAGAGGGCAGATGGAAAAATTGTTCATTTCATTTTTTATAATTAACTAGCCAGGTTTGTTTTAAAGGAATTTTACTATGATCATAACTGATTTGTATCACATTTAGTAAACGACATAGTAAGGGAGGTAGCGCTAGATTTAAACAATTTTTCCCTTATACTCAAGAGCTGCGAGTATTAGCTGCTACAGTAGCGGTAGAGGTGACAGCATATGAAAGTTATTTAGCAGGTTAACTACCAAGATATTTTAGTATTATTTGCCGTTATGTATTTGTAAATCATGTTGGTGCACAGCACTATTTGTTAACGGCAAACTGTGCACCTATATGATGCACATCATGCTGATGTAGTCAATCATTGTGTGTACCCGTACAGAGATGCATAATAAGCTTAATATTTTATATGAAAATTTTAATCAGTTGGCCTCCTAGACAACGATTTTTCTCTGATTTTTTTAAACAATGGGATTACATCAAGTCATAGATCAGCCGACTAGAATCACATCTGTTCTGCAACCCTTATTGATTATATGTTAACGACTAAACGAAGTTCGATTCGTGATATTGCCGTGGAATATGTTGATTTCAGTGATCATGAGTTGTTGATATTTAAAATAAGCATGTAAATTAAAAAGAAAGAAGTTGTTTCTAAAACTGTCAGAAAATTCAGAAAGGCAATAATCCATACCATATTTTATGAAGAATTACAGTATCTACCTTGGCGGAATATTTTTGGTATAGAGAGTATTGATGATAAAGTTACCAGCATATCTCTATAATAAAATAATATTCTACAAACACTGATGTACATAATATTAACATTTGACATAAAAACACCATTTCTATCCCTTATCTTCGTACACAGCACTGCAAGCGATCCTTTACATATCATATAGTTCAAGTTATGGATAATTATGTTAATAATAATGTTAATAATAATGTTAAAAAATGCGCACCTTGATGGGCAAGCCTCTGCACGGGCAACATCCCAATGAGGTCAATCAAGACCATGTCGACAGTAATAGCGTCGAATTGGCTGACATCAGGAAGGATGTTCCCCGAAACAGAAGGTTCACTACTGGCCATTCAGGATTAGGTTATACCAACCAAAAATTACCTGAAATATATCGTCAAAGACCCTCAGGTCCAAAATGACAAATGCCGATATGGATGCCAAGCTCAGGATACCGTTCAACATCTTACCGAAGGCTGTCAGGCATTTGCTGCAACTGAATATAAGGAACGGCACGACTAAGTAGGAAAGATCCTTCATCAAGAGATAGCTATTAAACTGGGACTTCTTCAAACAAACCATCTTCCATATTATCCATATGTTCCTGAGAGTATACTTGAGAACGGCAACTACAAGCTATACTGGGATCGCACGGTGCTCACAGACCAAACAGTGGCACATAATAGACCAGATCTCATACTAGTTAATAAACTAAAGAGACAAACAATATTAATTGATGTGGCGATATCCAACAACAACAATCTTCGTGTTAAACAGAACGAAAAAATCGCCAAGTACAGGGATTTGGAAATTCAAATACGAAGACAGTGGAAAATGGAAAGTACCCAGACAATACCTATTATTCTCTCTACTACTGGAGTCATTCCAAAGAACCTCCTAGAAAATATAAAAAAGCTAGGTCTGAATGAACATCTCTACAAGACCATGCAAAAAGCTGTACTACTCTCAACATCCCGATGTGTACGAAAATTTTTTGGAAAACACTCCAGCATACCAAGTCACCTAGGGCTCGATAACACGGAAAGAGTCCCACCAGAGCTCAATCCTTTTGATACCGTAGGTATCTGGGATGAGTGAATTTTCCCCTTAAAGGGAGTGTGAGCCGTATGGCTAAATCTGAATGTTAATAATAATGTTAATGTCTTGCTTGAAAACAAGCAAGACATTAACAATCCCTGTACTAACAGAACTATTTAATAGATGTCTCCAGAATAGCCAGATCCCCAAAGACTGGAACGAGAGCCTAGTAATACTCTTACACAAAAAAGGGGACAAATGTGATCTACAGAATTATAGACCTATATCGTTGCTCAGTCAAGTATACAAACTATTTATGAGAATTATTAATAACCGGTTAACTTACAAAATGGATAATTACCAACCGGTTGAACACGCTGGCTTCCGCAAAGAATATAGTACATCAGACCATCTGCTGACAATGAGAACAGTAATAGAGAAGGCAAATGAATACCAACTACCCGTATTTCTTGCCTTTGTCGACTGTGAAAAGGCGTTTGATAGTATCGAGGGCCATAGAACAAGCTATTAATAATTGTAGAATAGATTCGAGATATAGGCAACTAATACATAATATATACGAAAATGCAACTATGATAGTACAACTAGACGAAAATAGAAATCCCATTCCCATAAAGAGAGGAGTGAGACAAGGAGGCGTAATATCGGCAAAGCTTTTCAACCTAGCCCTAGAAGACGTCTTCAAAACTACAAATTGGCCAAACTATGGCATTAACGTTAATGCAACAAGTTAAACCACCTCAGATTCGCTGACGACATAGTGATTATAGCGAGCACATTCGAGGAACTGCAAATTATGCTCGGGGAACTAGCAGCCAGCTCCCAATACGTCGGCCTAAAAATGAATATGAAAAAAAAAACAAAAATAATGACAAACACAGATGACCCCAGACATATAACTATAAACGGCAGTAAGATAGAAAAAAACCAGGAATATATCTACCTAGGCCAAATCCTGAGACTTGACAAAGAGAACCAAAGTGCGGAAATTACTAGAGGAGCAAGACTAGCATGGGCAGGATTTGGAAAACTTAGTTGGATACTTAAGAACAGCAAAATACCACAATACTTGAGGAGCAAAGTGTTCAACCAATACATCTTTCCTATCATGACATATAGATGTCAAACCTGGACCCTAACCAAGGGAAACATGAATAAACTAGCCATAACAGAAATAACAATGGAAAGAGCAATGTTAAGTATACGACTGTCAGATAAAAAGAGGAACGACTGGGTAAGATCCAAAACAAAAGTCGAGTACATAACAACAAAAATTGCCAAACTTAAATGGAGCTTCGCGGGCCACACTGCTAGACAGAAAGACCAATGTTGGAATACTACAATACAACATTGGAGACCTTACGAAAGTAAACGACCAAGAGGAAGACCACAGATGAGATGGGTTATAGACGTTAAAAGAATAGCCGGAACAAATTGGAAATATGTTGCTCAGGATAGAAACCGATGGAAGGAGTTGGGAGAGGCCTATGTCCAAACATTAACGACAGAAGGCTAAGAAGAAGAAGAAATGAATAATTATATCATTGCTTTCAATTTTACTCAAAATAAATTTAAAACCTTATCATCTAATTCACCTAAACTTATCAACCTGGTTGTTTTTTATTTGGGGGTCAATTGATCATATGAAGCAATAAAAACTCTTTAACGTTGTAGTTTCTTTTAGCCCTTCTTTTTTTGAACATAATCAATAATTTTACATAGTGTTTTATATGAAATACATTGTATTTTAAAAAGTAGAGAAAAAATATAATTCCAGTCACAGGTTACGTGTCTAAATCTGATTTTGTTTAAACATTTCACAAAATTTAGTATTTAGTTGGCATTGCATGGTATATCAACTATGTTTCAAGAGCTTTATAATATAATGTTTTTTTATATTATATTATATTTTTAACTGTACCACAACATCTAATTATGCTTATAACTGAACTATATGAACACACTACTGGATCAGTTAAAGTACTTGACACACTTTCGAACGAGTTTCATCCAGAACGGGGTGTCAGACAAGGATGTATACTATCTCCACAATTATTCAACATATATGGGGAGTATATTATGCGAAGAGCACTTAAAGGATGGGAAAAGGGCATCTCAATAAATGGTCATAAACTAAACAACCTACGTTTCGCAGATAACACAGCTCTTCTTGCAAATAGTCTAGCAGAGCTGATGGAACTTATACGACTGATCGAAAACGAAAGTCAAATATTTGGTCTGCAATTAAACATATCAAAGCAAAGATCATGATAGTGGATAGACTACACAACAATCATCCACACATAACCACAATTGACCGGTTCGAGGTTGTGAGCTCATACTTATATCTGGGATCATTAATCACAAACACAGAGTCATTACAAGAAGAGATTTAAACGTAGATGTGATCTAGCAAAAGTTGCCACAGCAAAAATGACCAAAATATGGAAGGACTGTCAAATCTCAAGAGCGATAAAGATGTGGTCGATCAACTGCTTATACATATTCCCAATACTGACCTACGGATGTGAATCTTGGACTCTGAGACAATCGGAGAGAAGAAGATAGACGCCACTGAAATGTTCTGTTGGAGACGAATGTTACGAATTCCTTGGACCGACCGTAGAACAAATAATTCAATTTTAAGAGAGCTAAAAGTTAGCAACGACTCTCTAGTAAGGTCCATCTCCAACAATTAAAATATTTTGGGCATGTTATGAGAGCAAATACAGAAAACATGGAAAGTCTCATAATACAAGGAAAGGTAGAAGGCCGAAGATCACGAGGAAGATCCCCAACAAGATGGATAGATCAAATTACAGGAATATGCCAAAGACCTATGCATGAATTAAAAGAAATGACCAGAGACAGAGATCTCTGGAGACGGACAATACACGACATCACGTCGACCACTACACTCACCCTGGGGGGGGGTCAGGATTGAAGAGAGAGAACTGTACTACAGTTTGTATAGGTATTACTTTATGCAATCGAGTTGAAATAATGAAATTATTTATTAATATAATCAATGTTTATAAAACATATCAAAACATTAATCCAAAATGGTGGAATTGTTTTAAAGTTTGATAGAATATAGATTATTCTATTAAAACTGCATACATACATAAATAAACTTGACATGTTAAAAATGCAATATTAGATAAAAAAATATTTTAAATTTTAACTGAGTTATTTTACAGATTGCATAACAAAAATGTATTTCTTGTACGTAGGTTTGAAAAACAATGTTCAAGGAAACGTCCAAATTTACAAATGAAGACCTTATTGCAACATAATGATAAGCCACAAAATAAGAAAACTCAGATATCAAGTTTTAAATAAATCTTAAATATATTGAGTTAACTTTAGAAAACCGTAACTCTTGTTATATGATTGTGTTAGTCATTAAAATGCATAAACATTTATTATTTTACAGAAAAAACACATATTTATAAAAAAATTAAGTTTATTTAAACAAATGGGGCTTAACATCTTCTTCGATTTAAACACTATATTGAAAAAATAATAATAATAATATTATATACAATTTCCACTTCTTCTTCCACTTTTGATTTTCCCATATTTTCCCATCTTTTCATGGTAGATGCAGGCTGAGCATGAGAGAAAGTGCTCGATAAGTTACTTTGTTCAACCATGTGGCTCCAAATCTCATTGTTTAAATAATATCCAAAATAATTTACTGGTAGTTTGATTTCGCCTGAAGTTGAAACAGATGCAAGAAAGGAGTACTGTATATCAGCGATTCTCAAACTTTTTTTTACACGTACCACTTACATAAATTCTGCGTCAATCGCGTACCACCTATTAAAAAAGTAGATAATAAAATTTACTAATTTTGGCAAAAATGTATTTATTTAAAAAAGGCATTATAAATGTTACAAAATAAAACTTACAGTCTGACCCAATCCAAAAATTCAGTGAGAAGGATGGTTCTGCATAGCTACAACAAGTGAATCGATATCAGGATCAATTGTGCTTAGTTTCATTCGTAAATTTGGATCAACATTAAGCCTACTGCGAAATTTATTTTTCAGTTGTAGCATAGCAGAAAATCCAGTTTCACACAGGTAGGTTGTCGTAAAAGGAAGTAAAAATAACAATGCTTTTTCTGATAAGGCTGGATATTCATTTTTAATATTTAGCCAGAATTCAGCTAATTCTAATTTAGAAAACTCTATTTTCAAGCCTCCATCACAAGATAGTTCTATTAAAGATTCTTTTTCATCCTGTTTTAATGATTCAGGAATGCTATCCAAAATAAATGGTTGTCGTATCCAAAGAAACTGAGCATAGTCTTCGTCAAAATATTCTTTAAAACTATCAATTAGCATTTGACAATGCTGTTTTATGTTAAAAATAAGATCATCTTTAATCTTTATTTCATGCTCAACCACAAAATTTTCTAAATTGGTAAACGACTGCAAGTCTTTGTTTGAAACACTATTTTTCATCATATAACATTTCTTGATAAAAGCATTTATTTTGTCGTTTACAGAAAATCGATTATGTGATTTACCTTGTAAGCTTAAGTTTAGGTCATTTAATCGATTAAATATATCTGTTAAGTAAGCTAGTGTTGTAAGCCACAATTCATCTAATAACCGATCACGCAGTTCAAAATTGGTTTCCATTAAAAACACATGTACTTCAGAACGCAACTCGAATAACCTGTTCAACATTTTTCCTTTTGATAGCCATCTTATCTCCGTGTGTAGCAATAACTGAATATGATCACTTCCCATTTCAGAGCATAGTTTTGAAAATAAACGCGAGTTTAAGGCTCGAGATTTTATGAAATTGACTATCTGAACGGCTTCATGGAGAACATGTTTAAATTCATCGGGCATTCGCTTTGCTACCAAAGCTTCTTTGTGGATACTACAATGGGTAAAAGTACAATTTTCTGCAACCAGTTTTACTTTGGCAGTTACACCTCCGTATTTTCCTGTCATGGCTCGGGCACCATCCGAACAGAAACCAACGCATTGTTTCCAGTCTAGTCCATTTTCCACAAAAAAATCATTGATTTTCTTGAATATTTCATCGGCAGTAGTTCGTTCCGTTAACGCCTCACAAAATAAGTACTCTTCTTCGATTTTGGTTTGAAATATATATCGCACATAAACCATAAGCTGAGCATAGTTTGTAATATCTGTGCTCTCATCAAGTTGTATTGCAAAAAAAATACTATTTTTTATCCGGTTTATCAATTTCTCTTTAATATTTAATGCCATTATTTCAATCCTACGACGTACGGTATCATTGGATAATGGTATAATACTAAGCTGTTTACCTGAATTCTCTCCAAAAATACACGTTACCATATCTTGTGCGGCAGGCAGAACTAGTTCTTCGCCGATTGTATGCGCTTTTCCACACTTCGCAATTCTTAAACTCACGAGGAAGGATGCCTCTACTGCTTTTTGGTTGCTGCCGGTGAAATTCGACATTAATTTTTTTGTGCCTCTCATCTCCGTTAACTTCCGAACGAAGTAATCCTTAGGTTTATTTTCCAACACTGAATGTTTTGTACTGAAGTGGCGTTTTAATAGCGAAGGTTTCATACACTGGTTAGAAAGAATTTCCGAACAGATTACACATTGGGGCCTTGGCTCATCATTTATATTCGTGAATGTAAATCCCATATTAATGTATTCAGGATCATATTTCCTAACCGCCACTTTTAGTTTTTTGAAATAATTCTTTTTGTCATCACCTGGATAGGCTCCGACTCTGAAGTGGAGCTCGATAGACCGGGATTTTCAGATGTTCTGTTGTCTCTTTTAAGCCACTTATCCATTTTTTATATGCAAAAATTAGCACGAATCAGTAACAGCAAATTACTCGTTTCGACAAAATTAACCACAACGACTGACGGCCACGAGGAAACTAATGACCACTGATGACGTGAATCAAGGGCGGTGGCAGTTTGCCGGGATTTCAGTGTTGCCAACAATGAATAAGACATTACGCGCTTGTGTTTCCAACTCGCAGCGTTGCCATGCACCACGTAAAAGATAACATTCGTTGATAAATTTGATTAAAATTCTTCGTTTCTTCTAGTTTATAGAGTACCACCTTAAAGTTCTTTGCGTACCACCAGTGGTACGCGTACCACAGTTTGAGTACGGCTGCTGTATATCATTAGCGCTAATATGGCGCTAGTAACGCCTATCTTCATCGCTGGCATTGTCTTATTTCTCTTCAGAACTTGATACTTCCTGCTCCAATATTTGTAATCGCGAGGTTTCATAATTTTTATCATCACTATCACTAAGACAACTGTCACGACTTGTGCTTCTTCAATACATATTTTTCTTCTATAGAAAGTAGATGTAGAAAGTAGAAGTATGTACCGTCCATAAAAAACCCACAAGTTATTGAAAATATCTTTAGAGGGAGTCCCATTTCTTACATATAAGTCCCCTCCAGGAAAATCTTCAGTACGTCACTGTATGAGTTAAAGTGTAATTTTGGGTTAATTTGAAATAAATAAAATCTAACATTATGGATACATATATCTATATTATATATCTTTAATCATGTACAATAATAGATTATATATATGCAATTGTCGACTGATGTAAATTTGTAACAAACCATTTAAACTTGAGTGATGTTTTGTTGACTCTTGGTTCAATCAAAATATCATATTCATCTATTTATGTATCAAACAATTATCAAATATTTTTATTGAAAGCACTTACCTTTTAGTTTTTTTATAAATAACCTTGCAAATTTACGTCTACTAATCACTAATCAACTCAAGAATACACTAAGAATCTACTTTAGAATATAACCTCAAATAAATAAATGGCTTGCGCAAGCTTAGGGACGTACAGTTAGGAATGTACCAAATTCGCTGCAATCATCAACAGATAAGTTATGTCTACAAACATTATATAAAAATTAAAATACGATTTTTATCAAATTATCCACACTCGTCGTTAAGGGGTTAACTTAGTACTTTTATTCTTATCAAAATTGTATTATATTAATTTCCAAGTTGGGTTATACTGCACCCACTTCTGGAAACGACTTTTTCTACAATATATTTTTTGCGTAGAAGATAGTCTCTACAAAATTAATGAGTGTATATCACTTTTTTGAACGTATAACCGTAATCTCATAAAAAGAAAAAAACTTGTTCTTTTATTTCGTCATCAGCATACACAGCACATGACTCTTTATGAATACACGAGTGTAATCATTCACCGTTGGCGTCGCTAGTTGGAATAGAGAGGATTCCCGTTGACAGGTCACTTTGTAGTATGATTGATGTCGCTTGTATTGCTCTGAATATTTATGTGTACTCTCTATATTACTCCGCATTTTGGCGACGAGACTAAATATAATATAGCATTGGAATATTTAAAACTCTTTTAAAGGTTTCTAAAGGATCTATACGCTATTATAAGTTTTTATTAATTAACAATGCGTTTAGCTACGTGTAAAATGTGATATGTAAAAGAAAAACCAGAGATAGTGCAGTGGAACTAATTATCGAGTTATTTAAAACAGGAAAATCATACTCTATCGTAATGATTGCTTCATATAAGCTGCTTAGTATCTATGTGTTCAATAAGAAGAAAATACTCATGACCACAATAACCATTCTGGTCTTCTATATGGGCAACAATTTTTATTAAATAAAGACAGAAATCTTAAAGTTGTAACAATATAATTTTGCATATAAGGAGCTTAAAGGAAGGACTGAACTATTACTGCACTTCGAGATAGGGCAAGCACAATATTGAAACGTTTGAGAATGACTACTCGTGTTTTGGTTGCAGAGCAAGGTCATGAAAAAGAATTCCTTTTTTTTTTGGAGAACTATGAGAATTAACTATGAAAAAGCAATCAAGAAATACAGAGATGTCTTGGGCAAACAAAAAACGGGAAGATTTCTAATCTACTTAAAATTGGGAAGCTGTTTAAAAAAATCCTCTTGCTGCTTAGAAAGAAAGGTTTAGGGTTTTCCTTTCCTAAAAAAATTTTAAGGGTGAATATCTTATTAAAAGAAATAATTTTTTAAACTCCTAATTACATATTATTGGCTCCGTCAAGTATATACGGGGTTTACCTAAATAATGTTGTAGTTGCGGCATTCTTCCATAGGTCCACGCATGTTTTCGTAGATGATGGGTTTAGTATTTTTTTCAGAATATATATATGTAGGATTGTAAATACTGCACTTTTCTTAAATAATCAAGGTATACACCGATGCGTCAACCATCTTTTCGGCTGAATTATTCGTAATTCTAAAAGCACTATCATTAATACAAAACAAAAACAAAGAAAGATGTATAATAATCACAGATTCTCTAAGTTCAGTATCCTCACTGCCTCAATTATACTGTGACAACCCCCTTCTACTTCTTATTAAAAAAGAACTTAAAAACATTTCTAATAAGAACATCCAATTGCACTTTTTATGGGTGCATTCTCATGTAGGAATTAAAGGTAACGAAACTGTAGATAAACTAGCTAAAAACGCACCAACTAACCCGATGCCCGAAGAAAGTAACATATTGGTACAAAACGATTTAAAACCATACTTAAAACAAAAAATAATTCAAAAATGGCAACAACACTCCATCAAGGCTATACGAAGTCAGCCCAGATAAATACCCACACTTTGGAAGTGTGGGTATTTCTGCTGCTACCCAGCAAAAATACCCATATCTTTGGAAACCAACAATAAAAGACAGAAGAGAGCAAGTGATACTTACCCGTCTCCGTATCGGCCATACACGACTTACTCATTGACTATTTATTACAGCGCAAAAACCAAAAAGTGTGTGAAGTGTGCAACAGTGTTCTAACGGTAAAACATTTTTTAATACAGTGTACCAAATATAACAGTGAACGTCTCAAATATAGCATACCCAACTCCCTAAGAGATGCCCTAGAAGAAAATACAGATAACCGAAAAATATTTTCCTATCTTAAAGACTGTCAACTTCTTCAAAAGATCTAAAACGTACATTTTAACACACGTACATATTATCCAGATTTAGCCATACGGCTCACACTCCCTCTAAGGGGAAAATTCACTCATCCCAGATACCTACGGTATCAAAAGGATTGAGCTCTGGTGGGACTCTTTCCGTGTTATCGAGCCCTAGGTGACTTGGTATGCTGGAGTATCTCCCAAAAATTTTCGTACACATCGGGATGTTGAGAGTAGTACAGCTTTTTGCATGGTCTTGTAGAAATGTTCATTCAGACCTAGCTTTTTTATATTTTCTAGGAAGTTCTTTGGAATGACTCCAGTAGTAGAGAGAATAATAGGTATTGTCTGGGTACTTTCCATTTTCCACTGTCTTCGTATTTGAATTTCCAAATCTCTGTACTTGGCGATTGTTTCGTTTTGTTTAACACGAAGATTATTGTTGTTGGATATCGCCACATCAATTAATGTTGTTTGTCTCTTTAGTTTATTAACTAGTATAAGATCTGGTCTATTATGTGCCACTGTTTGGTCTGTGAGCACCGTGCGATCCCAGTATAGCTTGTAGTTGTCGTTCTCAAGTATACTCTCAGGAACATATTGATAATATGGAAGATGGTTTGTTTGAAGAAGTCCCAGTTTTGATAGCTATCTCTTGATGAAGGATCTTTCCTACTGAGGTCGTGCCTTTCCTTATATTCAGTTGCAGCAAATGCCTGACAGCCCCCGGTAAGATGTTGAATGGTTTCCTGAGCTTGGCATCCATATCGGCATTTGTCATTTTGGACCTGAGGGTCTTTGACGATATATTTCAGGTAATTTTTGGTTGGTATAACCTGATCCTGAATGGCCAGAAGTGAACCTTCTGTTTCGGGGAACATCATTCCTGATGTCAGCCAATAGTTCGACGGTATACTGTCGACATGGTCTTGACTGACCTCATTGGGATGTCGCCCGTGCAGAGGCTTGCACATCCAGGTGCGCATTTTTTCGTTCTTAGTAAGGTGGTTTATGCGCATTTCTGGTTCCCTCAGTTCGATCGGTGTTGTGTCATCTACTGCACAAATCGCGCGATGAAGAGTAGAGTAGATGTCTCCGCCTGCACCTAAAAATAAGTTCTTAAATTAGTACATATTATTATTATTATAATTATTACTGTAAACTAATGTATATTCACATATTGTATCAAGTGTCACATGTTACATAATCTAAATACGCTAATGACCCTGCATGGTTGATGCGTTAATAAAAAAAAATCATGTAATATAAATTTTCTAGATCTAATTTTCGCGCGCCCAACTAGGCGCCTACTTACGTCGCCTACTAACTACTAGGCGACTTGAAAAATGCATTACCCCTGCATATTGGGGCACGTAAGGTATCTTTATATCTAGTATTTAAGTTATGAACTTGAAAAAAATAAGTGAATAAGTTATGAAATAAAAAAAATGTACTGATAATCTTTTTTTTTTTATTAAATTTGCAAATTTACAATCTGCTATTACAAGCTATTAGTAAATGTGATTATTGCAAATACATGAGAGGAGAAATTATCCATTGATAACACTCCCAATACTAACACTAACAAATTAAATTAATGTATGATTATAATTTAAAACTAAAATTGAAATGAAAAGTAAAATTAAAATTGAAATTAGTGCATAAAGTCTGTTGGCCACTGTCTCTTCAATCTTCGTCTGACTTCTGGTTGGAGGTGTAGTTGTCTTGCTTCCTCGTTGGGGTGGGTTGGCAGATGTTCTAAATAATTTCTTGTTAGTCTGCTGATTTCGTCTTCAACGAACGGTATATCAGAGTCATCATGCAGTGTTTTGTTACTAACGTACCACGGCGCGTTGAAAATCATTCTGAGTATTTTGGATTGGATTCTCTGAATGATTTTGGTATTAGAAGGCTTTGCACAGCCCCATAGTTGCACTCCATATGTCCATATAGGCTTTATTATGCACTTATACAATAGAAGTTTATTATCTGTTGATAACTGTGATTTTCGGCCTATTAGCCAATTCATTTGACGTATTTTCATGTTGATTTGGATTTTTTTTGCCAAGATGTGTGCTTTCCAAGTGAGCTTTTGATCAAGTGTCATTCCCAGGTATTTGACTTCTGTTTTTACTGGTAGTAGTATATTGTTCAGTCTGATTCTCGGACATATGATATTCCTATTGGTGAATGTAATTTGATTAGACTTATTATGGTTAACTTTGATTTTCCATTTATACATTCAGTCTTGTACTAGGTTCAGGTGTATTTGAAGGTTTCCTGATGCTACTTGGGGCTCATCATCGATGGATATTATGGCGGTGTCATCTGCGAACATGGCTACTGTGGTCGTATTTGTTGTTGGGATATCAGCAGTGTATATGAGGTACAGGAGGGGATCCAGGACACTTCCTTGAGGGACACCGGATTTTATGGGATAGTAATGAGAGGTTTCTGTAAGGAATCTGACTTGAAAGTAACGTTCTGTGAGGTATGATTTTAAAAGTAGATAGTGAGGGTGGGAAAGGATGACTTAAGTTTATATAGGAGGCCGTCATGCCAAACACGGTCGAAGGCTTGTTCTATATCCAGGAAGGCAGCAGTGCAAATTTTTTTCTCTTCGAGGCATACATTAATGTTTTTACAATCCTATGACATTGTTGTAGAGTTAATGGGCTTCGCGGAAACCAAACTGGTGGTTTGGGATCACTGAATTAATTTCGATGTCTTCTGAGATTCTTTGGAGCAGAAGTCTTCCTAAGATTTTTGACATTATTGGAAGTAAGCTGATTGGTCTATATGAAGTAATAGTATTTGGTGGTTTATTTGGTTTACTTATCATAATTATTTGTGCGAACTTCCAATTAATCGGGTAGTAGGCTAATCTTATGACACTATTATATATCATTGTTAGTAGGACAATTGCTTTTCTCGGTAATTTTTTTAATATTAGCCCGGTGATCATGTCGAAGCCTGGTGCTTGGTAGTTATTGCATCTAGAAATTTGTTCTTTTACATTATTAGGAGTAAAGCATTTGATTGATAGCATCATTGGGCATGGAGTGTCTAAGAAGTTTTTAACTTGTTCTTCGTTATTATGGTTATTAAGTTCAGGTGCACCAAATATTGAGTGCACCAAAATAGTGAGAGATGTGCAGCAAATATTGATGCCTTTTCTTGTTCAGTTTTTCCACAGCTTCCATCGTCTTTCCTTAGAGGTGGTATGTGCTGTATAGGCCTCTTGAATGACTTCGTTGCTTTCCAGATGCTGTGGTCTTCCTTTGACAGGCTGTTGATGAATAGTTCAAATGTATCATTCCTCGCATCTTGTAGAGCAGTTTTAAGTTGCCGTGTTAATCTATTGTATTCATTTTTGTCTATAGGATTGCGACTTCTTTGCCATATGCGCCTGGCTCTTCTTTTTTGTGCAACAAAACGTTTTATATATACGGGTATATTGGTGTCACTTGGTTCTTTCTCATTCTGAGGGGGTGTAGCTATTTCTGCAGCTGCATGTATAGTTTGGGTGAGAAGAAGCACAGCATTATCGATATCGTCTGCTTGCTTTAATCTTATATTTAAATTTAAATTTTCATTTATGTAAGACTCGAATACATTCCAGCTCGTCTTTAATATTGTCAACTTAGGGATATTCGGACGTTTTATAATTTGCGTAGATAGTGTTACAATTATGGGAGTATGGTCAGTGACTCATAATCTACACTTATTTTTTTAACTCATACTTTACGGACCGATCGCTAATTATTAATTATTCAATAATGCTTTGCTTATATAATTTATGTTTATATCTTTCCCCTTTCTCTCTTTCTCTCTCCACTTGCAGTATCGAATAAAGTGTAATATTTTTAATAAGTTAAGAAGAAAAATATAGTTATCAATAGGTTATTGTCAATTACAAAACACTCTGTACACCTCTGTATATAAGAATACTTCAACAACCAGGAAAAGAAAATGTTCAAGGGCTTCTAGCAAATATTTATTGTCCTTTTAGAGACAAGGAAATTGAGTTATGAACGACGTTAAAATGTTATTTCCTGTAAACCATTATGACCCTCTAAGAGCGGTTTTGTATCATCTTTCAGATATCTTTTCACGAAAACCGCCGTTAAATGTTATTTCTGACATCAACGAAATCCTTTTTATTAAAAGTAAGTGTGGTTTGACAAAAATCTGTGCTTTTTCTGTAAACCTAAAGTTATTATTATTAATGTTACGTCTTATGTTTTATCAGTAGTAGAAGTTGTTTGTTGGTATACTTTCAATCTACTATTATATTATTAATTTTGTATTACTTCTTGGAGGTATTTATTCGATTAAAATTACTTTAATCTAAATTTTCATTTAAGGTCACTAAAAAATCATATTTATCAGAATAAAATAAATTTTAAATAATATATACAGATATATACAGTAAGGTCTCTTTTTATGCGAATTATTTATATACGGGTTTAAAGTTATGCGGTTTGTATTTCATCCAAAAATTTCTCTTATAAACTACATTACTACATAGATACATACTACAATAACTATTTACATCCAGATGTCAGTAAAGTGAGCCTTTGCAATTCGGGGATTTCCTTGGTATGTGATATCCCTTTTACATAATTACGAGATTCGTATTGAAAGGTATAACCTGTGCTTCGTTTTATACTAATAAATATTATAACTAATATTATACTATAGTAAGCATCCAGAAATCTTGGCAGTAAATTCTTGGAAGTAATAGTGATGGTTCATTGCTAATTGTAGGTCTTCCAATGGCGTACGAAAAATATCATAAGAAGTTACGACAAAGCTACTTGTATTAAATAAATATGTACCTATTTCTAATTATGTTAATTTTAATATGATTATTTTTGGCATTTGGGTTATTATATATATATATATATATATATATATATATATATATATATATATATATATATATATTTATATATATATATACATATATATATATATATATATATATTTATATATATATACATATATAATATATATATATATATATATATATATACATATATATATATATATATATAAATATATATATATACATATATATATATATATATATATATATATATATATATATATATATATATATAAATATATATATATAGTCCCAAGATTCCTAAGAGGAACATAGGGCTTCCACAAAGTGTCTCCAGCGAACTCTATTTCTGGCTAGTGCTTTGATTTCAAGCCAGGATTTTCCCATTTTTCTCCCTTCGTCCAGTACTGTCCTTCTCCAAGTTCCCTTAGGTCTGCCTACTTTCGTCGGCCTTGGGGATTCCAATCCAGCGCTGTCCTGGCAATGTCATTTGGCGGTCTACGGAGTGTGTGGCCCAGCCATCTCCATTTTCTTCGCCTTATTTGCTTTATGACATTTTCTTGGTTGCTTTGGTTCCATAAATTTTCATTGGAGATTCGGTTAGGCCAAAATATACGAAGGATTTTTCGTAACGCTCTATTGATGAAAACTTGTAATTGGTATACTATGGGTGCTGATATCTTCCACGTTTCGCAGCCATACAGTAATACAGCTTTTACATTTGTGTTGAAGATTTTTAATTTCGTTTTAGTTGGGTAAATCCTGGATTTCCATATGTTGTTAAGCATGTTGTAGGCGTTGCGAGCCTTATTTATTCTTTCATGTACATCACGCTCTGTACCCCCATTACAGTCAATTATGCTGCCCAGATATACAAATTCCGCTACTCTCTCAATTTTCTGGTCGTTGATCATAATAGGTTGGTTGTTTCTGGTACCAAATCGCATTTCTTTGGTTTTGTTGATGTTTATTTCTAGACCAACCTTCTTTGATTCTTCTTGTACTTTGTTTACTTGGAGTTGCATGTCCTGTTTTGTATGTGCTAGGAGGCATATATCATCAGCGTAATCTAGGTCTTCCAGTCTGTTTGTTAATCCCCAGTAAATTCCTCTATTAGAGTTTACCTTTGTTAGTACGGAGTCCAGTACAATGTTAAATAGTATGGGGGATAAAACACAGCCCTGCTTTACTCCGTTTCGCATAGCTATTGGGTCAGATGTTATGCCGTTGTGTAGGATTTTGCTTTCTGTGTCACTGTAGAGTTCTTTGATGAGATTTACTATTTTTTCTGGTATTCCTATTTCCTGCAGTGCTTTCCATATGGTCGTATGTGTGAGCGTGTCAAAAGCTCTCTTGAAGTCCACAAAGCACACAAAGAGAGGAGAGTTGAATTCCTGTGACTGTTCTACAATTATTCTTAGTGTGTTAATTTGGTCCACGCATGATCTGTTTGGTCTGAAACCGGCTTGTTCCTTCCTCAACATTGGTTCTACACTGTTTGTTAGTCGGTTGTTTATAATTATTGCTGTTAATTTATTTATAGTATTCAGTAGTGTGATTCCTCTCCAGTTTTCGCAATATCTTCTGTCACCCTTTTTTGGTATCTTTATTATTAATCCCGTTTTCCATTCTTTGGGGAACTTTTCCTCTCTCCAAGCCCTTTTCAAGAGTGGTTGGATTAGCTCTGCCACTGTACCTGGGCAAGCTTTTAACAACTCTGGTGGAATATTGCCAGGGCCGGCTGCTTTGTGTGCTTTCAGTTTTTCTATGGCCATTTCTATTTCTTGCGTTGTTGGTTCGTTGGTGTTAATTCTCAGTTGGATATTGGGTATTAGGTTTTCTGCGTCTTCTGGTGGTGTTGAGACTGCACTTAGAGATTCGCTAAAATATTCATGCCATCTTTTGACTTGTTCCTGTGGCGCTGTAATATCTTCACCTGTAGCACTTTTTACAATTGGTTGGTGGGTAGTATATCTTTTATTGGCTAGTTGTTTAGTGATATTATATAATTGTCTCATGTTTTGATGTTCATCGGCGACTCGCGCTTCTTCGGCAAGATTTTCTGCCCACTTTCTTTTGTCTTTCTTTGCTGCCTTCTTGACAGCTTTATTCGCTTCTCTATAACTTTCTCTCAGTCGGTTCTTCTCTGCTGCTGTCTTGGAATTTAGTAATTCTAGATTAATGTGTTTGCGACGTTCTATTTTGTTCCACGTTTCTCTCGTAATCCACTCTTTCTTTACGTCCTTTTATAAAAAAACTTACTGGATTACATATTAATTACTGAAGCTTCATAAAATTTTCAAATGCGTTTTTCTCGAAACTACATTATTTTACATATCCTACTGTTGCTTTTGAGGCGACGTTATTTTTTTGCTAAAACCATATTATAGAATAAATCTTATACTAAAATGAGTAAAAGAGTAGATCCTTAAGATTAATTATTTTTTACATTTCAACCATGTAACCTAATACAAATAATATATTTCTATTAATTTATTCTCTCATCACAAAAACCACAATCAGTTAAAAGCGTTATTGGACCTGAAAAGCATAATGTTTCGACGATAATCGCCTAGAAAGAATCAAGATAACATTGTTAAATGTAATCTGCGAATAAACCCCATTTCATTGACAACATTAAGGGACAAAGAAAGGCCGGATGACATCATTTTTCCCTTGGGCGTTAAGGGCCGATGACTCTGCCACCCCAAAATCGAATACATATGACAATAATTTTAATTTCAGGGTTCTGTAGTTATGGTTTATCAAACAATAACACCAAACAAAATAGAATCTGTCCCAAATGAAATATTTTATGGCTATTATAATTCGTTTTATAAAAAGATAAACAACACATATGTTGCAGAAAGTTAATTTGATACGGTGTTTCATATTAGGGTAGAATTTGTTTTCTTCTATGTTGTACAGTAGTCAAGATGTGGGTTTTATTTAACTATATTTATCTTAACTCGTTCATTGACGACAACACCGAGGAATAAGGTCACATTCTGTTGAGTATACTACAGTTTATAAAGTCAAATAGAACTAAGTATAGCATTTTTCATATAAAAAAGCTTGCACGTCATTCAAGATATACGTCGTCAGAATCGCACAGCGTTGTCCCACAGCGTGTTGTCGTTCATTGACGACAACACCCCACCGGGGACTAAGGTCACATTCTGTTGAATATACTACAGTTTATAAAGTTAAATAGAACTAAATATAGCATTTTTCATATAAAAAAGCTTGTACGTCATTCAAGATATACGTCGTCAGATCCCCACAGCGTTGCCAAAACATTAGAATAGTTAATAAGTGAGGAATTTTTAAAATGTCAAATATTTGTCAAATTTTTATATTAACAGTAAATAGACTTACTTTAAAGACTACTGCAGCACATTAAAATACATAAGAAACCATTTTAATACAAAATTATATATTCTAAATTTTAAACTTACCTCTTTTAGGCCTTTAATAGTAAAAACGTCCCGCCATCATTTCTTGTTTAATATATATATATATATAATAATATATATATATATATATATATAAAGTAGTTAGGTATTATTGACTGACACGTTATGTAAAATAAAGTTTTATTTTGAGGATGCAGTCATTTAAGTAGGGCAGGATAAGTTAAACTCTTTGTTCTTAAATCAAGCTTTCGCAAAATTTATTTGCTTCATCAGGATATGCTAAAATATGTAAAGTATGGTAAATACAATGAAATTAGAATTAAAAAACATTGTATAAAACTAATATAAAAACTTACAACATGAGGTTAAACCATTAAATTATTAAATTCACAAAACATTCTTAACTTATCTAAATTATATTTTTATGTAATTACAATATTTTAATTTTGAATATATTATGACATTGAATATTATAATGATGTTTGATTTATGTCAGAAAGACACTCGTGTCTGTTTTTGTTATTGATAACTAGCTCTAGATTGTTATTATGTTTAAGTAAAAAGTGGCGCCAAATATGAATATTTAAATTTTTGAAAATATAGTATTTATAGTCAGAAAATCATATATTAGAAAATTAAAGTATTAATTTTCGTAAGATAGAATGTAATTATAGATATTGCTTAGTTTGTTAATATCAGTTTTTTTATTAACGCATTGATATTTATTTATGCATACCATTTCTAAAAAATTTTTATAAACAAAGAAAAGACATAAGAAAACAAAAAGAAACAGAGTTATGAAGAAGAATATTGGACAAAATGAGGAATCTGGTGATTTTGGTCTCGAGCGTATAGTGTGGTTATAGGTACCTGTATAGAATTATGCGGCATGTATCATCTGAAAATATCCAAGAGTTCGTAAAGAATCAAGAACAATTTTCCGACGCGGATGTTATTTGTAAGGGAACTACCGACTGAGGAAAACCGTAATAAGTGTTTTATGTTTGGGATTGTCGAAAAATATAAAGATCAAATCTACAAACAATCTACGTGGCCCAAAGGAATCGGTTTTAAACGTTTCGACTTCAAAAAATTCCACAACTACCAACGTAACAATACGGATTTTTGAAGGCCTTCCCAGATAAGAAAGTATCACCCAGCCAGGATCAAATAGAATCTTTGACAACACAGCACACAAATAACATAAATAACATTGTAAGTGTGGTAGGTGATAAACTGGATACCAGTATATCTAAATCTAATATCGTTAATAAATTTTCTATTATTTTGTACAACATATGTTCTGTACGCAATAAAGTTGAAGAACTGGAAGTATCGAAAATAATTGGCCAGAATTTGTGCTTTTAAATGAGCACTGGTTGTATCCTCTGGAAACACTTTGCATTAACAATTACTTCATAATATCTAAATTCTGCAGATCTGAAAGCGTCCATGGAGGCACATAAATTGTAATTAATACAACGTTTCAGTATAAATTCAATTTTGTTGACTACAATAAATTTAACCACCTCTGCATTGAATCTGAATTTGAATTCTCTATTACTTTCAGTAAGAAACTTAATACTTTTCTTATTGTTGTGTACAGACCCCCTAAGTCTATTATTAAGTTATTCCTTAAAGATTGGAATCCTTGCTTGAAAAACTTCCACAAAATGCTTTTATTATATTGACAGGTGACTTTAATATTGATTATCTGGATTCATCACACAACCATGTCATTACCATTACAAATTTACTTAATAGTTTTAATATGAGTATGCTGGTTACCGATCCAATCAGAAATAACAACATATTAGATTATATTTGTACTAATTTACATCCAGATCTAGCTGTGTACAGAGTGACTCCCTATTTTTCATGAGATCATGATCCCATTTTATGTGAATTTTCGCTTAAGAATCCACCTTATACGGATAGATGTGGTAGGATTTTCACAGCAAAAAGTAATTTTAAAGCAGCAATATTTTTGTATTCCGAAGAGCAATCAAGAAGTTTTTATTATCTAAATGTTACTATAGTATAGAGGAATTTTTTAAAGACAGTTGCGCTAATTGATATATATTTTTTAATTATGGAAATTTTATAATTAGTATTTAAATATATCTTGTACCTTGTTTGTACTATACCATGTTGTGTTTTATAAATGTAATCTCATTTTAAAAACAATAAACTTCTCTCTCTCCTTTCTCTCTTTATCTCTCTCTCTCATATAATATTTTATTTTATTTTATTTTATTTTATTTTCGATTTTATTTGGAAATTAAAGCTACAATTGTAGTTTTAAATTAATTTATTGACGTTTCATGCATATTAAATTATATTCAAGTATCAAGCTTTTTTTAACTGTGCAGTCACATCCAATAAAGGATGTCCGATACCTATCAGTTAATTTTTTCTTGGACGATCAATACAATTGAAAAGAAAAAGACGCTGTAATAATGTCTGAAAATCATAAAAACCTGCAAAATAGTTTCATGCATAATAACATGTAACCTCGGAAATCTTTTTTGGGTGGTGCTAGAAAGATAACCAATGGAGACACTGGAGTAGTGGGTTCAAAACTAGCTTTTGGAACCGGGAATGGATCCAACGGAAGAAATAGGTAAAGATAGGATAAGAGATATTAGAAAAGATACAGAAATAAACAAAAAGATAGATGGGTAAAATTACCAAAGATAAGAGAAGATAGAAACAGGGCGCCACTCAATTTTTTGGGGTTAAGGAGAAAATTAAGAAAACCTTAGGAAAGAAAAGAGATAAGAAAAGATATTTAGGTTCAGAGATCAAACCCAAGGAAAGATACCAACAGTAAATTATCAAATAAATCTGGTCAACGCAATATATAAACAAATAATAAATATATTAAGTATTACACTTACTTACCTACGAAACTTAATCAGCCTGATCTTTCTACAGTTCAAAAGCATAGTAATATTTAAAGATAGTAATTGTTCAGAGCTATTATTTTATCAGGGAACTTGTTAGGAGCCGACAAATAAAATACATGCATAAAACAATAACAATATATTAAACACAAAATTATGATGCTGCTAAATGCAACCCAGGTAATAAAAATACACAACTATGAAATGGTGTTATATATGTATAAAATTAAGCTATAATGTAATAAAAAAATACCTTTACCAAGATATATAAGGCAATCATATACAAATATAGTTTGGCGTATCTCGAGATATCATAGGAAAGATAATGAACAAAAATTATAGGAAATACAAAAGATAGCAAAAATTACTTAACTCTAAATTTACAAAAAAAAAACAAAAAGGTTACAGGAATGAAAACATAAACCAAACCGCACTTGGTTAAGTCAATTAACTATCTCGCACTATTATTTAATAAAAAACTGAGACTTGTATGTTCATAGGTAATATTTATAGAAATTTCTTGAATGGTTCAATTACATTCAAAAATCGGCAATCTACAGGTGAAGATATAGATGATACGTCCAGATAATGGCAGGTGATATGGTACCATACCATATTACTCGCCCAGATAATTGTAGATAAAGATTACTTACAGTAGATCTTGACGAAGGCAGCTTAATTCACTGAATTTAATACTTTTCTGGTACTAAACACTGAATTTAATAACCATTAAAGGTAGTGTAGAACTATATATAATTTAATATAGTCTAAGGAAAGAAAACTCAAATATGAAGTGTACACACACTTAGAAAATAATTCACAGCGACGATAAGATAAGAAATATCGTGAGCAAAGCGCATCACGAGATATCACTTCACTCAACAAGAGCCCACCGAGAAGTAAGTTGGTTCCCTAAAAATTTCACCAACTATCCAAGAAAAAAGAAGAAGGTATATCCCCACTTAAAATCATCGGACAGTCGTATGTATTTCTCAGAAGGTAAGGCCTTAACGACTATTGGAAAGTTTGAGGTAAAATAATCGGTATTAACAATTGGACCTGAGAATATTAAAATCCTTAGGATTATATTATTGTCAAAAGATACGGCCTTCGGCGAAAATTACCAATTTATGAAAAAGAAACTGCATACCGGAAAGCATTTGTTCTTTTCATACAGAGTATTAAGACGGAAGGATTAAAAACCTTTCTTAATTAGGGAATTCCATTTCAGCTTGGTGTCTACAATAATATTTTCCTATCGTAAACACGGGGATTCCTAATCATCGGCGTATCGCACGGGGGTAAAAGGAATTAAAAATAATTTGATATATTAATAATAAAAAAAATGTTACAAACACATAATATTTTACGTATACTTACTTACGTATAACAAACTCAAAATGATTTGCTAGAACAACTTCATTACATAAATCTATTTATAACATCGTATGTTATTAGACTATGCAATATTTACTTATACACAGCAATAGCTACTTACCGTCAATTGTTTTTCTACAACTACCCGCCATGTTTGTCACTTGCGATTAACAGGTTAATGCAGGCCATTCACGTTCCGACTTGTGGTACGACTAGTGGTCCAACTTCTGCAGTTGGATCTGAAATCGGACCGTGAGTGGGCTAGTTGTATTCGTTGGACAACTAGTGGTACGAGTTGGAACATCTAGTGGGACGACTTGAAGATCCGACTTTCGAATGGCGAACGAAGTCGGAGCGTGAATGTTGAAGTTGGAAAAAATCTCGAAGAACAGTGTACATCGCTTTTATCAAAAAATGTATCAAGTAAACACTACGCAAAAATATAACTAGAAGGAGGAAAATGGCAGCATTGTACTTGTTTTCCTTATCTTTTGAAAAAAAGGAAAAAATTTTGGATGAAAAAATTAGTCGTTGATCGTGTGAACTATTGTAACACAAAATTGTTAAATGTCATTGATGAGGATGATTACAAAAATTACCTCAGAATGGATAATTTTACTTTTTCGCTGTTACTGGAAAAAGTTGGTCCACTTATTTCCAAAAACAGATAATGTCATGCGTGAAAGTATCAGTTCTGAACAACGTCTTGTAGCCACTTTACGCTTTCTGGCCACTGGAAGGTCATTTGAGGATCTAAAGTTTAGATGTAAAATATCTCCACAACTGTTGGGAAAGGTGATCCCAAAAACTTGTAAGGCTATTTATCAAGTTCTTCAATCTGAATATATGAAGGTAAGTCACGTAAGGGCCTATTACAAATAATAATAATGCAATGGTGATAATAATAACACTAATAATATTAATTCAGATGGGTGATAATTTTAATAGCAGTTTATTATGTACACGTTTTAACCGCGGTATTGACATAATATTATATTCACTTCATTTTTTTCTATAAATTACATACTCGTCCTGTGAAGTGACGTCGGCTGATGGAATGTTCGATGGTTAGGTTGGGTAATATGAATGGGATGGGTAATAATTCTGGCTTGAATCACTATCACTTTTTGGGTCGCGAGCATATGTAGAGGGTGGCTGAAAAAAAGGGCATGTGGTACGAAGATGAAGCAGCAGACGTTGTGGGAGTCGGTGAGGTTAAAGCTGCCAACGAAATACTAGATTATTCAGTTAGCCGTCCCATTTTAGCCCAAAAAAATCGCTTTCGAAATTATTTTTTGAGCAATCGCGTGCTGTTTAATATCAGTCAGCATTTGGAGATCCCCTGCCACTGATAAACCAAAAGACTTTCACTTGTTCGGAGGTGTAACTTCTGATAGTTTTTGAGCAGCTGCAATGAGTTGTTTCTGAGCAGACATCCGTTTTTTGGCATTCGGTGGTGGGGTCGAAAATCATTATCTACCAATCTACAACAATTCTACCTAATCTACCTGCAACAATTGAAAAGTAAAACCAAATTATTCCAGAACAGTTTCTATAAATTATATTTTATTTTATTGCGTATATTACTTGTAGATAGAAATAGTCACCTAACTGTTATTAAATGTTTTATATACCTAGGTATTTTCTGAATTATGTTTTGGGTACCTATGCTAATTTTTACCGTATCAATATCAACACATTCAGAGTTGTTTATTCCTTTGTTTCAGTTGCCGAGCACTCAGGAAGAATGTAAATAGGTTAGTAAAAATTTTGGAATTTTTCCTCATGCGCTTGGCGCAATGAATGGTAAACACGTGAGAATAGTTAAGACTGAGCAAAGTGGTTCTGACTATTATAACTAGAAACAATTTTTTAGTGTGGTGTTGTTCTCTTTAGTCGATGCCAATTACGAAATAATGTATGTTCACACTGGCACTAATGGACTAGTAGTGGATCCCACAGTTTTCAGGCAAAGCAAGTTCTACGAGCTGATGATCCAAGGAAAATTGAATCTCCTCCCTCTCACCACGCTCCCCATTTCAACGAAATCAACCCCATTTGTGTTCTTAGGGGACTCTGCGTTTGCTATTTCAACAAAAATAATGAAACCCTATCCTGTGGATATACCTGTGGTACCCATGGGGTACCAGTGGACGCGAAGTACGAGAGACCTTTAAAAAACTACTTTTTACACGAAGGAAGTGTTAATGCAATTATTAAACATTACATTCCCATTATAAATGTACGCTATTATAAATTTATGTAAATTATTATATTATATATGTTTATATTATATTATATAATATATATATATATATATATATATATTATATATATATATATTATATATATATATATATATATATATATAACATAGTTTATATATATTATATAAATTATATTTATATGAATAAATTGTATTATACTCGTCTCGTACCGCAGTAAACATAAAAAATACAATGGACTGTTTTTCTACTGTGACTAAAAAACAGTTAATAACAGAGAAAATTATATTGGAACACAATTTATTCAAAATTTAATGTCTGAGGTTTTTTATTCTAAACAATTTTTGAAAAAAAATCACGGTTTTTTGAGTTACAGCCTTCAGAAGTGAATAATTGTGAAACAATTATATTATACACGTATTACACTACAGAAATCGTGAAAAGATACCAATTGACTGTTTTTGCAAATAGGGTGGTCAAAATTTGGAATGGTTATGAATTAAAAAATACTAAAATATCAATTAACTATTATTACGTATTGGTATGTAGTTACTCACTTTTTCTGCAATCTGCTCATAATCTTCCATCTCCTCTCCACCGTTCTCCTTGGTATCGCTCAAAATGGTCGTTAGGCTGGATTCAGAGGATGGAGGTATATCTAAAGAATCGGTGCCTACTCTGGCTGGCCTCTGCACCTCTGCCAAAAAGCTTAATTCATTGTAGTTCACCCAATTAGGCACATACACTTCGTCTGCTCCGGTACCAGTTCCACTTTCACTAACTTGAACTTTTTTGTAGTCTCTGAAGAAGATAGAACGTAGAGAGTCAATTTTTTTACGCACAGAAGCTACATTGGTAGTGTTTTCGTACTTCAACATAACATTCAGCAGTTGTTGTTGGGCTGTTTTTCGCGCATTTTGGTTCGCGTATAAAGCACTAGCGCTATCCCACAAATAGGGATTATCTCTGTAAATATCGATAAATTCGGAAATTCCTTTAGTGTTCATTACGAAAGGCGTTAGGTAAATACGAATGTTTGCGTTATAATGAGTCACTAATCGGCCAATATGTATGTTTAAAAATTAGGTTTTGTTTATCTAGTTATTTGCCTAGGGCTAAACTAATTATTTTTTTAAAATCCACAAGGAAAAAATTCCTGTAGCTGGCTGTATACCACGTATCACAAAAAGAGGTTAGGCTTTGTAAATGGGTATATTTATTTAAAAAAACCCTTAAAAGGGCTACATCAATAAAACAAACCTTTTCGGACCACACAGTCCATCATCAGGTTTTAAAATCGAAAATGCTAGGTCACAATGCCTGAGCCACCAAAATACTAGGGTAAAAACCCTTTAAATTACATTTAGTTATAAAAGATTGTACATTGTGTTATAAAATAACTGTGATGTTCAGTATTAAATTAAATTTGACTAGAGGTAACACATGGCTGAATCGAGTTACCAGAGCCAGAAAGAACCTCTAGAAGAGTAGAGGTTCTCTCTCACCGGCTCTGGTAACTCGATTCAGCCATGTGTTACGTCTAGTCAAATTTAATTTAAATACTGAACATCACAGTTATTTTATAAACACAATGTATAATCTTTTATAACTAACTGTAATTTAAAGGGTTTTTACCCTAGTATTTTGGTGGCTCAGGCATTGTGACCTAGCATTTTCGATTTTAAAACCTGATGATGGACTGTGTGGTCCGAAAACGTTTGTTTTATTGATGTAGCCCTTTTAAGGGTTTTTTAAATAAATATACCCATTTACAAAGCCTAACCTCTTTTTTTGTTTTTTTTTAATTATTTTTTTCGACTCTTGATTTATATGACTTTTTAAGATGTAGGAAAAAATATAGTTTTTAAGAATTTGTGTAGGTATATTATATTTTAGAAAGAATTTAAACTGGAGCTGGGATTTATTTTGTTGCGTATCGGTCGTATATTTTTAATAGGAATAATTTTTTGTGCAATTGAAAGTTATTTTCTATTATTTATTCGGAATAAAGTCGGAATGGCCTGTCAGTTAAAATGTGCTTTTAGCAAAACGTCGCGCTGTTGTTTAGGTTCACTAGTATATACACTATGATGGACCGTGAGACTAAGCGCTGTAAATTTAGTTCTTGCCAAAAAAAATATGTAATACGTAAATGTCCATTTAATTGGACATCAGGTTTCGGGAGGATATAGCAAACTGTCTTATTTTTTATAAAGAATAACCCCTTGAAGTTTGTTCAATTTATTGTAACACCCTGTATATCAATAACGTTAAAATGTACATTTTTATCTTATTATACTCTAACTTATATAACTCTATTTATAGAGTTAACTCGTTACTTACGTTTCAAAACTAGTTTTCAGTATCAAATACCATACACCTCCGTTTGAGTTGGATTTGGTTTTATGGGAAAATCTCGAAAATAAATAACACATTATCGCGTGCATTAAAATTTCAATACAGTGAGGAATTCCTGAGAGTCGTAAAAAAAATCTTAAAGCGATCGTATTCAGTGGTTAATCTGGGTAGTTTAATATGACAATTATATAAAAATTTATGAGCCCTTTTACATAAATATCAATGTTCCTACCGCACCGACCAATAACTACTGGCAATATTAACTTGTCACTTCACCAGGATAATCTGAATTGAATATCAACTTTACAGTTGAAATATTTATCCCTGACGGTTTAAGATTCCGGTGCTTAAACAAGTGGAGCAGGATTGGACTTAAAATATATGTAGTTATTGAAAACGTCTAGTTATTTAATTGATGGATTCGAACGTAACTTGATTCATTCATTCAATGAAATTCATTTTATGTAACAATAAAACACTGAAAACTTTGTTTTCAAACTTTCACAAAATGCTTCTATCACTACAGCTGTTTCGGCTGATTGCCTTTCTCAAGTGATCTATTTTTGGCATGCGTTTACAGTTTATAGTCTCTAATGAAATAGGTTGAGGAGGGGAGAACTGTTTGTCTCAAGTTGGTCATTCAGAATTGTATCTGTGTTTTTTTAATTTGTTGATTTCCATAGATTCTAACAAGGATAGCTTAAGGCCTTTATTTTGAATGTGAAGAATTTTAAATTCGTCATTAAAAGAACGATTGTGATCTAGAAGGTGAAGTGCGTATATAAAATCTGTTTTTCTATTATTGGAAGCCCTTTTTTGTGTTCTGCTATTCGTTTATTAAAGTTTCTTCCAGTTTGACCGACGTAAATTGTTGGGCAGTCGCCATATTTAAGTTTGTGCACACCGCTGTATAAGTATTTTTTATTTTGGCTGTTGTTGTTTTTGATATATTTGCCTAGGTCGTTATTTGTTCGGAAAGCTGGTGTTATTCCTTTCTTTTTTATGTGTTTGGCTATTTTTGTTGATATTTTGCCTGTATATGTAATCGAGTAGAACGTACTGGGTTTTACCACCAGAGAAAAACTATGGTGACTGCCCAAAAACTTACATCGGTCAAACGGGTAGAAACTTTAATAAACAAATAGCAGAACATAAAAGGGCTTTCAATAATAGAAAAACAGATTCTACATATGCACTTCACCTTCTAGATCACAATCATTCTTTTAATGACGAATTTAAAATTCTTCACATCAAAATAAAGGGCTTAAGCTATCCTTGTTAGAATCTATGAAAATCAACAAATTAAAAAGCACAGATATAATTCTGAATGATTAACTTAAGACAAACAGTTCTCCCCTCCTCAACCTATTTCATTAGAGACTATAAAGTGTAAACGCAGGCCAAAAATAAATCACTTGAGAAAGGCAATCAGCCGAAACAGCTGTAGTGATAAAAATAAATTTTGTGGAAGTTTGAAAAGAAAGTTTTCAGTGTTTTATTGTCTAGTTATTTATTTTTATAATGATAGAGTCTTTTGTATTACGATTACCAAACGTATAGAATGACCAGTTTTGTAAAGATATTGGTGTAAAATAATGCCAATACACATAAAATAATAAATAATAAATAATAAATTAATAAATAATAAATAATAAATAATAAAATAATAAATAATAAATAATAAAATAATAAATAAAAAATAATAAATAATAAATAATAAATAATAAAAAATAAAATAATAAATATAAATAATAAATAATAAATAATAATAATAAAAAATAAATAATAAATAATAAATAATAAATAATAAATAATAAATAAAAATAATAAATAATAAATAATAAATAATAAATAATAAATAATAAATAATAAATAAATAAATAATAAATAATAAATAATTAATTAATAAATAATAAATAATAAATAATAAATAATAAATAATAAATAATAAATATATAAATAATAAATAATAAAATAATAAATAATAAATAATAAATAATAAATAATAAATAATAAATAATAAATAATAAATAATAAAATAATAAATAATAAATAATAAATAATAAATAATAAATAATAAATAATAAATAATAAATAATAAATTAATAAATAATTAATAAATAATAAATAAAAAATAATAAATAATAAATAATAAATAATAAATAATAAATAATAAATAATAAATAATAAATAATAAATAATAAATAATAAATAATAAATAATAAATAATAAATAATAAATAATAAATAATAAATAATAAATAATAAATAATAAATAATAAAATAATAAATAATAAATAATAAATAAATAAATAATAACTAATAAATAATAAATAAATAAATAATAAAATAATAAATAATAAATAATAAATAATAAATAATAAATAATAAATAATAAATAATAAATAATAAAATAATAAATAATAAATAATAAATAATAAATAATAAAAATAAATAATAAATAATAAATAATAAAAATAATAAATATAAATAATAAATATAAATAAAAATAAATAATAATAATAAATAATAAAATAATAAATAAGAACAAAGTTCTGTAAATATTTCTTAATGGGATCCGTTTGTACGTAGCTCGGAAACAGGTTTCCGCCATTCTGCTTATGTGTCCACCATTCCTTTTTACTGTCTTTTATTACCTCGTTTTTGCACTTTTCGTTATATTTTTTTATAATGTGTTCACTCTACTTTTGATTTCTCAGCGTATTTCTTGTAATTATTTTTAGTACCCCCAGAAAGCATCCCTTTATGCAAGAAATACTTAATATCTTATTTAAGTTTTATAGACATTAAATCTTATATATTTAAATGAATAAAAATTTGTTCCTTACTTATCAAATAATATTTCTTTTCAAAGAGATATTAATCTACTAAGCTATTATAAGTACTTGAGATATATGAGCTCCAAAATAATTACATTTCTCACACTCCAAAATTATCTTCCAAAATTATTATTGGTTTTTTTTTCAGTAAGTCAGTTAATTTTCAAGCTTTAATATATGTATACATAGCCAATTGAGTGGTAATTTTAAGGACTATAAGGCTAAGTTCATTAGTAAGCCAAAATACCTTTGAATTTTGAAAAATTAGAATTTAAAGCGATCGAAACAGGGGGTGTTTACACCAAGACATACATTTTTATCGGTTAAATCTTTATTGTTTTTTTACGGTATAGAAGTTTATATGAAACGAGAATATTTATTGAACCAAGAACTACAACTTTGTAATATCAAATCCTGGATCTAATAAAGAACACCAAAATAAAATGTTTTCCTTTTTTCCTTAAAATATTCAAAGAGTCCATCTTTAATGAGCTGTAACTTACTCAGTTTACACGCAAATGACTTTTTACAGTACTCATTTTAAATGACTATATGGATGAACTATAAAAATTTTTATATCATTACCCCCCTTTTTTTACAATTTAATATTGAATACATTGATCCAAATATTCGCAAAAAAATGTTCTTTTCCCGACCATATCTCACTTTGTATTGTATTAAGAATATCTTGTAAAAAATGAATGTCATTCTTATTTTATGGTTAATTTTCGTTTTACATACTTTTTCGATTAAAGGCATATTTTTTAAATTATTCATTAAAAACCGCCATAAAAGTGATTTTTTGAGGACTAAAATTCGCTGTTTCAACCATAAATAGCTCAAAAAGTATTGACTTTATGATAAAACCTACACAATAAAATTTGTCTAGAATTTAATGCTCTATATCGATTCCCGTGATCACTTCAAGTAAAAGAATTTCCACCTCTTGAATGGGTGGCAACCACCCTTTGGGTGGAAGCATACACAGGCGTTATATAACTTTTGTTATTTGAGCTTTTTTCCCCAACTCACCAACTTTCAAGTGGATTGGTTTAGTCCTACAAAATTGGGAAGTGTATAGCTCGAGTAACTGGAGTATATATTTATTCTACTATTACTAAGTAGCTTTCCAGGCTAAATTGAGGTTGCCGATTACAATAGTCTGTATTTTCTTCAGAATTATTATCAGTATCATTCTGGCTTTAAAACCCTGCGTAAGTCCTAAACCCTCAAACCACTTAAAGAAAAAACAAAACCTTGGATGAGAGTAGAAATTCTTGAACTTATGGAAGAACGAAGAAAACATAAAGCAAAAGACCTGAATAAATATAAAGAAATTCAGAGAAACATCAGAAAGAAAATTCGAGAGGCAAAAGAGAGGTGGCTCTCCGACAGATGCAAGGAAATAGAAGATCTGGATAAAAAGTACGATAGCTTTAATTTACACAAAAAATCAAAGCAATGACAGGTTTTTAGAAAGCGTACAAAAACGAATATCCTCAAAAATGATAAAGGGGATATTATTACTGATATGAAGGAGAGATTATGTCACTGGACCAATTACATTCAACAAATATTTAATGAATGAAAGAGAAGAACTGTCATTAGAAATCACCGAGGATACCGGACCACCAATATTAAGAGAAGAAGTCATCTATACAATCAAAAACACAAAACAGGGTAAAGCTACTGGACCAGATGAGGTGCCCATCGAATTATTAAAACTCATCGATGAAGATGTTATTGATGTAATGGTTGAACTCTTTAATCTAATATATCAGACTGCCACAACCCCCCGACAATGGCTGTAATCGACCTTTGTAGCAATTCCCAAAAAGCCAAGTGTAACAACTTGCTTAGATTACAGAAGACTAGCTTTAATGAGTCACACACTTAAAACATTTTTGAAAATAATTCACAGCAGAATTGTTAAAACTCTTGAATATGAAATTAGTGACTCACAATTTGGCTTTAGAAATGGAAAGAGTACAAGAGATGCTTTGTTCGGCTTTAATGTGCTGGCTCAGAGATGCATGGACATGAATCAGGACATGTATTTATGTTTTGTAGACTTTGAAAAGGCATTTGATAAAGTTCAACATAAAAAGCTTGTAGATATATTAAAAAACAAAAATATTGACAGTCGTGATCTGAAAATTATATCTAATTTATATTAGAATCAAACTGCCAAGGTAAGAGTTGATAGCCAGTACAAACCGAAAATATCAAAATACAGAGAAGAGTCCGCCAGGGTTGCGTGCTGTCCCCACTACTTTTCAATGTCTACAGTGAAGCGGTATTTCAAGAAGCGCTCTCACACTCAATGAAGGTATATCTATCAATGGAGAAGTTTTAAATAACTTAAGTTTTGCAGACGATACAGTAATAATTACGGATAACAACAATTGATTTACAGAACGTAATGCAACGCCTTAATGAACGCTGTCATGAGTACGGACTGAAGATAAATTTAAAGAAAAACTAAATGCATGATCATGACTAAATCTGCACATGCAAATATCCAATTGACTGTTGAAGATACTGCAATTGAGAGTGTTAATAAATATAAATACTTAGAAACATGGATAACATCAGATGTAGACCAAACCAAAAAAATTAAGACACGTATTGAAATAGCACGTACATCATTTATTAAACTTAAAAAGTTTCTTTGTTGTCGGGATATAAGGTTAGAACTACGCCTGAGAATGCTTCGATGTTACGTGGTCTCTACTCTTCTTTATGGTTTGGAAGCTTGGACACTAAAACAAGTTCATCTGAATAAGTTGGCCGCCTTTGAATTTTGGTATTACAGAAGAATCCTACGAATATCATGGATTCAAAGAATGTCAAACATGGAAGTAACTAGAAGGATAGGAAATGAGGCGGAAATAATATTAACTATTAAAAGACGAAAACTTGAGTACTTGGGACATGCGTTGAGAGGGCAAAAATACGCATTATTACAACTTATTATGCAGGGCAAAATCCGAGGAAAGCGAAATGTGGAAAGACGAAGAATATCCTGGTTTAAGAAATTAAGTGATGCTTGATTCAAACTGCGTTTGAATGCAGTAGTGCAGAACTTTTTAGAGCTGCTGTCAACAGAGTCCGCATAGCCATGATGGTTTCCAACCTTCGATAGAAGATGGAACTTAAAAAAGAAGTAAGTCCTAGCCTCTTTAAGAATTTCTCTCCAGTCGTCCCGCCTTCTCCGCCAAGCACGTATTCCCGTCTTTCTCATATCTTCATCGATTTTATGAAGGAATCTTCTTCTGGGTCTTCCTCTTTTTCTCTTACCAATGGGTCTATCAAGGAGCCTTTTTCTGGATCATTTTGTTTCATCCTCATTACATTCCGCATTCATGTTCTATCCACCTCAGACGTCATATCTAAATATGTTTTACGATATCAGGTTCCTGATATATTCTATAAAGTTTGAAGTTGTTTCGTCTTCTTCAGACTCCATTTCATTCACTGCTCTCGTAGTATTCACCTTGGTACTTTTTCTTTCGAAATATCCTAACATGTTTTTCATTATTTTTTGTTAGAGTTCAGGTCTTTGAACCATAGATTAGGACTGGGCGTATTATTGTTTTGTAGAGTTTTATTTTTTATATTTCTCGATATAATTGTGGATTTAAGGCCGAAGATTGAGCTCCAAAATAGCATCTGTTGGGCCGTAACAAAGTTCTTGCGGTTTATCATTTGCGGTATGTATTGATTTTCACACGTGTGTAATTGCGTGCGGGAGGGTCCTGATCCCCTTAGTACAGCCGCTGCCAATAAAACAGCGCTGTACACTGAGCCTCGATTTCTTCAGACCATGCAGACCCGATATCCAGGGAAACAAATTTGCATGGCACCTCTAATCGTGGGTGCTCGCGGAACTTGGTATCAGTCAAATTCTCGTGTCATGAGAATTTTTAACCTTTCAAGGTTTGACGTCCGCAATTTCATCACTAAGACAATTATGGGCAGCCTCCATATTCATAGTCATTTTATGAGGTCCTAGCATAAATAACTTATGAACATTATTTTTAGAGTGTCACACTCCAGCTTCTTCCTATCGTGGGACCAACGCTTGTCTAGGTTAGGGATTTTATCTACCGACGAGATGATTGTGATGTCCTTATATGTCTGTGCATGTTCCAACTTTTTAATTTACATGTTTTACTATTTTTAAAACATTTTTTCAGCCCTATTGGCTAATTTTTCTTAAAACGCCCACGTTAGTGCTTCGCGATGGTTTTTGCTATGGGGAGGGTGGTCGGCACGTTTGGATTTCACCTGGTCAACCAACGGACCAAAATAGGGCCATACCCTGCTGGTCTGTTACTTTCCGGATCGGAACGGCGAGGAACAGACCAGCAGGACGATACCAGTTTTCGGATGACGGGGGGTTGGTTACATGATGACTGTAGCCACCCAACCAGGCATCGCCTGGTCTACATACCAAAAGAGGTTATTGCTCTGTTCTGATAGCGCTCCCAGGTATACAAATTCGTTCACTGCTTCGATGACGTCGTTTTTTATAACGAGTGGTCGTAGGATTTGTGGTTGCGTGCTTATTTTAATATACTTCGTTTTGTTGGTATTTACTATTAATTCCATTTTTGTAGCTGATTATTTTTAAGCTACATACGCCTCTCTTACACCGTTTTCTGTTCTCCCAACAATATTGATATCATCAGGATGGGCTAGGATTTGCACTGATTTATTATATATTGAACTAGTGGTTGTGATTTATGACATACCTATTACTTTTTCCAGAGCCAAAGTGACCAGAACAGTATACAGGAGAAAAGGTCTCCCTGGCGCAGCCCATTATTTGTTTTAAAAGGTTCAGATAGTTCCCCCTGAATTTGTACTCTACATTTAACTTTTTCAAGAGTTAGTTTTGTTAAATTTACCAACTGATTTAGTATTCCTAGCTCTTTTAATGCGTTGAACATTTTTCTTCTATCCACAGAGTCGTAGACTGCTTTGTAGTCTATAAATATGTGATGAGTATTAATGCCATATTCCAGTGTTTTTTTTCAAAATTTGTTTCAGGGTTGCAATCCAATGAATTGTCGATTTACCACCTCTGAAACCAACCTGGTATTTTCCTACTATCTGTTCTGCATATGGTGCCATACGGTGACATATTACTGTGAAAAATTTTATAAGCTGCATTTAGAAGCGTAATTCCTCTGTGGTTCGAGCATTCAAATATATCTCTTTTTTGAGTATGGTGCAAAGTATTCCAATTTTCCAATCATTGGGTATCTGTGTCCATATTTCGCTGCTATTTTATAAGCTGCTGTAATGTCCTAATGGTATCACGGCCACCTTCTTTATATAGTTTAGCTGGGAGGTTGTCTATTCCGGGTGATTTGTTTCTGCCTAGTTTTTTAACTGCATCTTTAACTTAAACAATCGTTAGTGGTTCCTCTTCCCTCTTGTTTGCTCCTCTTACCTCATGTCTTTTGTCTTACAGGTTTTCTTCGTGTTCCTGTATTCTCTTCTATCATTGTTAAACCTTTACCTGTTTTATCTAATTCCTGGTGTAAAGCAAACATATACTTTCTGCCTAAAATGGTATATTGGAATAAAGTATATCAGTAGATAAAAGCACTTTAGTCGCAGTACCAAAAATTATAATTATCAAAATGAAAAGTGAATCAAACAATACAGACATACGTAGAACAAAACATGATACGGTCCTGTCTAAATTTAAATATTATTGATGATGCACAATTTAATTTTGTCGCTGGGTTATGTCGTCTCAAAGCAGCTACTCGACTTAACAATAATTAAAAAGTTTATTTATGATGGTTTAATTAATTGAAAAAGATATTTACAACTTGTCGTCGAAAGGAATTATTTGTTGCAATTAAAAAAAGTGTTTGAGGATGTGCATGACGGCAGGTATTAAATCATAAAACAAACGAAGATGACATTTAATAAACAACCATTCATCAATTCCTTGTTTGATATGCATATTTAGAGGAAGACTATAACAATTTTAAATTACTTGTACACCTAATATAAGTTTAGAAAGTTTTAGTGCTCGCTTGAAACATATCGAACAAGTTAGCCATGATAGTAACGAAAGGGCAAACTATGAAAAATCTATTTCATGACTTTAATTACTTGCTGAGCTTTTAGCTGTAGTACATATAAGTAAAAGGCTTGCTTTTAACCCATTATTGTCCAAATTATTTTTTTCCAAAATAAGAAAAAATTAGAATCTGTGTTAGTTGCTACATTAAATACAATATTGTATAATAAAATTTTTCGATTATTTTATTAGTTTTTCAAATAGAGGCTGATCTTTAAATAAATCTCTGGACGCAAGGAAAGTCAGAAATTTCAAATACTCGTATTAGATTTATGTCTTTCATTTTAATGATACATTTATATTATTATTACAGTAAAATGCTAGAACATTCAATACTATTACCTCTTAGGAGATTTTAATAGTCATAGCCCCTACTCAAGATCCAAATGTCGATCATTAAAAGAAAAATTGCTAAAACAATTACTTGAAAGTAACAATATAAACATCTTGAATACAGGGGAACCCAAAACATTTATTTTATCCAAACAAGAGAATCTTCAGTTATCGACCTGAGCATGTGCGATCCGATCCTACAAACATCTTTAAATTGGGAAGACCATTCCTACTTATACGATAGTGATCACTTTCTTCTTCTTATAATTCGCCTTAACTTAAAACCGCCTTAACCACTCCTCTCCCAAAATCGAAATTAGACCAGGCAAATTGCACACTCTTCTCAGACCAAGTAGACCAAAAACTCCCATATCTTTCTGACACTAGTATTTCACATATATCTTTAACTTGCCTACAATTCTCTGAGCTACTATCAGAAGTAGTACTTCTCATCTCACCCTCAATACAAGCCTCATTTCTATAAACAAATAAACCGATTACTTCCTAAATATAGCATTATATTATATACCACCCTTCCGAAAACCCTTCTTTTCCATGGCATTTAAATAAACCAGCAGTGATCACTGATCTATCAAAATTTAATAAACATGAATCCCCAACAGTCATATGATTAAACAACTTCAAAGACAACCAGGTTTTAACATTTTTTTAAAGTTTTTAAAAGATTTGTAAGGAAAGGAGTAATTTTGCCAAGTCTGTCCTCTGCAAGAGCATTATTATTATTATTACTTACTTAGAAATAACTCAAAACGGTTGCTCGACATAAGACGGCTGATATCATTTTGATATAATAACGATTTTTCCAATACGATCGTATAGTGGACAACTTACATAAGCCCATCCATAATAGGATACCAATAAACTTTTTCATTTCGAGATGATGAGTTGGAGTCCACTTTTTGATGCGCGATTTTTGTGTCAATCCTTCTTTCGCCAAACACTGCTCGCCATAGAGATTGGTTTCGTTAACCATGAGAGTAATCAGTTCGTCACAAATAACTTAAAAAACTATAGGGATCCCTAATTATATAATTTTCATTATGTATTCAATAACATTGTCTACATTTTGTAAATTTGAATGGATATTATCTGACCCTATTTGTAAACTAATCGAAAAATCTCCAACATCATTAAAGACAGATAAACTATTTGATTTTCTTAAAGAATTCACTGTAACATTTACTTCTTGACATAATTTACGTTTTTTGGGACAAAACCTGCGCTAACATCGCTATTTTCATCTTCCCAGTCACTCGAAGCTTGCGAACTAGAAGAGTAAGCATCAGAAGAATAAACATCACCTATTATTACAGAATCACTTTCCTCATCCGACATCAGTTTATCCGACAACTGTAAAATGCGTTCCTGTTCTTTTTTGGCAATCTCCCATTGTGCATACACCTTGTTTACATTCACTTTACTACACTGATATTCTCAAAAACTCTGTTCATCTAAGGAGCTAACAACAGACTGGCTTGCAGGAGTCGGGAGTCGCTTGAATCTCGAGTCAATTACTTTGTCCTTGAATACCAGGCAGTGCCATGGCACAAAGTATGTACCACATGGCCCCGTAGAAACAATATAAATTCTTTGGTCGCGTGGCACAAACCTTAAGCCACAAAAAATCTTTCAAAATTCGCAAAAAAAAAACGATACCCAAAAATATTATTCAAATAGATTATAAAATACTTTAGCAAACATAGACTATTACAAAAAAAAAGTTGGTCTCCGGGAACAACAATTTTTATTATATTGTGGCGCTTAAGGTGTTAAATATAAAGTGAAGGTTTATCAGTGAAACTGGTATATTTTTTAAAATAGAAAACTGCTTAGTAGTAAAATTCTTTAGATAACTGTGGCTAACAATTTTCAGTTAACATCTTTGTACAAAGATCTCATCGAATTTCAATTTTCAACATTAGCCGTAAACCTTCTTAGATAAGAAAAAAAAAAAACGGTTTCCAAGGGTCAACACACGTAAAAAAATATTATTTTCCGCAAATCGCCAGGAAATTTGACATTCAAAATTTCTTGAAAAAAAAGTCAGGACTTCCTTACTGTAAGGAAATGTCATTTCCTTACTGTAAGGAAATGATATTTCCGTACAGTTGTTAGTGTTCTACATAAGTTTGACAATTCAACCTCAATACGTTTCCATAGTAACCCAAGTAATTTTATCGCGTTTTTCTTAAATCAATCAATATCTGTCGAATTTTATAAACGATTTGCGGAAAAATAGTATGTTTAGTTGTTTACCTCGTAGGAAAAGCCACATTCCTGGACTCTGTGTTGCTAAGTCTCGGCTTGCGCCTCGACTTGGCTTTTAATTCTGTAGAGTTTGTAACAGTACTGGGAGCCCTAAATCAAAGTCCACTGTAGAGAACACTGGAAATAATTGAGGGAGGCCTATGTCCCAGCAGTGGACGCGATTGGCTAATTTGATGACTTTATCTACGGACAAATGCTCATGAAAAATACTCCATTTTTGAAAGTTTGAATTAACAATGCTCATTAAATGGTCAAATTTTAAACAATTTTTTAGCATAGCATTTTTAACAGGAGAAATTCCTAAGTCTTGTAGTTTGCTCCAATAATCTCTTTCGTATCTATCTTGTATATAAATATGTTGTACACAATTTATTCATCTAAGTATGTTAAACGCATTGAAATATATAGTAATCATTATGACGCTAATATCCTTTGGAACGAAGCTGCTTTTTGTTAAAAAAAAAAAAAACATTAAAAACAATATTTTAAAATAAAATAAGCCCAAATGCTCATAAGCAGTTGATAAAAGTTAACTGAAAATTGTTGTACAAAGATGTTAACTGAAAATTGATAGCCACAGTTATCTAAAGAATTTTACTACTAAACAGTGTTCTTATTTTATAAAAATATACCAGTTTCACTGATAAACCTTTACTTTATATTAAAAATTGTTGTTCCCGGAGACCAACTTTTTTTTTTGTAATAGTCTCTGTTTGCTAAAGTATTTTATAATCTATTTGAATAATATTGTTAGGTAAGTAAGTAAGGTGGCATTTTAGCGATAATAATAATTATGCTCTTGCAGAGGACAGACTTGGAAAAATTACTCCCCTCCTTACAAATCTTTTAAAAAAACTTTAAAATAGTGTAAAGCCTGGTAAACAAATGTGCATTGACGAAGCCATGGTACCATTTCGTGGTCGACTACGATTAGGCAATACATAAAAATAAAGGCACAAGTTCGGTATAGTAAAACTGTAAAAGTTGTGTACGGAAGGAGGGTACATTTATAATCTTCTGGTTTATTTTGGAGCGGATACCGAAAATGGCTGTCAAGCATCTTCGAATGTAGTGGTTGCTCTAATGGACGATCTTCTGGATTCTGGTAGTGAACTGTACACGGATAATTATTATACAAGTGTCTCCTTGGTAACAAAATTATTAGAACGAAAAGCCGCATCTGGTGGGCACCCTACGTAGTAACCGAAAATATAATCCAAAAGGTGGTCTACAAGTAAAATTAAAACCAAAAGAAATATATGCCAGAGACAGTGATTCCGGAATTATGGTCATGAAATGGCGTGACAAGAGGGATGTGCTATGTACTCAGCACCCTTCATAGAGATAATTACCAAAGAAGTATTGCAAAGAGCTGGTGCAGTATAAAAATCCGAAACAATAATAAATTATAACAGAGCTAAATCTTACATTGACCTTTCTGACCAAATAAAAGCATATTCTCACTGTCTATGCAGAGAACAAAATGGTAAAGAAAGCTTTACATCGAATTGTTATTGTGGTCTGCAATTGTAAACGCTTTCTTGGTCTACAAGGAAGTTACACAAGAAAAATTGTTCATAACCGATTTCATAGAAAAAGTGTGTTATTCATTGTTACGCATTTACAAAGATCATGCTTTGGAACAAGCTAATTCAAGATTGAGATGTGTTGCTACGAAAATTGAAAAATCGATGCCAAATTGCAACAAATAAAAGACTGAAGTAAATGCAATGTATCTCTGTAAAAAACATTATTGTGTTGAATGCTTCTTTATTACACACCGATAACAGCTGTATAAAACATGAAGTTCTATCTTCAATTGTTTTATTGTATTTGCGTGGGTATAATGTAAATGTTAATGTAAATGTAACTTATGTTAATAGTCTTTCCGTTTGCTTTTGTTTTAGTCCTTAGTATTCAACATTTTTCAGAATCTTATTTACATTTTTTGAATAAATATTACAGAAAGGAATATATCATTAATTTGTATTTTTTCAAGTGACAAAAATATACTATATAGGTGTTATATTTTTTCGGACCAAAATCACTACTTGGCTTTCCGGGCCACATATTTTCAACTTCCATATAAATACTACAAAAGTGCGGCACACAGTGTAAGCCACGATCTCCAAAATACCAGACTGCATTTAGGCACAACATAATGTGCCACGCAGTCCGAACAACAAAATTGGGTGTGACACGCGCATTATACCATGTGGCACTTAACGTGTTAATATTTTATATATATATATTTAGTCTATGTATACATCTTTTTAAAATAATATTATAAATAAAATAAATTTATTTATTTGTGTTAATTTCTGCAGAAAAAGTATCAGTTGTTTTGTAAGTAGATCTATAATGAACATCGTAAAAATACTATGAAAAAAGTCTGTTTTTAAACCAGGAGGAGTAATTCAAATTTTCCGCGCCATAATGCTTGTTTGTAATTGGTCGAAGCGCAGGCAAGTTTACTCCACTAAATTATGACATATTGACACTAATGACATTTGTGAAATTTTAAAATTCAAAATTTATATCGACAATTTTTTGTATTTTCTGTGTTATTTCCTACATCGTTAGATTTTTCGTTTGCATTTATATAAAAAACAGTTCTTTTCAGAACTATTTAGCGACATATTAGTGTTATTAAGATAACAATATGGATTCAATGCCAAGTACTAGTGGTAATTGTTCAACCTTAAAAACGCCGAGTAGATTTGGATCATTTATCATCAAATGAGAAATAACGTACTATAAACATGTACAAACATGAAAATTCATGATACTATGAATAACAAGATAGGATCTTCCCGTAGCTCAAAACCGGTCGGGTTCGCGCATGCCGTCATTGGAGACTAGAATTTGAATTCTTGTTAAAGTTAAATGAGATTTGTATGCATTCTGTGATGAAATTACTAGACGAAAATAAGTTAAGAGGTTTAATAATTACAATAATCGTACACATAAGGATATCTCCAAACTATTTATTAAAGATTATTTATTGATATATACAAAAACTGACATTTCGAACGTGCAAGTCTCCAATGACGTCACAAAAACATGCGCAATATCTTATCTTATAGTCATAGTATCATGTGAAAATTGATAATTCTGGAATAAAAATAACAGCCACGGTAGTAAAAATAAAACAGGCAGCAGGTTAGTTTTACAGAATAGTTATTATTAAAACCAAGACTTACTAAAGTAATGTGCTAATTTCAGGTGTTGCGAATTCAACATATTTACAACAATAGAATTTAGAACAATTAAAGAATATAAGCAGACTGGAGCAGTAAAATGTCCTAAAATAGTAAAAACATCTATACGACAGATAGTATACACAGCTTCTTTTCAAGAATGAAATGCTCACCTTAGGTAAATATTTTAAGTGAAATTAACAACCGCTGATGTGTCGTTCATTATTATATAAATTCTTGACAAATATCGGTATGTCAATATGGTGTTAGCCACAATTACATAGTAAAATTAACTAAAACATTTTATAGATTTCATTTTTTTTTATTGTATAATGGCTATGGCATAGCCAATTAGCCAGACTACTTGTGGTAGTTACAATACCTTTCATTTTTATAATCAGGTATATTATTGTTACTATTAAATATTAAGTTTTAAGTTTTTATTTGTATACTCTACTGGAATGTTGTCAAGTATTTTGGTTCACCAGATATAAGAACATGGAAAAGGAAGAAAAGGAAAAAAAGGATATTTTTACTTTACATATGCAGATTCAATGCAGCAAATATTACATAGCAAAACTATAAATTGTTTATCTTACTGTTTATAGGATGATTGATTTATTGTCTATATTATGAATGTTTTACCATAATTATTGCTTAGGGAAATTATTCAAAGAATAGTTTATACATTGGGCTGCTGACAAAAACAAAACTTTCTTGCTCAAATATCTGAAATAGATTCAGTTTTTGCTGAAAAAATAAATCAACAAATTCAAAATGGTGTAGTTGTTCATTAATCTCACCAATTTAATTTCACAATTAATTTTTGTTTTTACATTCATTCCGAATATATATTATGCACAGAATAATATATAAATCGATTTCTGACTCTTTAAGTTGTTTTTGTAATAACTTGGACTTGGTGATATGCGATAATAGTATTTAATGTGATATTTTTCTAGCCGATATTTATAATAAATAGAGTTGTATTGTTTATAAATTCATAAATATATATTTATATCTAATTATAAGAAAAAACGGCAACTATCTTTTAAATTTAGTGTATACTTGTTAAAAACAATTTTCATTTTGTTTTCTTCACAATAAAAGAACATTAGTAATAGTTGTGTTTTACTTTGATTGTATTGATACAGTTGGTTTTGTTCTTCCTGTTGTAGATCATCACAAGAAAACTGCAAATTTATACTAGAATGTAACATAATAGATTGAATAGTTGATTATCTCACAGAAATCCAGTATTTTTTAGTAAATTTTATTTATTGATAACCAAATGAGACAAACTCACTGTCAAAATTAAACAAGAATCCAGCATTAACGAAATTGCAAGTACACATTATTATACACATTTATTGTTTGCATTTAGTGCTTCAAATAGATCCTTAAGATATTGATACATAAGTTAAATCTATCTAATGAGGTAACTGATTACCATGTATGAAAAGTAGGACCACACTTTATTTGAACCATAATTTATTCTGTGATATGAAACATAAAAAAGTCAATTCTAAAGCAGTGCATGAGAAGGAATATGTTAAACAAACTGGCTGAAGCAATTCAGGAGATTGGATTATTAAGCTTAAAAATAATGATCAAAGTCAAAGTTAATTCTTCTGGTAAGAAAAAAAACTAGATTCAAGAAATTAATCACACCAGAATAAGAATATGGTCTACGCAGTTTAAAAGAACAGTATTTCAGAAATCTTTAAACTCTAACTTTTTGATACATGCATTTGCATAGCTTTGTTGCATTATAAGATCTATTTGCAAATTAAAAGACAAATTTCTGAGAAAAACCATACTTAGATCTGTAACATTATTGACTCTCTGTGATCAAAACATCCTCTAAATTAAGTACCATCGACTCAAAAGATCTATAAAACTGGATCACCCGATATTGAAATATATATGCATGGGACCAAATGCGAAAAACGTCCTTTTTTATTGTAATAATTGTAATATATATTGGAATTGAATTAAAAAAAATATTATTCAAACATAAAGTTAGGTTAGAATTGACGTGTAAGGTTGTCCGATATTGATTACTCGATTACCGCAAGACCGAGATATACAAAAAAAGAAGATGTATTTGGTGACTTTTCTAGCTGAACTTTCTTGGGTGTGAATCTGTCTTTTTGGTTTACTCCTCCTGGTTAAAAAACAGAGTATAGTATAAGATATTTAAGATTTTGTAATATTTTCTTCCTTGATAAAAGGTAAAATAAAAAAAAACGTCCTGTATAAGGTCGTATTTATATTCAACCACCACATGCCATAAAGTTCAAGTTAAAAATAAAAAGCCTAGAAATAAACGAGATAAAAATCCAATTATAAAACCTTATCGTTGAAGATCTGCTCCTTACATTTTCTCCTGACTGCCTGCCGCTTCTCGTAAGTAATTCCTCTTGTTTTTATTGCCGCGGATCCTTCGTCTTATTTTTCATCTTTAAGGGCCTTCCGCGCGATAATCCCAATTGGGCCAATGTTGTGCGTGTCTGCTAATTACAAGGTTATAAGTCTTGCACGTGAAACCGGAAATGTCAGTTTTATGATGAAGAGTTTCTTTGAAAATAACTGAAATGATAAGCTATGGCTTTTCCACGTGCCAGCAGATATTTGTTCAGTGAAATGAGCTAAGAGTGAGCCAAAAATTCGTATATACTGATGTTTTCGTCAAGATAAGAAACAAATATAATCAGGTGGATTTTTAAAATATTGAAATTTAAAAAAATATTTTTCATATCCTTTCTTAAGTCGCCCCTTTCAATGCGGAGTATCATAGTAATATGCGGCAATATTTTTTTTAAAGTAAATTTTAAAAGTTTTAGTTTACTGAGTTGTAACGTCTTATAGGAAGATAGTTCAACTGATTTTAAGGTAATTTTTTGTAAAGCGCACCGGTGCGTCCGCCGCATTTCTTTAAAGAAAATTTAATAAAATGCGTAAAGCGCACCGGTGCGCCGTGATCAAAAAAATAAAAATGCAGAAAAATTAATTTTTATTTCATAACCTACAAACTAGAAACATAACAGCGAAAAGTGTTACAACAGAATTGACAAAAGTTTTAAGTAAACAAATACAAATTTTACAAAAAAAATAACAATATTATTTCAAATTAGCAACATCCTTTGGCAAAAACATATATAATAGCGTGAATTAAAAAAACTTATTAGTTATCGTGATATTTCTGGAAGCAACTTCCTATGCAGAGACCGGGCTGTTCTGGACATGTTGTGCAGTGATATGGAGTATCTTTTCGTATATTATTTTTAGCACACATCCGACATTTTTTTCTCAGAATTCTGTTCTTATCATTTCGAACTGTCATTTTTGTAGGTAAATGTTCTAAGTTTTGATGTACCTTTATTTGTTGCGGCTCATCTGGTAACAGTTTTTCTAAAATTTCTAGACGAAACTGATACAGAGATAATTTTTTACCAGAGTACTTATTGAAAAGGCTATGAGAGTTTTGCAAATATAATTGAAACATGTGAATGCCAATTTTCTTATACCATCTTAAAGTTTTACGTAGCATTGGATAATAAGCACACATCTGATCTCTGTGATCTATTCCTCCCATATGTCTGTTATACATAAGTACAGGCAAAGGTTTTTCTACTTCATTTCCCCTTCTATTTGTTGTAGTTTTCATTATATTCTCGTATTCGGTTGAAATATACACCACATCCCTTTTATCTTTCCATTTACCTACTAAAACTTTTTTGCAGTACATACCTTTGGATTCTCCTTTTTTTAAGTTTGCTTTTGTGACTTCAGATGGATTACCGATCCTATCCTTACGAATGGTTCCTGTACAGAAGGTATTTCGATTTAACAACTCTTTGGCTAGGGTAACACTATTATAATAATTATCCATGTATAGGGAATGACCACTATTCAAAAAGTTCCTCATCAAGAACAGCACAACTTTTTCTGTATGATTTTTACCACTTAGAGTATCGTTTGCACCAGCATATATAGTAAAATCCAACACAGTTCCATCTGTCTCCGTTAACATATAGAGTTTTACACCATATCTATGCTTTTTTTTTGGAAGATATTGTCTAAAAGCAAGTTTGCCTTTCCAAAGTACCATTGACTCGTCCAAAGACAAATGCTTCCCAGGATAATATAATGTCTGCATTTTCATATTAAAATGGTTCATCAAAGGTCGTACTTTATACAGACGATCTGCAGGAGGTAGCTCAGTAGCTGGTACATTTTCACAAAAATGTAAACACCTCATTATTAAAAAATATCGGTCTCTACTCATATACCTAGGAAAACAATTTGAAAATAGCCTATGCTTTTTCCAGTAGTCGTTTATACGAGGCAATTTGATGGTTCCCGTGTGTAGAGTTAATGCTATAAAAATAAGTAATTCCGATACAGTTAGCGGTTTCCACGCAGAAATTCTTGAACGTTGTCCACTACTAACAGAGAGTACTTCTAGGGCATAATTATTAGTCTGCAATACTATCATATTTAACAGTGAATCGTCCACTAATAACCTAAACCACTCGTAAGGTTCTTGGCCAGGAGAATCTACTAGTAATTGATTTACTTTGTTAAAAGGAATTTGAGTCATACCTTCACTAGTTTCTGTCCATGTATCCTGATTGATCCTGGGACGTAATTCAGTATTTTCGTCAAAAGTATTATTCTCAATGTTATTTTCCAAGTATTTGCTAATTCCTCTTGCACATTGTCTTCAGTTTCACTTTCCGATGATTCCCTCTCCGAATAATCTTCATCAAAAGCTTAAAAAATAAGTTTTGTCAAAATCACAAATTTTAGAAATTTATTTACTTACAATCGTCCAATTCATAATCGCTTTCAGTGTCTGAATTATATAAAAATTGCATCAGTTCCTCCTCCGTTACTTTTTTTGGATTTCTAACTTGAATAATTTTACGTTTTTTTATCCCTGAGGGACCAGCTTCACATAATTCTGCCATTATTGTAAAAATAGAACAAATAAGTCACTCACTGACTAACGTTTAAACGATAAATAAACAGGTTATATTAGAAAATCCATTACTAGCTACCTATGTTAAACCCCGAAAAACGGATTTCACATATCAGCATTACATATATTTATGTAAGTGCGAAACATATTTAAAATACTTCTGATAACTGCGACGTTTTTAAATAAGCATATAAAAGTATGTGTTTCGAGAGCGCGCCGGTGCGCCGTTCGCATTTTATTAAAAATGAACAAAGCGCACCGGTGCGCTTTCCGCATTGAAAGGGTTAAGTCGCATATTACATTTTTGTGTTATGTGACAAAATGTATCTCTAGCGTAGTATTCCCCGATTTATGAAATATAAGTGTTATATATAATTAAATTGAAAATCCTTTTTTCATTCTCACATGAAGGTGATTCTAGCTTTAGATGAATTTTCTCCATTCTTTCTGTTTTTCACAAAATATATTGCTTCTCGCCAAGAGCTGCCCTTATTTTGTAATATCTCTGCTAAGTCGCTGTTCCATTCTTTTATTATTCTGCCTCTTGTGTTTTCTGCTATTGGTTTAGCACCCCATACTTTTTTCATTTGTCTGTTATTGCCCATTCGTGTTATGTCCGAATCATGCTAATTTTTTCTCTTGTGTACTGCTACAATTATTGCATTGGGCCATTCACTCGGTAGTATTTTTTCTCTCATATTAAATTTAGGAGGTATAAAAATCTTTCCTTTGCTTTTTCTACTATATATTTTAACTTCTCTGGACCAACGTCATTGTTCCCAGGACCTTTCCCAGTCCTTATCTTTTCTATTGCTTTTTCTAGTTCTTACTATATAGCATCTGCTTCCTCTGTGTGTTTCTCTGATCTGCTAATGACATTGTCTTCATTTTCCTTTGCTTTTTCTTTCTCTCTGTTCAACAGTTGTTCGAAACGTTCTCTCCATCTTTCCATTATATCCTTGTCATCGGTTAATATTGTTTCGTTTTTGGTCATTATTTGTTTTAATTTTATATCTTTGTTGTTTCGTAAGTTTTTCCGTGTTTTATAAAACAATTTTACATTTTTTTACTGTTTTTATTTATACTAATAATAAATTATCATAAGTCCTGCTAAATTTTAATTGTGTTAGGCAAGAAGCATCCTTCAAATACATATCTAATCTCCATTCAAGAAAACTACTTGCGAGAGCAAAATGCTCATTGATAAAATGGAAATCCGTGCTTAGGACTCTTGTATTTATCTGGGCTAGGTCACTCTAATCATGCTAATCATGCCAGCGCATGATTAGCAGCAAGAGTGACGGTTATGGTATAGAAATTTTATATCTTACGATGACTATACAAAAGTTCCGATTTCTTTTTCGTTGCATTAGGTTTGATGATAAGGAGATCCGTGCTGGGCGATCAAAAATTGACAAGCTAGCTTCTTCTCGTGCGGTGTTGACCAGTTCGTAGAAGAATTTCAGAATGGTTATAACCATTTGACATTTATTACAAATCAAAATATTCCGAAAACGGTACACAGTATCGAGTTTTACCAAGAGTACCTTTTTCGTGTAAAATTGAATGATGTTTAAGTTAACTTGAAATTTTGATTAATAATTATACTCTTAAAAAAGTTATATTGACTAATACTTAGTACGATCCGTGTAACTAGCGCCCTCTATGAGAATTAGACATAAAAACAAATTCATGGGATGTATCAGCTTGCAAAACATATTCGTATAAAATTTCATTAAAATGTTGTCAGTAGTTTCGGCAAAATCGTAAAAAATGCGTAAATTTTTTTTCTTCAACGCCCTGTATCTTGAAAACGGATGGCGTTACAAAAATTTTTTACAAAGCAAACCCCAATTATTTTTCAGTTTTTCACCTACCCTAGAGACGGGGTTACCTTTTTTTGAAACACCCTGTATATAATATAAGAAAATACTGTTTTTTTTTTATATTTTTGTCTAATAGGATCGCTTCGGTATTATACTAAATATTGGCGCATTTTGCTATACATGTTTTTGCAAACATTTTAAATTTTCTACTCTATAAAAACACATACACATTTAATAGGAGGAGGAGATCTGAACGGGCTATAAAATAGTAAAAATGCAGATAGTGTCAGGAAGAGTGATTTATGTTGAAATCGTTTTATTCGTCCGTGTATCTATCATATATACGCAGGATATTGTTATGCAGAGCACGTGGCAGATGTCGCTCAGAGAGATGGTAAAATAAAAAAGATATTGCTTTAAAATTTGACGATACAATCGCAAAATCATTAGTTTGGCTGATTCATGCAGAGCGGTACGAGAAGATTTTCTTTGGAACTATCCGAAATAATTAAAAAAAAACTAGATAAGTTTTTTTATAGGATCTATTATAAATAACTAATATCTACTTTGATATTAATTATTTTTTTAACGACAAGAGAAAAATATTTAAAACCCAGATGAGAATTACCGAACATGGAACTCCAGATCACTCAACACAAAAGACCAAGAAATAACCCAAGTGCTAAAAGGAAAACAAACAAACAAACAAAATTAGGTGAATATATACTAATCTACAGTGGAGTAGCAAAAGAAAACAGGCAAAAGAAGAAGTAATCTTGAAAGAAGATCTTAAAGAAGAAAGAATGACAATACGTATCAAAAAAGATTGTTCTAGCAAAGAAAAAAAGATTGTTACAGAGAAGTAAGACCTGAACATCATCGTGAGTATATGGCCAAAAAATAACAAGCCCCAAACAACAAAAGAAAATCTTTATGACGAATTACCACAAGTAGTAAATCAAATCAGAGGAAAGATAATGATAATACAAGCAGATTTTATTGCTCGAATAGGCAATTAAGCAATACACGGGATTAAGTAAAAACATAACGGGAATGTTTAAAACCAAAATGGAGATTTGATAATAAACATCTGCACGAATAACGAACTTTTTGCTATACATGTTTTTTGCAAAAATTTTAAATTTTCTACTCTATAAAAACACAAACACATTTAATAGGAGGAGGAGATCTGAACGAGCTATAAAATAGTAAAAATGCAGATAGTGTCAGGAAGAGTGATTTATGTTGAAATTAGTATTGCCCAAAATCGGTCTTGGTCTTGCAGTCTTGTTCTTGTTCTTGCGTTTTTGCAAGACCGAGACCAAGACCAAGCCTGCCTAATTTTTGCAAGACCAAGACCAAGTCTAACCGTGCAAGACTTGAGCAAGAACAAGACTAAGCCTGCGAGACTCTTGCATGTTGTAGTTAGGACTGAGTGTAGTTTGAAGGAGTATAATAGTTCGGGTTTATGCTTAGAGACTCTATGAGGCGCAAAGAAGTATTACCAAAAATTTGGAAAATTTGACTTGTGCGTTACGAAAAATACCATAAACATAAATAGCGAATCAAAATATTCATTACAAAAACACCTAAAAATTTGACACGTACTCAGAGGTCATAATTACAATCTAAAAATAAAATATTTTGTACATTCTTTCCCAGCACACTACTTCTTCACTCTGAAATTAATTTTTGAGAATAGCCCCTTCTAACAATAAAATAATATCTTTGCTTTGCGACGCCGACAGTAGTATCGTATTGAAACTTTTTAAAAATGTATCACCTTAGCTGATAAAAAATATAATTAGGTTAGCATATTTTTTCCTTATAATTTAGTTACGAGGAATTTAAATACCACAAATCTTATCGGCTAAGACCAAACATCTTTTTTGCTGAGTATGCGATGATACCATTCAAAATTTGCTGAAAGAATGCGGCTAATATTCAAAAGTAACGAGATAAACAAACAAAGAGATAATGCCGATTACAGTGTAAACAAAATACCGATATATTAAAAGTAACGAAGTAACGATAATGATTCTCGGTAAAACTGACAAGAAACGGGCAATTGAACGATTTTAACATCACAGATAGTGAATGGGAAACACTCGAAAAAGTACATAAGTTTCTATTAAACTTTAAACTTTTGTCAACAAAACTTGGTGGAGAAAAATATGTTACATTACCACTAGTAATTGTATCATTCAATCTCTTGCTCGATAAAATTTAATCCATCGTAAAACAATTAGATAAGAAACCTTCTTGGTTTTCAAGCAGCTCGAGAAAAAATGCTTAAACATTATAAGAAGAGCAACTGGATTTATTGTATCTCTTTAATTTTAGGCCCAAGGCATAAGGCTCAGACTTTTGACATGACGTTATGGGGGAAGCCAATTAAAACAGAAAGCCTGCGAAAATTTAATAAACTTTACAAAGAATATAAAACTGTACACCCAGTAAATAAATCTCTAGAATCACCAAGAAATGAAAGAAAGTATCTGAATATGATGAAGCTCCTCGACTTCATCTGGATCTTGTCATCAAGGCTTAGTTATTGACGAGTTGGAGGAGTACCTAAGTAAACCCAGAGCCGCTAACTCGGAAGACATTTTAGGGTGGTGGAGGACGCATGAGACAAAATATCCGACTTTATCGAAGATGGCCCGTGATTTTCTTTTAATACCAACAACTCCAGTACCTGCTAAAGATAATTTTCTAAAGCATCGTTAGTAATTAGAAACATAGAAATAGGTTAAGTGATGAGGGGTTTCTTTAATCTAAGGTGATGAGTCAGCCAGATGGTTACTTTGTATTAATTCTTGGTCAAAAGAATAAATATAAAGTATCAGTAATGTAAAAGTCTCTTGTGCACTTTGTTGTATTTTATTTTTTATTTAAATAAATGGCAAATTATATAACTATTTTATTCCATTGCATATAAGGTGAAGGTCACCAATCCCTTTCTAGACAAATAATGTTCTTTAAAATACAGTCAAGGTTATATCATTAATTTAGTTGTGTTGTTTTTTAATCATATTTGTGCATACGTAAGCTTGTTAAAAGCAAACGCTTATTAAGAAACATATTGACTCCCGCGGGACATGGTAGATAGCTCAGCTAGTTAGAGCATAGGCCAGAATCGCTTAGATCGTGGGTTCAAACCCCACCCAGTGTCAGTTGTTTCGACATTCATTAATTTGGTTGGTCTTTTTATGGCTATGTTAATTCAAGCTTAAAATGTACCTACTGTGTTACGTTGTTCAAGATCTAAAGTAACGTTTAATAAATAGCAATAGGCTAATAGGTATTTGCGAGACTTGCGAGGCGAGACTCTTGCTGCAAGACCAAGAGCAAGACCAAGACTGGGAGCGCAATACCAAGACCAAGACCAAGACCAGGTATATTGGTGCAAGACCAAGACCAAGACTGTCTAAGTCTCGTCTTGTTCTTGCATTTGGGCAACACTAGTTGAAATGTTTAAAACAAAAATGGAGAATTGATGAAAAACATCTGCACGAATAACGAACTTAGAATAAGCAACAGTTTTTTGACCACAAAGACCAATACAAATATACATTTAACAACATCTGTGGACAAGATCTATGATAGATTTTATAACCAATCTATATAGATTTAATTTGATGTTATAACCAATAGATACATACATCCATCAAAAATAATCGATGCAGATGCCTGAATTCGCATATGTAGGTAAGGACCATAGCCTAGAATAATGTAAAATGGAAAAACTAAAAATAACATAACTAACGCAACAACACAATCACTTGGAGCAAGGAAAGTAACGAATACTATCATAAAAAAACACTATGGTTTAGAGAGAAAGTAAAGACAAAATGTAAAGAAAAGAAGGCCTTTTTATAATACAGAACACTGAGAACACAACAAACACAACAGGCATATCACCACTATAAACGAATCCCAAATGAAACGAATACTTTATTTAGATAAATAAAAAGGGAACACTGGCAAAGCTTCTCAAAACATATGGATCACGAGCTCTACAGAACAAAAAAAAAATATGGAAAATGATCAGAGAACACAGAAAATAGATTCTTCTTCTTAATATGCCTATCCATTACGAATGTTGTCTATCATCATGGCAACCTTTATCTTATCTGCAGCAGCGCGGAAAAGCTGCACCGATGTTGTATTGAACCAGACTCCGAGATTATTTAACCAAGATGTTCTTCTTCTTCTGAACCTAGTTTTCTAAATATTTTTCCTTGCAGGATGGCTTGAAGGAGAGCATATCTGGATTCATTTCGCGTAATAATAAAAACTAAACACTTTCAGAAAGAAATATTGACATACTACTTTCAGTTTCCAAAGAGATACCTCCGGGAATAATCAAAAGGATCGAAAATATAAGACAGGGTGATTTCCTAAGTCCTCTTATGTTCAACCTGATCATGGATGAAATAATAAAAAAAGTGAAGATGATTTTACAAAGTATGGGGCACCAATTTAATATAACTGGAGTAAGATGATGGTAAGACACTATGGGACAGAACTAGAAGTACATATTTGACACAGATGCAAAAGTGGAGAGCATCAAGGACTGGGTAAGAAATAGAAGAGTAAAATGGAACGATCATATAAGCCGAATGACAACAAATTGAGTAGTAAAGACGGGTAGAAAAGAAAAGTGTTTTAAAGAGCCAACGAACCAATATTAGCTAAAAAACTTATAAATATTTGAATGCTAAGGATTTGAAACAAATATATAATTGTGCCACAGTGGGATTTACATTTTAAGTTTTTTCTACGAGAAAGTGGATTTTAAAATCCAAGTCTAAAAATTATGCAAAAGTAGAAACACGAGATATAAAAAAGAATAAAGTTCTATTTAAATAATTAAAAAGGTAAATAATGACACGAAATCTACGTTTCTTAGAAAAGTTATGACTTTTCCGTTAGACATTTACTGTTCTTATAAAAAATATTGGAGTAAAAATTGCAACTGATCATCATCGTTAGCCGTTTTGGGTCAATTGCTGAATATAGACCTCCCGTAAATAATTCGATTGCATCTGATCTCAAGCACCTTACATTTAGTTGTGCTGGATGAACCAGATGTCGTCTGATCATCTTGTTGGTCCATCTTCTATCTCTGAGTCCGGCAACATGGCGGGCCCAACTATATCTGGCATTACTTCTTTTAATTGGGTCCGTAACGGTATTCAAAGTATTTGATGTGAAACTATCTAAGGGACATATTTACCATTGACCTCTCTGAACCACTTTTATTTTTTTGATAACTTTTCTGGTAAGGGACAATGTTTCTGCTTCATAAGTTAGAACCGGCAGCACACATTGATTAAAGACCTTCCTTTTTAAGCCCATGGAAATATTTGATCTACTAAGACTTCCCCCAGTTTTCCGTAAGTTGCGCGTGTTAGTAAAAGTATTGTGTTTAACTCTGTTGTTTCATTGTGTTTCTAAATCGTTTGTAGTAACGTATGTTGTACTTTCAATTTAAAGATGACTGTTGTTTCTAATATTTCCGTTAGTAAGTTTGCCATTGGTGCTAAGATAGGAGAACCCATGGCCACTCCAGAAATCTGAGAATAGTATTCATTTTCACGTTGGAAGAAACGTTGAATTGAGACAGAATTTTACACCCTCTAGGAATTCTTCGAGAGGAAGAGAAGTATGTGTTTGGATGTCATTCCATCTAATCTTGACACTGTTTAAAGCTATTTCAATTGGGATGTTAGTGTATAATGATTTTAAGTCGAAAGATAAAAGTTTGTGATTAATTGGTACAGACTGTTTTGAAATAAAATTGTGAAAATCCCATGAATTCTGTATATGATAGTAGCTTTTACCAATTGTATGTCCCAAAATGTCTGCAAAATATTTGGAGAGGTTGTATGTTTGACTTCTAATATTACTAATAACTGGGCAAGAGGAGACTAGAGAGGACACTACAGAATTAATGAGAGATGAAGAGCTTAGATCTACATACAGTAAGCACATCAACGAGAACGAGAACTTGAGAAACATACAAGGAAATTGCATAGAGGAAACCTGTAAGAAAATAAAAATAGCTATAGTCGAGGCTGACGAATTAGTCGCAAGTAAAATAAAAATAAATCACAAAAACCAGTGGATGACGGAAGAGATACTTGATCTAATGGAGCAACGCAGACAGTACAAAATACATCAGAATCGACAGCAATACAAGGAAATCCAACGTACGATAAGGGCAAGAATTAAAATCTCAAAGGAAAGCTGGATGAAAGAACGATGTGAAGAATTGCAATCACTACAAGAAAAGGGAGACAGCTTTGAACTACATAAAAAAGTCAAAGAAATTTCGAGTATATACAACAAACACCATGAGACTCGCTTGAAGAATAATCAAGGAAACTACGTTTATACACAGGAAGAACTAGCTAAAATCTAGGCAAACTATGCTTCGTCCCTCTTTACGGATAATAGACCGAATCTGTTAACTACTAACTTACCCACAGCAAATTTATCGGGCCCTCCCATTATTCGCTCCGAGTTGGAGTACGCTATAAAAGTAGCAAAACTAGACAAAGCCCCTGGACCGGATAGAATTAGTATGGAAGCCATAAAACTGTTGAAAGATAATAACATCGATATGCTGGTAACAATTTTCAATGCCATATATAACACCGACCATATTCCAACGGATTGGCTTTATTCAACCTTTATAATGATCCCTAAATCACAAAGAGCGACAAAATGCAAAGAGCACAGACTGATAAGTTTAATGAGCCATTTGCTTAAGGTGTTTCTTCGCATCCTTCATACAAGAATATTCAGAAAGCTGGAAGATCTAAGCGGTGAGACACAATTTGGTTTCGAGAGCGAACTGGGTACACGTGAAGCAGCTTTTTGCTTGAATACGCTTGTACAAAACTGCATGGATTAACGAAAGGATATAATCATAACATTCCTCGATTATGAAAAAGCATTTGACACCGTAAAACATGACGCAATGATAAAAATGCTACACAACGCGTACATTGACGAGAAAGATATAAGAGTTATCCAGAATCTCTATTGGAATCAAAAAGCACGAGTGAGACTGAAAAAATCAACCAACACAGAAGAATTTGAAATTTTTAAAAGAGGTGCAACAGCACTCCTTATATATCTCCTTCAATCTCCGCTACAGGATAGTTAAATGCTATGTATGGTCCACATTGTTATACGGCATGAAAACATGGACGTTAAGAGTACCTTCAATTAATAATTTGGAGGCCTTCGAAATGTGGATGTATAAAAAGGGTCTACATATGTGGGAAATTATTAGTATAATTTCAGAGTATGTGGACTGTATTATATAGGGCTGGTTCAAATAAATTAGGATAAGTAATAAAAGGTATACAGACAATAGCAAATTAAGTTTATATAAAGTCTTACCAATATTTGCTCCACACTCTCACGCGGTTTTTCTGCTCCACACTCTCGCGATTTTTCCTCTTATGCGGAATATGTCCGGGCACACTCGCGGTTTTTCTAAACACGTGTTTCGCGGTACTACGCTTTGCGAGATAGAGCACACTTTGTCTGTACACGATTTAAAACAGTATTTGCGGTAATTTTTCGCGTAAGTAAACGGAGAGAGAGCTATTTGCGGTAGAAAACAGCCAAGATAGATGCTGTTCTTCTTGATAATCGAAGAGAGAGAGACAGATGACTGTCTTTAGCGGTAGCCGAGAATCCAAAAAGGCACTACTCACCTTGTCGGTAGTCAGATCAAGAGAGATCGTTTCTTCTTTGCTATCTTAACACTGTCTGTATTTCTTAAGGGAGGGGGTTGAAATGTAAGTAGGAAGGGTTATTAAGGGTTGGACTAAGATAATTATTGTAAATATTTTGATATAAGGATAGTTAAAACACAGCGAAAAATAACATGATTTTTCGCATGTGAAAAAATTGAACATACTGGGGGCGGGACGAGAAGAGTTGCGCCACTGGGATAGGGTATCAAATAGTTACTTCGAGAGTGAGGGTAAATCGGTATAAATTAGAAATATTGTTGTAAAAACTAAGATAACTAAGAACTATTTAAAATCTATTGAAACTAAAGTCTAGAGAAACTATATACATATTTGGCTGAAAGCGCTACTATTGGTTAAAAGGTAACCTAGCTACTTTCTTTATTGGCGTAAGGTATTCGCCATTAGGTGTGGATACCCTAACAGTTCGAACAAGAGAATCTTTGCCTGGGAGCACTTCGACGATCTTTGCCAGAGGCCAGAGGAGCGGGGGAGTCTCCTCATCTTTAATTAGTACAACATCACCTACATTTAAAGGATCGGTAGTGATGTTCCACTTATTCCTACTTTGGGTCATATGCAAGTATTCCACCGACCACATTTTCCAAAATGTTTGGTGAATTTTCGAGATGTGCTGAAAGAGGGAAAGACGGTTCTGTGGTATTTCTGAGAGATCTGGTTCTGGTGGACTTTTGAGGCTGTCTAAAAATATGTGGACTTCAGATACTGTAACGTTTTTTGAAAGGACCTCAAGTATTTTTTTCGTAAGAGTGACACCTAATAAGATGCCAAACAACTCTAACCGAGGAATAGTTAGTCTATTTTTTAGTGGGGCTATTCTAGTTTTCGATGCTATGAGGCGAGACGTGACTGCGTTGTCACTATATACGACTCGAAGATAGACACAAGCAGCATTTATGTCCTGAGAGATATCAGTGAAACAATGTAATTGCATATCCGATATAGGTAGTGGGAGAGTTAGACTTCTGGAAAATGTGATTTTGGATATTGATTCGAATCTGTCCAATAATGATTTCCAATCTTGAGATCAATAGGTCATCTAGTATTTCACTGTCCCAGTCTAAGGGTAATGACCAGAGACGTTATAGGAAACGTTTATATTGTACTATAATAGGTGACAGTAATCCTAAGGGGTCATATATTTGTGAAACATATGACAATACTTTTCTTTTTGTTAGGGGAGGGGCCTCTTCATGAGCGGGCGGCTTAAAAGAGAAATCGTCTAGATCAGGTGAACAGTTAATACCCAGAACCTTAGTGGAACCGTTAACTAGATTAAGATTGACTTCTGAAGTGGAGGCCATATTACATTCTTTTGAAAAAGCAGGAGAATTTGAATGTATTTTATGGAGTTGGAAACCATGAGTGTTCAAAAGCGAACATAGTTGAGTATAAAGTATATGTAACCTTTTCAAGATATTGGCACTGGTCAAGGTATTGTCGATATTTGCAGAACTTTTTAAAGTTTGAGAAACCACTGACTGTGTCGTTTGGTTAGCAAAAGTTTGAACAGTGGACTTTGCAAAGAATGTTTCGCACACCATGGACAGATAGGGTGAGAAACGAGGAAGTCTTAAGAAAGGCAAATACTGGGAGAGAACTACTCAATTTGATGAAGGTACGAAAATTTTAATACCCCGGCCATATTCTGAGAGGAATACGCAATCCCTCAACTAATCATCTAGGAAAAGATTGAAGGCAAGTCAACATAAAAAACTGGACAGGCATAAATAACACTGGCGATCTTTTGCATGCCGCAAAAGACAGAGGTTGGCCTTAAGATAATTCGCACAACGCACTATAGGTGCACGGCACTATAAGAAGAAGAAGGGCGAAGATGAATGTTGTTTTTATGTACTTTTGGAATACTTAAATATGTGAAGATGTGCCATTGTGAGATATTAATTATTTTTTAAGGTTGTCTATGTATTTCTTATTATACCATTTGTTAATGGTGTTTAAACAAGTTTGGATTTTATTTGTAAGATTTGTTTTTTTTTCTTTTGTATACTGTTTTATCATTTAATAGTCATTTAAGTTTGTCTAAATATTCAGATTTTAACATTATTACTGTTTTGTTGCATTTATCTGCTGTTAAAATTAGTAAGTTTGTATTTTGTTCTAGGAAAGCTTTAGTTTGTTTTAAATAATAATTATATTGACTTTTCTGGTGACCTGCATATTTTTGTATCTTTTGAGTATAATTTTTGAATATATTGACTGCTTTGCTTCTAATTTTATTTATATTTGAGTTATTAATGTATGTTAGACCATTTTCTATACCAGCAATAATGTTAAATGTAGGAAACTTTTGTAAAGGTAAAGAAAAGTTAGGACCTAAACTTAAAAAGTATTCTACATTTGGTGATATATTGTTTTGAGTTAAGTTCACTAGCCAACCATTCTCTGTAATTTTCCAATTTAAATGTAAAATTTGTGATTAGATAACAGAATGCAGTAGTTGAGATTCTAATCTCTACGCCACTGATTATAACCTTAAATAAATATTTGTAAAACAAATTATTACGGAAGCAAATTGCCAAATGAATGAGCATCACTAAAAGTCCCTCAATCCCCACTACTGGACTTTTATATCTGATGTCAGGACTCAGAAAATAAACGAGTTTTTATAGGAGGCATTTTCAAATGTAAAAACATGACAGCGTTCATCGTTGTTTCGAGCTAAAATAGCTCCTATTTCATAAACATATTGGGACGGTATTTGAGAGTTTAGTCGAGGCCTTCTGTCTTGTAATCGATAATCCAGACTAAGATGGGGGACTAAACGAGATTTGAGCACTTTATGTAATGTGGTGGTTAGCTTTGCTCTGTGTTGTTATTCTGTTGGCATTACTTACTGTTCAGGAGAGAAGATGCCGATTTGTGCTGTTGGAGATATGAAGGAGAAAGTTTAATATGTCTCTCAAAGGACTAATTTGAAAATTACTGTCTTATATCAGGTGATTTATTTATTTTCTTCTCTTAATCATTTCTAAAAATAGCAGCTTTTTTATTATTTACAATGTAACATTTTCGATAATTTAAAGTCATATACTTAAATACTAACAAAAATGTTAAAATAAAATATCAAATTTGACAGTATAAACATAGCAGTTTGCATTAAATTTTCATGTATTGTTACGATAACCAAAATTTACTTGACTAAAAATTTCATCTATTTGCTTATAACAGAAAACTTAAAAAAAAAAAACAATAAATTTTATAAATAAATCTCTTACGATAATTCCTACTTCATATCTTACTTCTTTATTGCATTTAAATTCATAGAAACTAATTGAAAATAAAAACTAAATATCCAAATAAAAGCAATTTATTGACATATAAAAAACAGAAATAGGGAATATACACGAAACAAAAATTCACACAAATTAAAGTGATGCTTTATAAATGTAAAGAATATTTATTCATAATAATTATCTGATCAGATCTAAAACAACTACTTAATAAGAGTATTATTTCGTATTCTTTAAATAATTAATAATAATTAATTTTCAAAATGAGGTTAATCTTTGTAAATGGGTATATTTATTTAAAAAACCCTTAAAAGGGCCACATCAATAAAACAAACGTTTTCGGACTACACAGTCCATCATCAGGTTATTAAAATCGAAAATGCCTAAAAATAAGTATAAACCATTTAGTTAAAACAAACGAGATTTTGAAATTTTGACTATGGTTGAAAAGCAAAAGATGGTTATACTTACTAGGTCATAATGCCTGAGCCACCAAAATATTAGGGTAAAAACCCTTTAAATTACATTTAGTTATGAAATGTTGTACATTGTGTTATAAAATAACTGTGATGTTCTATATTAAATTAAATTTGACTAAAGGTAACACATGGCTCAATTGGGTTCCAGAGCCGGGTGAGAGGGAACCTCTGCACTCGGAGAACAACGTGGAACTGATTGACAAGATACTTTTGAAGGATGAAGATAACAGAATGTCAATGCAACAAAAACTATAAAAGTTGTACATAGTATTACTACAGCCAAAAGATTCAACAAGTTTTGATGATTTTAAAAATAACAACAATCTAGGTGTTGGGATTTAAAAACTTTTTATTTATTAATTTAGGGTATAAAAGATGTCAAATCAATGATGGTTTTATAGTCATGATTAATATAATGACCTGTGCCTTAGGCAACTTATGTTGCTTTTCGTCGTATGGAATGTGGTCTAAAGTGTATTTAATTTTGGGTTAGCTTGTATTTATGAAATTTATCCTTTTATGTTTAACACATCTAGGACAAGGTAAAAATTAAATAACAAATATTTGAAGCTAATATCAGACCTCATGTTTAAATGACTTTATTTAAGAATGCTCCTATGGTGAAAAATTAATAAAATTAAGTTTAGTAAGATGGAAATCTACAGGCTGAAGAAATTGAAGTAGTAACATATGTGATTGAATTTAAAATTGAAGAGACTGGGTTCCTCAGAGACTAATGAGAATGAAAGTAAAAGAAATGAAAGGAGGGGGGGGGGGTTGAAGGAGAAAAGGAGTTGATCAACAATTAGAGATAATAGGGGTCCTTTATACTTAAAGTATCTAGCACCCTGAACAAAATCTTATTTAGGTGGTATTAAATTCAGTTTGTAGAAACCTGAAATTTGTTGTATAAGTGTGCTACTAAGTTGTTGACCGAAAGAAGGTGGACAAAGGTAGATTAGGATTCTATGTAATATGGTAGATTATGAATTTTAATAAATTGTTAGATAATGTTTAAGTGATTACTAAATTAAAACTATTGGATACATGTTTAATATATGAATTGACCAAGAAATAATGAAAGAGAACAGAATTAACAGGAAAACGATGTAGAAGTGAAGAGTGAAGTGAGTGAAGAGATAAGATAGTGAAATGTTGGTATGGTGGATGTGGATGGTTCTAAAGTTAAAATTGGGGTCAGAAATTTGTAAGAGGAAGGTGTGACGATATTGTATAAAAAGGGGTGTTTGAAGAACCACAAGATTATGTAGGAATAAGGTGTTGACGTTTGTATAGGAAAATAAGCAGAGAAAATAGGACAGAAAGAGGGCATTCCCATTCGTCCCGTTGTTAGTTTCATAAATACTCCAGTTTCTATTTTGTCAAAATTTATATTGAATCTCATTAACAACATGACGAACTTCACCCCTCGATTTGCAGTCAAAAACACTATTCATCTAGTCAACAATCTTCAACAAATAAATCTTCATCCTAACATCACAATGCTTTCATTTGATGTCAGCAATCTATTTACTTCAGTCCCCAAACAAGAAACTATTAATCTGGTCCAGTCTCTTCTTCGAGCAAATTCTATCACTTTGTCTACCACTAACTCAATTATTCAATTATTACAAACTTGTCTAGCTCAAGACTTTTTTGTTTTCAATAGTAAATTTTACAGACAACCTGATGGCTTAGCCATGGGTAGTTGCCTTTCCCCTTTCTTAGCTGATATATTTATGGATCACTTAGAATCCACACACATTATGAAAAATCCTGAAATTCTCCATTGGTTTCGATATGTTGATGACTGCTTAGTCTTCATATCAGGTAACTCAAATTCAGCTGATCTATTACTCTCTAAATTAAACCAAATCCACCCAAACATTAAGTTCACTATGGAACTAGAATCATCTCAATCTATTAATTTTCTTGACCTTACCATCACCAGATTAAACGACCACTTCGATTTCAGTATCTATAGGAAACCAACACAAACTGACCATATCATACCTTTGTTTTCCAACCACCCAATGTCACACAAATATGCAGCATTCCATAGTTACATTCACCGATTATTAACAATTCCACTATCACAATCCAACTATCATACAGAAGTTAACACCCTTAAACAAATAGCATTCAATAATGGATATGACCCCAACATCATTAACAAACTTATAAATAAGAGACAACTCAAACTATTGAGAGAGACTGCGTTTCCCAGAGACTTGACCATCAAAACTCATTATTTTTCTTTGCCTTACCTTCAAGAACGTCTTTCTGGAGATCTTAGATACATCCTAAAAAGATCTGTTGAGAATACCCACATTTCTTTCAAAGTCCCGAACAATCTAGGACAATGCTTAACCAATACAAAAGATCCCATCAACTACATGGATCGTAGTGGTGTTTATAAATTACAGTGCTCTGATTGTGATGCTACATATATAGGTAGAACCTGTAGATCACTAACTTCTCGTTCCTTAGAACACACTAAAAAAGAGAACACTTCCACCTTCTCTCAACATCTTGCACAACATAAACATACCCTCAACATCCCAGAAGACGTCTCTTTGTTACATAATATTCCCCAAAAAAATTTTCTAAAATTAGATCTATATGAAGACTTGGAAATAGTCAAAGAAAAACAAAAAAGCCCCAATTGTGTTAATCGCCATGTATCTTTCAACCGTGACTTTCAACCTTTACATCGTCAACTTTTTTCATAGTCCACACTTCACAATACTGTCCTATTTTCTCTGCCTTATTTTCCTATACAAACGTCAACACCTTATTCCTACATAATCTTGTGGTTCTTCAAACACCCCTTTTTATACAATATCGTCACACCTTCCTCTTACAAATTTCTGACCCCAATTTTAACTTCAGAACCATCCACATCCACCATACCAACATTTCACTATCTTATCTCTTCACTCACTTCACTCTTCACTTCTACATCGTTTTCCTGTTAATTCTGTTCTCTTTCATTATTTCTTGGTCAATTCATATATTAAACATGTATCCAATAGTTTTAATTTAGTAATCACTTAAACATTATCTAACAATTTATTAAAATTCATAATCTACCATATTACATAGAATCCTAATCTACCTTTGTCCACCTTCTTTCGGTCAACAACTTAGTAGCACACTTATACAACAAATTTCAGGTTTCTACAAACTGAATTTAATACCACCTAAATAGATTTTGTTCAGGGTGCTAGATACTTTAAGTATAAAGGACCCCTATTATCTCTAATTGTTGATCAACTCCTTTTCTCCTTCAACCCCCCCCCTTCCTTTCATTTCTTTTACTTTCATTCTCATTAGTCTCTGAGGAACCCAGTCTCTTCAATTTTAAATTCAATCACATATGTTACTACTTCAATTTCTTCAGCCTGTAGATTTCCATCTTACTAAACTTAATTTTATTAATTTTTCACCATAGGAGCATTCTTAAATAAAGTCATTTAAACATGAGGTCTGATATTAGCTTCAAATATTTGTTATTTAATTTTTACCTTGTCCTAGATGTGTTAAACATAAAAGGATAAATTTCATAAATACAAGCTAACCCAAAATTAAATACACTTTAGACCACATTCCATACGACGAAAAGCAACATAAGTTGCCTAAGGCACAGGTCATTATATTAATCATGACTATAAAACCATCATTGATTTGACATCTTTTATACCCTAAATTAATAAATAAAAAGTTTTTAAATCCCAACACCTAGATTGTTGTTATTTTTAAAATCATCAAAACTTGTTGAATCTTTTGGCTGTAGTAATACTATGTACAACTTTTATAGTTTTTGTTGCATTGACATTCTGTTATCTTCATCCTTCAAAAGTATCTTGTCAATCAGTTCCACGTTGTTCTCCGAGTGCAGAGGTTCCTCTCACCCGGCTCTGGAACCCAATTGAGCCATGTGTTACCTTTAGTCAAATTTAATTTAATATAGAACATCACAGTTATTTTATAACACAATGTACAACATTTCACAACTAAATGTAATTTAAAGGGTTTTTACCCTAATATTTTGGTGGCTCAGGCATTATGACCTAGTAAGTATAACCATCTTTTGCTTTTCAACCATAGTCAAAATTTCAAAATCTCGTTTGTTTTAACTAAATGGTTTATACTTATTTTTAGGCATTTTCGATTTTAATAACCTGATGATGGACTGTGTAGTCCGAAAACGTTTGTTTTATTGATGTGGCCCTTTTAAGGGTTTTTTAAATAAATATACCCATTTACAAAGATTAACCTCTTTTTGTTATACGTGGTATACAGCCAGCTACAGGAATTTTTCCTTGTGGATTTTATTTTTTTAATTTTCAAAATGTTGAAATGGTCTATAATAAATAAATCAATGCCTTCATCTGAGTCAGATATGAGTCCGACGAACATCAGAAGCCCCGTTAGCTTGAAAAATCCAATTACTATTTTAAGTAACAACAAAAGCGAAGTGGACAATACAAAAATAGTAACATACAAGCAGGCCATCGAAATTTGCAAATCGAATAATGCTTTCCATTCTCACATTAACCATCGATAAATCTGGATACTTTGACCCCAACAAGAGTTAGATTAACCAATATCTCGAACAGTCGATATTTTCTAGCAAGATTAAGGGAACCGGATATCTATAGCCAATAAACTACATCTTGCTTTTCTACACGACCAACCTACTTTAGTATGTTACGAAGGATTCACCAACACAAGCGTTAAACTCTTTTTGGCTGACTCGTTCTACTAAGACAGAATCTACGAAAAGTCCTTCTAGAATTTAGCGATGCCTATGGAATTCGCACAACTGAGGTGGAAGGTGAAGTACGACTGATCTTGCTGCTTTTATGCCCTTTCTCACTTCGGAAAGAATTATTCATCTGCAAAAATCAAGGGAAAATCACCGGAAACTGAAACTACTATTCCGTTGCCTCTCCAAAACGAAATTTTTAAATAATATGACGTGTTTTGTGTGACTAGAAACCTCAAATTATTATAGTGATGACAATTTTAGCATGGTTCTGATTATTATTTATTCTATAGGATATAAAACAGATGCATTTTTTTTGATTTCAGAGGAAGTAACAATTTTTAATGCCATATATAACACCGGCCACATTCCAATGGATTGTCTTTATTTTAACCTTTGTAATGATCCCTAAATCACAAAGGGTGACAAAATGCAAAGACCACAGACTGATAAGTTTAATGAGCCATCTGCTTAAGGTGTTTCTTCGCATCCTTCACACAATAATGTTCAGAAAACTGGATGATCTAAGCGGTGAGACACAATTTGGTTTCAACAGCGGACTAGGTACACGTGAAGCAGCTTTCTGCTTGAAAACGCTTGTACAAAACTGCATGGATTAACGAAAGTATATAGTCATAACATTCCTCGATTATGAAAACGAATTTGACACCGTAAAACATGACGCTATGATAAAAATGCTACACAACGCGTACATTGATGAGAAAGATATAAGAGTTATCCAGAATCTCTATTGAAATCAAGAAGCACAAGTGAGACTGAACAAACCAAACAACACAGAAGAATTTGAAATTGTAAGAGGGGTGCAACAGCGATAATAACAGATAACGAACATGATATGCAGTTGATGTTAAATAAAATAAACACCGTAGGAAAAATATATGGCTTGAAGATTAAATGCTGGAAAAACTAAATGCATGGCAATAAGAAAAAACCCACTTTTAAGAATACAACTGCAAGTACATAGTGCAATCGATAATACTTAAGAATAATGATGAATTACCAATGGGATCCTCAACAAGAACTAAATTGCCGTACCAAACAAGCAAGACGAGCTTTTATCAAATTTAAACCGCTACTATATAACCGCAATATTTCCTTCTATCTCCGCTACAGTATAGTTAAATGCTATGTATGGTATATATTTTTATATGGAATGAAAACATGGACGTTAAGAGTTCCTTCCATTATTAAGTTGGAGGCCTTCGAAAGGTGCACGATGCGAAGAATGTTCCGCATACCATGGACATATAGGGTGAGAAACGAGGTCTTAATAAAGGCAAATACTGGGGAGAGAACTACTTAATTTGATCAAGGTACGAAAAATTGGATACCCGGCCATATTCTGAGAGGAAAAAAATACGCAATCCCTCAACTAATCATCCAGGAAGTAGGATTTCTTCCGATAGTTGCGGTTACCGAACACTGACTTGAAGTTAGCGAGCCTTTTTTTACAGAAAAATATATCGCAATTGCTGGGTATGATCGTCCAAGTTCAACTCATGGTGACACCCTAAGTCTGTCTGCCTGTCTGATCAAGAAGGTTTCCGACCGAAAAGAAGCTGTTCAGATCAGGTTCTTTCACATACCACATTTATTGAGGAGAGGTTCCAGAGAAAACTTAAAACTGCAGCCGCAGTCATAGACCTAACAACGGCCTACGATACAGTCTGGAGAGAAGGCATGGTATACAAGCTCCTCCGTATAATCTCCTGTAAATTCACCGCTCGAATAATCAACAGCATGCTAGCCGACCGAAGCCGATTAGAGTAGTCATGGGAACCGACATCAGTACCCCAAGAAAACTGAAGAATGGACTGCCTCAGGTATCTGTCCTAGCTCCTCTTCTCTTTAGCCTGTACATATACCAGAAACCAGATCAAGGAAGTTTGGTTACGCCGGTGACTGGATCCTTGCAACAAGCTGTAAGTCAATTGAACAAAAAGAAGAAATCCTTACGGTAGACTTACACATAGTGGGAAAGTATTTCCAAATGGAGGCTCCAACCAAACTCTACCAAAACAGAGGTTTTCAGTTTTCACCTAAGTAACAAGCTAGCAGAAAGAACACTGAACGTTCAATTCGAAAACACCACACTGGCCTACAATAAAACACCAAAGTACCTTTGGGTGACTCTTGATAAAACTCTATCTTTCAAGGAACATCTGTCAAAAACAGCGCAAAAACTTAAATCCAGAAACAACATCATCTAGAAGCTGTGCGGTACAACATGGGGAGCATCGGCTTCCACCTTGCGATCATCTGCACTAGGCCTTGTTTTCTCAACCGCGGAATACTGCTCTTCAGCCTGGCTTAACAGCCCACATACACACAAAGTAGATGCCCAATTGAATAACACAATGAGAATGATTGCTGGTGTTATCAAATCCACCCATACGCAATGGACTTACAATCCTGAGCCACATTCCATCACCCAGACTACGACGTATACACTCCTCATTAGTGAGTAAAAAAAGATACCTAGCAACGAGACCCTGCCAATTCATCAAGATATAGATGCTGCCAACGTTAATCGTTTGCACTCCAGGCGACCGCCAATAAAAACAGCACAGATTGCAGTGGAAAATGAGTTCAACTTAACGACCACTTGGACTTGAGAATGGATGGAACAACAAAATAGCGGCTTACCCTGCATCACACAAAAACCACCGAGGTTTTGACTTACCACGCAACACATGGACTATGTTGAACCGAATCAGAACCAAACATGGCAGATGCGGTTATATGATGCACAAATGGGGTAAACGACCATCCCCACTCTGTGACTACGGAGAAGCACAAACCATCTGTCACATCACAGAACAGTGTCCCACAAGATCCTATCAAGGCAGGTCAGAAGATTTCCTAATGGCGACTTCAGAGTCGATAGAATATATAAATAAGTTAGATGTTCGTTTGTTAACATATATGTATTATGTTTTATACAAATTTTGTGTAAATTTAAATGTAAATGTGTCAAGTGACATACGATAAATAAATAAATACATTGATTCGTTTAATTTGCTGTTCCTTCTTAGAGATCATCATACAATTTGTTTTCTTAATGTTCAATGAAATTACATATCTCTAACTCACTTCTGTGATTCTATTTATTAACTCCTGAAGAGCTTTATAACTGTCAGCGAATAACACCGTGTCATCCGCGTATCCGATGTTATTGATACATTCTCCGTTAAATCGAATTCCAGCTTTAACATCTTTTACTGCTTCTTGAAAGATTTCCTTAGAGTATATATTAAACAGCAAGGGTGATAGTATACATCCCTGTCGGACCCCACGCTTGACTTTAACATTATCGGATTCTCCTGCCTCTGTATGGATAGACAATGTTTGATTCCAGTAAAGATTGCTAATAATTCTTAGATCACAGGTGTTCATTCCAATATTTGTTAATATCTGCATCATCTTGTCGTGTTTTACTGTATTATATACTTTATGGTCTCGGCATTGAAATTGACCAAAAAAAGGGACATCACAATAATAATGGGAGATTTGACTGCTAAAGTTGGGAAAGGAAGGACAGATGATTTGGTAGGAAATTTTGGATTAGGGAATAGGAACGAGTCTGGTAAAAGACTGGTACAATTTTGCCAGGAAAACAGAATGGTAATTACAAATACCTTTTTTGAACTACCCAACAGACGTTTATACACATGGAGATCTCCACAAGACACAGAACATCACATAGTGAGAAACCAAATAGACTATCTACTAATCAATGAAAGATACAGAAACAGCATAATGTCAATTAAGACATACCCTGGTGCAGATATATCATCTAATCATAATCCACTAGTTGCAAGAATGAAAATAAAACTAAAGAAAATTAATAGCACAACCCCCAAAAAAGTAGTTGATATCAACAAATTACGAAATCCAGAAGTAAGAGAACAGATGATACAAGAAATTGATGAAGCAGTAACAAAGATACAACCCATAAAAGACAATACAAAAGTTAACATCAATGAGAAATGGACAGACATTAAAACAGCGTTAATGAAACCAAGCATAAGTGACCTCCATAAAAGTAAAGAATATAAAAAAGAATGGATGACAGATGAGATACTGAACTTAATGGATGAAAGAAGAAAACAGAAAAACAAAAAGAACCAGAAGTATAAAGAGATACAAAAAAGGATTCGTCTAAAAATACGCACAGCTAAAGAAAACTGGTACCGGGAAAAATGTTAAGAAATCGAACAACTACAAAATAAACACGACAGCTTTAATGCTCATCGGAAGATCAAAGAGTTGACGAGGAGACAAAGTAACAGACACAACATATTAGTAGACGAGAGTGGAAACATTGTTATGGACATAGAAGAAAAATTAAGAGTCTGGAAACAGTACATAGAACAACTGTTTAAAGATCAAAGAGACAATGTAGATAACGAATACATAAACAGTGACACAGGACCAGAAATAACAAGAGATTAAGTGGAATACACGATTAAAGAAATGTGGTCGGGGAAGGCTACAGGCCCAGATGAACTACCAATAGACATAATTAAACTCATCAAAGGCAACAACTTAATAAAGATCGTGGAACTATTTAACAGCATTTACAAATCTGGTATCATACCTAATGAATGGCTAGTAACAACAATAATAGCCATACCCAAAAAGTCTAATGCGAGACAATGCTCGGAACATCGCACCATCAGTCTCATGTGTCATATATTAAAGGTCTTCTAAAAATCATTCATCGGAGAATATATAAAAAATTGGAAGTTGACATCGGACCCTCTCAATTTGGCTTTAGAGACGGACTAGGAACTAGAGAGGCACTGTTTGCTTTTAATGTTCTAACACAACGATATTTAGACGTAAATCAGGACATATTTGTGTGTTTCCTAGACTATAACAAAGCATTTGATACAGTAAAACATAGGCCACTGATGCAAATACTGGAAAATAAAAATATTGATACAAGGGACATGCGAGTGATAAGGAATCTATACTACAAACAAGAAGCTACAGTACGAATTAACAGCTCGATATCAGATAGAATACAGATCAAAAGAGGTGTTCGGCAGGGCTGTGTGTTGTCTCCAACCTTGTTCAATGTCTACGCGGAAGAAGTTATTAAAAAAGCTCTTATGAACGAAAAAGCCGGAGTAAAGATCAACGGTCACCCCATTTGCAATATCCGATATGCTGATGATACCGCGCTCATAGCAGAAAATATTGACGACCTACAGAGATTACTAAACAAAGTGGTAGAAGCAAGTGAAGAATTTGGTCTGTCACTGAATACAAAGAAGACCAAATTCATGATAATTACAAAGAAACGTATCAATAATATCAACTTACATGTAGGACAGAATCTCATTGAACGAGTACAAAATTACAATTACCTCGGAACAAATATTAACGAGTCAAACGAATACACCAGAGAAATAAGAATAAGAATAGAGAAAGCCCGCAGTGCCTTTAACAACATGAAACAAATGTTGTGTAGCCGAAACCTAAGCCTAAAGCTGAAAATACGAATGCTTAAATGTTATGTTTTCTCGGTCCTGTTATATGGGGTGGAGGCGTGGACACTAAATAAGCAATGTATGGGTAAGCTGGAGGCATTTGAGATGTGGGCGTACCGAAGAATGTTAAAAATCTCCTGGAAGGATAAGATAACTAACCAAGTTGTATTAGACAGGATGAACAAACAAAAGGAGGTCGTATTGAGTGTTAAAATGAGGAAACTACAATACCTGGGACATATTACACGTGGGAATAAATATCAACTGTTACAACTAATTATGCAAGGAAAGATTGAAGGTAGGCGCAGCATAGGTAGGAGAAGAATGTCATGGTTGAGAAACCTCAGGGAGTGGTTTGCTTGCACTTCCATACAATTGTTCCGAGCGGCAGCCTCCACGGTCAAAATTGCCATGATGATAGCCAACCTTCGTAGCGGAGATGGCACGTGAAGAAGAAGAAGAATACTTTATGGTAATCAATGAAGCATGCATAAATATTGCACTTCACATCTCTACATCGTTGAGATAGCACTTATGCTAAAGATGCCTCTCTCGTACCCTCTGCGTTCCGAAAACCAAACTATGTACTACTGATTTTTCGTGTTGCCTTAGGAAACCTGAACCTATTTTTAAGTATTCCTATAGCCTCCTTTTATGTTGGTTAAATTTTTGTGACATATTAATAAGTTTATATTTATGTACCTTTTGGTTTATCTATTTCTGTCGTAAGCTAAATCAATTATGGCTATAGTGGCATATTTTGATTCTCTTATTTTTTGAGGGTACTATAAGAATCACGTTTTGATTATTTTACATTAAATTAAGCAAGAAATAATAAAGCAGCTTGTTATCAAGTTTTATTTTTACTGAAAATTTTTCAGACAAATATTTTCATTTATATGATAATATGAAACAAAATTTGACGCTGCTCCAACTTGTATAATCTGATATTGCGTCATTAAATTTAGGTTTACCATTATAATGTAGTGTGCGATAAGATAGAATCAGCTCCGATTTATTTTCTGTTCCAAGTGAATCTCACCCCAACGGAGCGGCGTATTCCCATCGGGAGACATCAAAAGCAACAAATCAAGTGGTGCAGCGTCCGCAGAAGCTACACAGCTACAGCTGTTGTTACAACTACACACGCGACAGGGACAAATAATTCGAATACTCAACAGATTATTATCCTATCAGATCAAAGCACATATGTGGTGGATTATTCGGTTTCGTTCTTCCCTTTGTCGCATTTTGTATGCAGTACGTTCAAATCTTTTGGTGGTTGTTACATTTATTTTAAAAATAATTAATATATAAATTGCTTTTTGTAACTGAAAATATTTACATAAGTTTTAACATTTTTTTGTAAAATGAGGGAAAAATGTATAAATTAATTTGTTATTATACTTTGTATTTTAGGCACTTTTAGATTACTTTGATAATCTGGGAGCTGGTAGATAATTTTGGTATTTTGGTAATTTCGGAAACTCCTATTTGAAGCAAGTTGGAATTTGGACAAAATAATATTTGTTAGAAGTATGATAAAAAGTCTAAAGGGAAATAAAATGGATCTAGCATTAAAAATGTTGGAAACACTGACTGAGAATGTAATAAAACTAACTAAAGCTTTCCAAGAAATAAAAGATGAACAGAAGCAGTATAGACAGGAGCTTAAAAAAGTAAGAAAAAAAAAGAAGACATAAAAAGAAAATAAACAACTGACACAGAAAATGGGCAAAAGGAGGGAAGAAAAAATAAAATGGGAAAAGAAAAGAGAAATAATATGGACTCAAGCAATAGAGTAGCAAAATTAGAAATGAAAGAATTAAGAACAATCTCTTAATAACTGGCTTTGGAAGATAAAAATATACTAAGAGTTAAGGCGACCAAAGTTTTTCAACATAAACTAAAGGTGGAGAAAAAAATTTAAGAAATAAGGAAAATATAATAACAAAAGCTTTATTAAAGGCCAAATAATGGAGGTAAATGAACTAATAGAATCAAAACACATAGAAAACGATACATAGATTTACTATCTAAAAAAGCTCTATGCAGAAAAAAAAAAAAAACACACTAGAACTGAAAACACCAGAAATTACCACAAATGAAGAACTTAACATAAATATAGAGGAAGTTCGTAAAAAACTTGAAAAGCTCAAGAACAGAAAGCAGCAGGTAAAGACGTAATACAAAAGGAATTACTGAAATAGTGTTGAGCAGTATTGACAGAACAATTAACAATATTAATTATTAAAATTATAAAACACAATAAAATATTGGAAGAATAGAGAACGAACGAACTAATTCTACTATTCAAAACGGAGATAAAAAACAGCCAGAAAACTACAGAGGTATAAACTTGTTAACACGTCCCTGAAACTTACAACTAAAATTTTACAAGAACTAATGAATCAGAGGATAAGTTTAGCAGATGAACAACAGGGTTTTCGTAGTGGAAGATGCAATATATTGTTACGTAAAAAATATATGATCATATTAAAAAAACCGTAAACATATTTATTCATTTACGAATTTTCTAGGTCAAATACTACCAAGCTTCATACTACATAGCTTCAGGTACCAAGAATGCAGCCGGCGGCGCGACCCTTCGAATTTACCAGAAGGTGGTCGACTTTTCTAGTCTAGCTGAATGAGTCACCTAATGGATGGAAGGTCATCGATGCATCGCCAGACCCTTCTAGATAACGGCATTTCATATAAATAACGGTGATTCTCATTGAGAAGAGTTAGTCAAGAAAAGAAATCGCGAATGGGTATTTAAATGTAACGATCGTAATAAATTATTGTAAGATAAATTATTATAAATAAACTTTAAGTAAATTAAGTTTATAAGTGTTACAAATATAGAACCTTTTATAAATAATAAAAACAATAAATTAGAATTAATGAAAATAGTTCAATATAAATGCAAAATTCGTTATGGAACACATTACTGAGAAATCACTAGAGTATATTAAGCCAGCATTTCTGTCTTAAGACTTAAAGGAAGCATGTTGACAGAGTAAGCATCAAAGATGTACTATATCATTTGTATAATAGAGAAGTTGCCCTAAATATTATAAAAACTATCGAAAACATCTACCAAAACAACAAAATGGAAGTCAAAATAGGTAAACAACTTACAGATCCTATATTAATAGGTAGCTGAATAAGACAGGTTTCCATTCCTCTCCCATTCTCATCTATATTTACACCCATCCTCCTCGCATACATCCTCGCTCGCTCTTTACACAACAAAAGGATCGGTATCACCACTACAATGATATATAGAGCCTCACTTGAAACTGTTCTATATGCGCTAGATACCCTAAGGAGCATTCGTCTTAGCGTATTTCGCAGTGTTTAGTACCACCACATAGAAGCAGCGTAGGTTACCACCGACTGTGAAAACTCCATTTAGCACCTTTCTTTTGGTGCTACCTGGGTCTCCAATGTTTGGCATCAGCCATGTCAACGTATCCAGATTTCGGTTTGCCTTCTCTACTTTTTTTTAGAAGTGTACTCCAAACCTTAGACCTTCCGATAACCAGACTCCAAGATACTTAATTGATTTAACCGGTGCAACCTCCACACCTTCCACTATACAGCAAAGAGAGGATTTTTCCCGGGTCCCTTTGAAAACTAACAACTCAGTTTTCTGAAGCGCTAGCTGTAGATCGTTCTCTCTGATCCACCTACTAATGCGACGCAGGGCTATGTTAGCCGCATTAGCCATCTCCGTTTTCTGACTCGCCTTCGCAACCAGTGCGAGATCATCGGCATCAGCTACAAGAGTGCATCCCCTATCATCTGTAGCATCAACACTTCATCGTACAGGACATTCCACAGGATGGGGCCTAGTACTGAACCCTGTGGAACACTCTGCGACAAGCTAATACTGGTGTCTTTTTCTCTTATGGACCTGTCAGTAAAGTATCTGTCAATTACGTTGACCAGGTACTTACTAACGCCCAATTCTCTTAGCCTGGACATGATTGTTTGCCATGATGCCATATTAAAGGCATTCTTGACGTCAAGCAGGATAAGAGCCACCCATCTCTTTGTATCCTGCGTGCCTAAAGAGGTTACTTTTGTGACCGCATCTATGGTAGACCTTTTGGCCCTAAAATATGACAGATAATCTGCATTGAAATTAAATCTAAAATGGTTTTTCAAAAGCTTGCTCTTGCTGTTGCTCTTCATGCTGATAGGTGTTCTATTCAATATATCGAAGATATGCTTGGCGTTCTGCAAAAAACTATATTCGATGGTTTACAAAGATTTCGACAACCTGGTTCTTACTTACGAGAAGACCTATAAAGGGAAGATCAATGCCAACAAAATCCTTTGAAGATCGGTTTCTTAGACCTTTTCTACTTCGAGAGTAGACAGTTACTGCTACAGCTTTGACTAGGATACTGGTAGATGTTTATGGTACCTTAGTTTGACCAGGATACTATACGTCAAAGATTAAGCGTACAAAACTCTGTCGTGTTTATGCACATTGGGATATGGAAGATTAGAGAAACGTTTTGTTTACAGACTTTTTACGAGATAATTACCTGAAGGCCGCCAAAGCGTATGGAAAAAGCCTGGGGAATGCTATGGCCAATCTTACTTAACTCCTAGGTGTAATTTGGTTGTGAAGGTTTAATGGTATGGGGCTGCATTTCTTTGAAAGCACATACATATCTTGTTATGTTAGAATCAGGTGGCCTTAATGCTGACAAATATATTAGCAAATGTAGTAGAAAACAAGTGTTACCTCATATTCATTTTGTAGGTAAACATTTTCTGCTAATGTAGGATAATGCTTAGCAGCACATAGCCAGGATGACAACGTAATACTTTACAGATATTGGTATTTAGTTACTAGCCTGACCTCCTAGAAGTTCAGATCCTAACCCGATAAAGCATTTGTGGGTCAACTTGGAAAGGGTGCTTAAGTAAAATTATGACGATTTTATAAATGTGGTAGTGTTCCAACAGGCGTTTAGAAACAAGCTGGAACAAATACCGCAAGACGAGATTGCTGCTTTGATCCAGTCTATACCAGAAATGATGAGATCTGTTATTGGAGCTCTAAGAGGAAATACTTGATTTTAGTATATATATTTTAAAAATATTTTATCTCTTTGATTGAAAAATTTCTTCTTCTTCTTCTTCACTGGATTTACAACTAGAGGTAAGTCTTCGCCGCATTCATTATCGCACTCCATTTTCTACGATCTTCTGCTTCTATTTCCCATTGTTGTACTCCAATTTCAGATAAATCGGTTTGAAAATCACTCTTTTATCTTTTTCTTGGTCGGTCTACTGATGTTCTACCATCTAGTCTTTCAAAAAACACTGTCTTTAACATTCTGTCATCCTTTGATCGTACCACGTGAACTGTCCATTTTATTCGGTTTGCCTTGATATGTTTAACTATGTTTTCAGTTTCGTACAGAGGGCAACAATTCAGCATTGCGGCGTCTTCTCCAATCCCCTGTGAATTCATCTCTTTGAGGGCCAAATATTATTATGAGAACCTTTATTTCAAATACTAGAAGCTTATTCATTTCCCGCTGGTTTAGAGTTGAGAATAATCGACTTATGCAGTATTACTTTGGATTTTGTTTTTATCAGCTTCGATCTTAATAATGTTTCACATCTTCACCTAACTAACAAGCTTGCAGGAAGAACACTGAACGTCCAATTCGAAAACACCACACTGGCCTACAATAAAACACCAAAGTACCTTGGGGTGACTCTTGATAGAACTCTATCTTTCAAGGAACATCTGTCAAAAACAGCGCAAAAACTTAAATCCAGAAACAACATCATCCAGAAGCTGTGCGGCACAACATGGGGAGCATCGGCTTCCACCTTGCGATCATCTGCCCTGGGCCTTGTTTCCTCAACCGCGGAATACTGCTCTTCAGCCTGGCTTAACAGCCCACATACACACAAAGTAGAAGCCCAATTGAATAACACAATGAGAATGATTGCTGGTGTTATCAAATCCACCCCTAGAGGTTCACCTCAGGCTCCCAGTCCTGAGCCACATTCCACCACCCAGACTACGGCGTATACACTCCCTTACTAGTGAGTACCAAAAGATACTTAGCAACGAGACACTGCCAATGCATCAAGATATAGATGCTGCCAACGGTAACCGTTTGCGCTCCAGGCGACCGCCAATAAAAACATCACAGATTGCAGTGGAAAATGAGTTAAACTTAACGACCACTTGGACTCGAGGATGGATGGAACAACTAAATAGCAACTTACCCTCCATCATACAAAAATCACCAGGTTTTGACTTACCACGCAACACATGGACTATGTTGAACCGAATCAGAACCAAACATGGTAGACGCGGTTATATCATGCACAAATGGGGTAAACGACCATCCCCACTCTGTGACTGCGGTCAACCACAAACCATCTGTCACATCACAGAACAGTGTCCCACAAGATCCTATCAAGGCAGGTCAGAGGATTTCCTAATGGCGACGCCAGAGTCGATAGAATATATAAATAAGTTAGATGTCCGTTTGTAAACATATATGTATTATGTTTTATACAAATTATGTGTAAATTTAAATGTAAATGTGTCAAGTGCCATACGATAAAAAAAGTAAAATTAATAATGTTGAAAGGGAGTATAATGCTTTATTTCCTGCAGCTATCCTGCTAAAGCCTCTTTTTCTATGTGGTTGTCAACTTGATCAGAAAAATCCTCTTGTCAGCTTCGACGATATTTTACTTATTGCATATTCTAATGCAAAATTAAACAGCGACGGTGACAAGGGGTATCCCTGGCTAAGTCCTGAACTTATACCAAATGGCATCGATGTTTTGCTTCCTACCTTTACTTGCGTATATGAGTCTGTCATGCAAATTTGCGGTAATTCAACTAATTTTCTTGGTATTCCCATTTCTAACATTGCTATCCCAATTTGCTTCTTTTTATGAAATCATTATGCTTGCTGGAAGTCTACGAAAATTTTGAAAAATATCTTACTCCGGAATAAAAAAATTCTAAATTTTTATTTGTTGGGGCAATATTTTTTATTTTTTTATTTTATGGTTTGTTATTGAACATACAATAAAAATAATTTATTAGAATGGTATTCTAATAATTTTTATTTTAGTTATAATAAACTTAGTGTCCGGTTACTTTTGCTGGTCAGTGTATATTACCATTTCCTTTTATTTATCCAGTATTTGACATTGGCCTCCCCTTCCTGTTTTCATATCCCTCTTTCCTGGGCTATGCTCATCCATTTTATTCCTACATATCCTCCGATATGATCTGCCTATTTTTTAAGTCGTCTCCCTCTTCTTTGCTTGTATTCCTGTGGTTTCCAGTAAATTATTTTTTATTCCACCATTTTCTGTCTACTATTGATACCTGCAAATTTCCTTTAAGTCTAGTTCATGTTTAAAGAAAGCTGAAGTGTTCAAATATCCAAAATAGGCTTACATTGTCTTTTAACTGATAAGCCTTTACAAACATTTTATAAATATTATTTATAAAATTTATAAAATGTCCATATTATTATCTTTTATACTATATAAATGTTCGAATCAATGATAATACAATTTATTTTTCTTTTATTAACTTCAGTCTTCATCACGGACGATCAATTCATCTTAAAGTAAGTCTTTAAATAAGATGCTAATTAAATCCCATTGATGGCATAAACTTTAATAAAATAATTCCTTCCACTCTGTGTGTAACGAGAAAATCCACGAGAAGAAAAGTTACGAAGTATCCGAAACTATAATAAAGTAACCGCATAAAGTTGAAACATTCAATCTGTTTTAATCAACCTGGGAGCAAGGAGGTTTTCCATCAACGAGACCGGGGGTAGAAAGCGAGACCAAACAGCCGTCGTCCTTCTCCAACGCGAACGAGTTACGATAGCTGAATTTCACTTGTCTCTCCTTAATTGTATTAGTTAGGAGCTCGTGTACATTCGCCCATCTTCCTGTTTCCTCTTATTTCCGGTAAAAAGCTATCTTATTTAGGTCTGGACGCCTGTGTTCATTTCAAAATGGCCGCCTTGGGTGTCGTCAATGTAATTACAAAATGAATTGTCCAATGGCGGGATCTCGGTTGCCATGACAGCCTTGATTAAAACAAGCGAATGTCTCCGCGTATCGCCATGGTAACTGCTCTGCCGCTAGATGTCTCCGGAGACGTCTGTTAAACGGAGACTCGGCTTATTTTATGAACTTTTTTATGGGGGCTGAAACCGTTTATATCAGTTAGAATGCGTTTTGTTTTAACTGAAACGAGAACGGTTTAACTGACGAATGATGCTCGGCTTGCTCTCTAATTAATTCGAGTTTATAATTTTGAATGTTTGGGTTGCTGTGCTGTTATGTTTATGTGTATGACGTATACTCGTTTTTTGTACAAAATAGAAATTTGATGTATATACGGGGGACAATTAAAAAGTTCGTTTAAAAATAATCGGTTAAAATAAAATCGCGCACGAAAATATTTTAAAACATTTAACATGTATGTTACATGAGTACTTTAGTATTTTGTTTTGTTACAGAGGTATAGAAAATGCTAGAAATTACTCTTGAACACTAATAATGTTTATCTCAGTACCTAAATTTATTAGAGTAAGGTAGTATTATTACAAGGCTTTAATAGCGAAAGTTTTAATGTCGGTCTATATTTTGCTATAAATTTTTTGTCATGGATCCCAAGTGGAACTCAAGAGGTAATCGGCAGGTGATTTGTCATACAATACAAGTTAACATCACTCCTCAGAATTTTATGATATCTCACTCTTATTAAAGATATTCCAAGAATTTATTTTGAAAATTTTGGTTTATTGTCAAGTTTTTTAAGTGTCTACCCTTCGACTTTGTACAATTCCACTGTAGAGCTTAATATGCTCACCTGTTAATTTTTTTTGTGCATTATGACCCCGTTATTCTATGATTATACTATTTGTTGAATATTTGTCGAGACTGCAGCTAAATGTATTTTTTTTTTAATCTTGAATATGTTGCCTGTGCAAGTACATTTCAAATAGGTGAAAAGAAAATAATAATAAATAGGTGAAGAAGAAAACTTCACCTCCAAAAATGCCAGTAATTCCTGGATCTTCCCCACCTACAGGTAAAAAGAAATAAAAATAAGACTTAGTTACAATTAATTTATTCTACCACCAACGTTTCGCATACCATGATTTGCTATGCATCTTCAGGTCAACGGTACATGGTAAACTAAATGCTAAAAATATATTAAACCCGTATGGGGTGCTGTTTGGCACATCATATACAGCAATTATGCCAATATCATATGTATGTGATTATTAAATATAAATTTAAATTAATTAAATAAAAATTAAGTGAAAAATAATTTAGTAAAATTAAAATTAAATAAATATTAACAAGAAAAATGTTACGATTTCCTACCTGGCAAAACTGAATTTAAATTTTTACCACTGTGCCCTTTACAACTTGCAAAGCAAACAGCTTGATGAATTACTCGGCAAGGGAATCTAAAATGTACATTCCACATGCCGTTCATCATGGTCAAAATTCGTAGTGAATTCAGTTTTTGGTACTCCAAACAGAGTAAAGAAATAAAACATAAAGACGGTATTAGATTTTTGTTTCGATGCAGGGCAGCGGCAAGCCGCTTATACGTAGATATGCGGATACAAGGATTACTATTAAATCTTTAAGAAAAAATAGTTAATTTATGCGTTATGGTAAACTGGTTACAGGTAATCATAGGTTTTACTGCAACTATTTAACAAATAAAGGGATAGTTCTTGAAGGGAAAATATATTAACAACTAAGTTGTTAATAAAAAACGGCCATAAAATCTGGCTCAAACTTAATATTTTTGGTATAGACTAATTAAAATTGTAAAGGTTGACTATTTTATCAAATAATATATAAACAAAAATTATTAGTGTAATAAATTTTTAAAATAAGGTTTTGATAACATATGAAGTAGCACATTACATACTATGGTATTAAAGAAAATAAGGGTGTCACTATCCCCTAGAGGGGCTTCATCGAAATACCAAAACATCAATACCATTAGCTTTTAGAACAAGTTTAAAAATCGATGTATTTTCTTTCTCCTGATTCTGACTTTCTCCTCTCACTGTATGTATATCTGTTAACCAATAAAAAAACTTGTAAAAATCTGTAAAAAACTCTCATCAATCTGTAGTAATAAATACAAAGATATTTTTAGTGCTTTGTCAAGAAGGTTTTTGAAAGTTGTATTAATAAACTTTAAATGACATTACTAATCGTTACTTTCAAGGACAGAAAAATAATGTTACGAACATGCATTCAGCATAGACCGTCTAACGGTTGCATCTCGAAGCAGCATCTCGGGCTTCGAGAACCTTCGCGATGTATGAGCGCTATTTTTCAAACAACGAATTAGAGATGAGGCTACCCCAGAAGATTCGAGAATAATAGAATAATTATTTTTGATATATATATATATATATATATATATATATATATATATAATATATATATATATATAATATATATATATATATATATATATATATATATATATATATATATGTGTGTGTGTGTGTGTGTGTGTGTGTGTTGTGTGTGTGTGTGTGTGTGTGTGTAATCTCACAACAGTTGCTGTTACGGGAAAAGTATTGTTCGTCGGGAACATCCGCGTAGTTCGGGGGTGATCGCTGTACGAAAGAACATTTAAAAAGCACGTGTGTGGCTGACCTAAAGATGCTGCTAGTAGAACTTTCAGTGAAACAGTTGCGTGAGTAACTAGAAGAACGCGATGAAGACTGCAGCGGGTCCAAGAATATACTCCAAGAGCGACTGAAGACTGTTCTCAACAAGAATGGAGATGACCCCTAGACATTCCAGTTCCACTCAGCAGATGAAGCAGTTTTAACTAAAATAATGGATGGAAAATTCGAAACTGTTTCGAAAAAATTCGATGAAACGTCTCAAATGGTTGAAGAAACTTCTCAAATTATTAAAGAAACAGCTAGACAAAACGACGAAAAATTCGAAAATATACCTAGAAGATTCGACGAAGTATGTAATCAAAACAATGAGAAATTTTAAGAAGTCTCAAGAACATTCGATACAGAAGATACAGAAAACTGTAAACGACAAGATAGAAGACGTAGAAGAGAAGATCAAACAATTAGAGACCATGATAACTAAAACGAAAGTGCCACCACCCGTTAATACGGTAGCCTTAGATCCAGTAGTGAAAGAAGAATTACCTAGAGACGAAATGGAACATCATATGAGATTCAAATTGCCACCATTTGATGGAAACTTTTCTTGGTCCATATAGCTCAGACAATTTGAAGCTATTGCGACAGCCAATTATTGGACAGAACAAAAACACGCTGTTTCCTTAACTGCTGCTTTACGAGGTAATACGGCAGATATCCTAAGATCGATTCCTAAGGGCCAAGAAAAATGTTATCAGACTTTGTTAACTCGACTAAATAAACGTTACAAAATACAAATAAAAAGTAGAATCTAACGAGCAAGTAAGAGTTTGTAAGAATTTGAAACATATGTTGCTCGTATAGCGCTGTTAACCTATTCAGATGCACCAGACAACATATTGGAAGAAATTGTTGTAGATACCTTCATCAATGGGTTTAGAGACAGTAAACTACAAAAAACTTTACGACTAGCAAGACCGAAAGTTTTAGATGAAGCGTTATCCATTTACTTGGAACATGTAGTTCAGAAAGTTATTTAAATGCTGATACTCAGTTAAGACGGCCATACAGTTTAAATCGTAATTATTGTCTTGAATTAGAAGAACGACTTTGCCCCGTGAGACGAATCACCGTTAATAATGATCAATGGCAGCCTTAACAGCTACAAGACGCTTAAGCTGATGATCCATGTATAAAAAGAGTATTGGATTGGATGCGCCAAAGTGAAAGACCTTCTTGGCAAGACATAAGTGCATGTGGTCCTGAAGTCAGGTGTTACTGGAGCCAATGGAATTGCCTAGTGCTAAAAGATGATATTCTTTATAGAACCTTTGAAAACGATGATGGTACAGAATCAGTTGAATGTATCTAAAAGTAAAGTGTCAGAAGTATTGCGTCAGTTACATGACGGTGCATCAGGAGGACACTTTGATATTACGAAGACTCTGCAAAAGGTTCGAGAACGGTTCTATTGGGTGAACTGTAAAGATGATGTAAGAAGATGGTGCAGGAAATGTGAACTGTGTGCAACCAGTAATAGTCCAGTTGGGAAAAAGGGGGCACCCATGAAACAGTACAATGTTGGTACTCCTATGGAAAGAGTAGCAATCGACATTCCACGTCTACTTCCAGAGACAAATCATGAAAATAAATATATCCTGGTAGCTATGGATTATTTTATGAAACGGACTGAGACTTACGCGATACCAAATCAAGAAGCTGCTACTTGTTGAAGTTGCAGAGGTACTTGTTGAAGAATTTTTCAGACGATTTGGTGTTCCTTTGGAGATCCACTGGGACCAAGAACTAAACTTCGAGTCAACCCTTTTCCAAAACGTTTGTAAATTAATTGGTGTCAATAAGATCAGAACGACACCCCTGCATTCTCACTGCATGAACCAAACGATGGGCAAACACCTGTCCAAAGTTGTATCAGAGCATTAAAGAGATTGGGACCAGCACATTCATTTATTCTTAATGGCATACCGCTCGGCTGTAAATGAAACTACAAGTCAGACTCCAGCTTGCCTGATGTAAGGTCGTGAAGTTCGTTTGCCCTGCGACCTAGAGTTTGGCTGCAGACCTTCCGAAGAACATGTTGCAAGCAAAGATTATGTCGACCGCCCGAAGTTAAGAATGAACAACATTCATGAACTTGCCCGACAACACATCCAGTTAGCCAGTGACAGAATGAAGGATCAATACGATTCTCGAGGCAAGAATGAAAGCTATGAAGTAGGTGTTTTTTTGGTTTTATAATCCACAACGTCGTCGTGGCTTGTCTCCCAAACTGCAAAGATAATGGGAAGGTCCGTATGAAATTAAAAAGAGAATAAATGACGTAATATGCCGAATTAAGAAGTTACGAAATGTAAACCAAAAGTAGTTCACATAAATCGTCTTGCACCTTATGCTGGCTCAAATAAAACAGAAGAAGCACGAACCCTTCAACATGAGATCAAAGATGACCAGCGACCAAGCTTTAATGAGTTTATATCAAATTACGCAGAGAGAAAGAGTGTTAGATTCGGTGTGAAGACAGAAGTTTAGCAGGACCGTTTTAGTATTCCGCATAACGTCTCTCTAGCCCACTGTGTTGCCCAAGATCTTGAGAAGACTAAAAGAATCTCCGCGAAGAGAATCTTCGCGAATGCCAGCACCATTTGTCAAACAAAGAATTAGAGTTGGGACTAATATAGAATAGTAGAATATATAGAAGATTCGAGAATAATAATTTTTGGTATACATAGGTAACCATGTTACGAGTTAGTTTAGTTGTTAGTTCGATATTATCGAACTGTAAACTTATAAATAAATATATTTATATAAATTCGAACGGCTCGTTTTATTTAAAAACGCTAGAATAATAAAATAACTTTTGTGTGTTTCGGAATTCTTTAATGTTTCTGTGAAAAGATTACGTTTTTATGCCACTATCCAAAAACCAAACAGCAAAGGTGGAGGAATACCAGAAGTGATAAAGGATACAAAACAAGTACTGATTTGTCTGCCGAAATAAGTTCAGCATAAGAGGATACATAAAAAACTAAATTGCTTCGATCTAAAGAAGGTTTAAATGCGAATATATCCAAGAGAGTCTAGATGCTTGCCAAAAAGACCTAAAAGAAAAATACACATGAATGAATAAATGGTTCGAGAAATAAGAAATGCATATATTAATTTGTTTTAAAAGGTTTATGAAAATGGAAAGAAATATAACAAACAATTTGAAACCAATAAATTAAATAAATCAAATTGGAAAATAATCGATGATAAGAGAGACACGCACCAATGATAAAATAGTACCAATTAATGCCAGGGAAAACAATGAGTTTTCAAAAACCACTGTAAGAATGTTTGATTCCAAAAATGTTCACCATTAACGAGATATTAATATCTATACAAATCACAGGATCAGGACAAAATAAAAAGTAATGAATCTTTGGATTTTAAAGATGACATTTATGGCTTTAACCGTTGCGGAAAATGTGATATAAGGTCAAGGCCCTAGATAACAAATATATTAAAGAACATTTTTAGTTCACAATAAGGAAAAGAGTAGATACTATAGGAAGGAATTATCGAGGACAACGCTAAGAAATAAAAGTAGGATCTCTTTGGAAAAGAATAAGGCATGGAGTAAAATGGGCCGCGAACGCAGTAGTATCACAATTCCTAGAGAAAGGAGAAAAAATAGTGTGACAAGAAATGTGCAGAAATAGTTGACAAAAAGAAGTTAACATAACAACAGATACAGGCCAGATGTACAAAAAGATGTCCTAGAATCGTAAACAAGATATACCGAAAGAAAAAATGAGCTTTTTAGAAGAAAACGATTAAAAAGTTGGAAGAACTAAGAGAAGCAATTCAAGTATGATACTTCCATACGCAGGTAAATAATAAAAGAAAAGGTTTCAAATAAAATATAATTTTGTGCAAAGATAGGCAAGGAAACCTCATAAGGGATCAAGCAGGTACCTTTGAAAAATGGGTAGAATATTTCAGTAACATACTGAACGAATCGGAAGACACAATACTACAGAGGGTTTCATGAATAAACCTTCTTCTTCTTCTTTGGGTGCCGTGTCCGTATTCAGACGTTGGCCGTCATCATGTTTACAATTTCCTGAAACCTTTCTCTGTCGGCTGCTGCGCGAAATAATTCTTCTAGTGTGGAACCACACCATTGTCTAATATTACGCAGCCATGAAAGGTCTTTCGACCAATTCATCTCTTTCTTTCCACTTTTCCTTGTATTATAAGGCGAAGTAAATGGTATTTAGGTCCTCTAATTATATGGCCGAAGTATTCTGTTTTTCTCCTCTTTATGGTGTTTATGAGCAGACGTTCTGAATTGATCATTTGAAGAATATTTTCATTGGAAGTGTGCGAAACCCACGATATCTTTAGGATTCGTCTATAGCACCACAATTCTAATGCTTCTAACTTGTTTAGCATTGTGGTTTTTAACGTCCATGTCTCACAACCATACAATAGGATCGACCACACATAACATTTCAGGACCTTCTTACGAATATTCATTGACAGGTTTCTGTTGCATAAAACTGGTTTCCAGGTCATAAAAGCCTTACGTGATATTTCGATCCTGGATATTATCTCTTCATCAGAGTCACAATTTACATTTAACCAGCTGCCAAGGTATTTGAAATGATTTACCCTTTCTATCTCTTCTCCATTAAGAGAAAGCAGACCTTGATCTATATGGATCTTTCCAACTGCCATCCACTTTGTCTTTGAAATGTTGATTTTTAGGCCTCTCCGATAACTTGCTTCACTGACTAGATTTAGTAATGTTTGGAGATCTTGTAAACTTTCTGCAAGAATGGCTGTATCGTCAGCGTATCTAATATTGTTGATTACTTCTCCACCTAGTCTTACTCCCTCTTGTCTGTCATCCAAAGCCTCCCTAAAGATTTCTTCAGAGTACAGATTAAAAAGAGTGGATGACAAAACACAACCCTGCCGTACTCCACGTTTGATGGGTATTTTTTCAGTGGGACTGTCTCCAATTTGGATAGAGGCTACTTGATTGTAATATAAGTATTTCAGCAGTCTTATATCATAGTAGTCAAGTCCTGCTGCCCGTAGGCAGTCGAAAAGTGTATTGTGTTGGACTCTGTCGAACGCCTTCTCGAAGTCGATGAAACAGACATAAACATTCTTTCGGAATTCACAACTTTTTTGTAATAGAACGCGCATACAGAATAGTGCCTCTCTAGTTCCTAGACCGTTTCTAAATCCAAATTGCTTATCACCCATCTTACTTTCGCATAGAAGGAATACTCGGTTTTGTATAATTCGTAAGAGTATCTTTAGTGTGTGACTCATTAAACTGATTAGTCTAAAATCGCTGCATTTGGTGGGCCTGCTTTTCTTTGGTAATATTATAAACAGTGACTCTAACCAATCATCTGGTATTTTTCCTTCGTTGTAAATTTTGTTGAAGAAAGTGCTTAAGCAGGCAATGCTTTCCTCATCCAAAAGTTTAAGTAGTTTGGCAGGGATTTGATCTGGTCCAGGTGCTTTATTGTTTTTGGCTTGCTGTATTGCCTTTTCGACTTCCGAATTCAGTATATTGGGACCTCTGTCCAACTGGTTGTCACTGGCAGTATTTGGAGCATTTTCTCTAGAAGCATCGTCAAAAAGGTCAGTGATGTATCTCTCCCATTCTTTGCACTGTTGTTCGTGATCACAAATTTTTCCATCCGCGCTTTTAAGTATGTGAGCATTTTTCTGTTTTCTAATTCCGGCAGTATATTTAAGTTTCTTATGCAGGTTGAAGCTGTCATGCTTTTTTTGGAGGTCTTCTATTTCTTTACATAAATCGCCCAAGACAATGAATAAACCAAGACGATGAAATATTCAGGGTCAGTCTTCCAGAAAGTCAAGTAGAGATACCATCAAAACTTTTATAAATAACTAGGCCCCAGGAGCAGATGATATAGGGGTTTTTGAAACAAGGAGGGAAATAAAATGAATTAGCCAATTAAAAAGGTCATTAGGAATTCTTATACAAAAATCGTTAGAAATCAAATAGATTACATTTTAGTAAATTAAAGATTCCGAATCAGATTTAAATATTTCAAGACTTATCTTGGAGCAGAATTGGAAATAGAACACGTTCCATTGGTGGCAGTATTCCAAGTCAAACTCAAAAGAGTACAGAAAAGAAAATCAGAATCATAAAATCTTAGAATGCCAAAAGACCATAATACGACAATCATGGTCCAAGCCACGTTATACGAGCAATTAACTGCAACTAGAGACGAATCGAACGAAAAACAAACAAATAAATAGATTACAGAAATAGTTTAAAATTTAAAGGATAAATGCTTAAAGGCAAATAATTGAATAACCGATGACATCCTAAAACAAATAGACGAAAGTCACAATGTACATAGAAAAGTTAACCAGTTCACAGGTAGATTAAGATGAAGACAAAAAGAACTATAACTGATTCTGATAGAAATGTCATCTAAAATAAGAAACTGGTGAAACTAAAGACCAAAGCGATAACACCTTTGAGCTAAAAGCAAACGTAAATGGTTAACCAAAAATATTCCAGGAAGTTTATTCTACAATAGCATGGCTAAAGGATGGTAAAGCAGCAGGACCCGATAATATACAAGCAGAATTACTCAAAATGATAGACAAGGAATAAATCGCAATAATCAAAAAAAATACTACAACTCTAGAGAAATACCGACAGAATGGCTAAAGTCTGAGTGTACTGCACTTTTAAAACAACGGAAGCCAAAAAATGCGAAGAATACCATAAGATATGCCTCATGAGTCATCCCCAAAATTGTTTTTAAAGATAATCCATGAGAGAATTTACAATCTGTGTGAAAATAAAATTTCTCCCAACCAATGCAAGCATTATTTCAGAGATAAATAGACGTCAACTGCGACGTATACGCTACAGCACGACAAGATGATGCAGGAATTATGAACCAATATCTAAAAATAATTGAAGGTGAAGACCTCTAATCTTTTATCTTGATATCGTGAAAGCATATTTATCGAACCTTTGCACGAAGCTAAAAAAGACATTCTTGTAAATGGGTACCGGCAAAAACACATCAGATTTGCAGATAACACCATAGTATTTGCGGACAACCTAGAAGCCCTAGAAGTCCTTGTGAACAAAATCAAGTATTAAAGTCAACAATATGGACTTAATATAAACGTAACGAAGACTAAGCTCATGATAATTAGCGAAAAAAAAAATAACAGAGGGTCAACTCTACGTCAACCACGCAGTAGTAGAAAGAGTGACGCCCTACAACTAACTTGGCACCAAAATAAATGAAGAATGAGCCAATAACCAAGAGATGAGCGTGCATTGGAAAATCTAGATCCACCTTCAACTAGATGAGGGCATTCTTCAAAAACCGCAACGTTTCTCCTGCTTTAAAAGAAAGAATGCAGAGATGCTATGTCTTCTCTGTTCTTTTTTATGGTGTTAAATCTTGGACCTTGAACGAAGATACGTGCAAAAGATTGGGAGCATTTGAGAAGTGGCTATATCATAGAATATTTAAGGTATCGTGGACTGACCAAGTCACAAATGAGTAGGCACTATGAAGAATGAAGAACCGAGAAGTACTGACCACCATAAAATCTAGAAAGTTATAATACGTCGGATACAATAAGCGAAATAAATCCAGATATGCCCTCCTATAAGCCATCCAGCAAGCAAAAATATTTGAAAACCGAGGTCCAGGAAAAAGCAGAACATTTTGGTTAATTAATCCTAGATCCTGGTCCATCACAGATACTTTTTCACTTAAAATCGCAAAACACTGTGTTTTTCTGCTTTTTAATTTTTTTTCTTTAGTTTATATGATTTTTTAGAAAATCGTCTACTTCTCAATTTTTTTGCTATGTCCTTTTGTTTTTTCATCGGCACGTAGAATTTTTACTTAGCGACTTTCTCGATTTCTTTAATTCTAGTAAGTAACTAAGTAAGTCATTTAAGTAACTTCAAATTTACTTAATTTGTTTACCTTAACTTTTTCTTAAGTCGAAAATTGGAAAACTAAAGACCCATCAGCCTACTGTCATATCTGTTTAAAATACTCACCAAAGTCATAACTACTAGACTAACAAGGAAATTAGACGAATACCAACCATATGAACAAGCAGGTTTTAGAAATCTTAGGCTATTCAACTTCCGATTACCTGTTAACCACAAAAATATTAATAGAAAAATGTAACGAATACAAGTTTCCAGTTTTCCTAGCATTTGTAGACTATGAAAAAGCTTTCGATACCATAGAACACACGGCCGTAATAAACGCAATGCAAAATTGTAGAATAGACAGCAGATATATTAACTTAATAAAAGAAACTATGAACCAAGCTACAGCTACATACTATCTAAATGAAAATGAACACACGAACCCTGTACCATTAAACAGGGGAGTCAAACAGGGAGATACTTTATCACCCAAACTGTTCATCTTAGTTTTGGAGGACGTTTTTAAAAACCTAAATTGGAAATATAAGGGAATAAACATCAATGGCCGCTACCTCAGTAATCTACGATTTGCAGATGACATAATCCTAATAGCTACTGACCTACAAGAAATGCAAACCATGCTTTTAGAACTACATACCGAATCTTCTAAAATAGGACTGAAAATGAATTTAACCAAAACAAAAGTCATGCATTCCGAAGATAACGTGACAATAATAAATGATAAAGTTATAGAAAAAGTTGAAGAATATATATACTTAGGACAAAAAATAATACTAAATAGGGAAATTCAAACTGAAGAAATAAAAAGAAGAAGAAAGTTAGCTTGGGCAGCATTCGGTAAACTGAACTATATACTCAGAAATCAACAAATTCAATTACATCTTAGATCTAACGTTTTTAATGCATGCATTATTCCGATATTAACATATGCGGCACAAACATGGACAATCACAAAAAAGAATGTGAATATACTTAGAGTCACTCAACACGCGATGGAAAGAGCAATGCTAGGTATATCACTTAAGGGCATGAAAACAAACACATGGATAAGACAGAAAACCAAAGTCACCGATGTGGTGCAAAAATCATTAAAGTTGAAATGGGAATACGCTGGACATGTAGCTAGGAGCGATCTAAACAAATGGCACAGATTAATTTTTTCCTGGAGACCATACCAACACAAAATACCCAGAGGCAGACCTCCTAAGAGATGGACAGATGATCTGAAACGGACTGCCGGGAAAAATTGGCTACAAGTAGCGTACAATAAAAAACAATGGAAAGGAAGACTTGAAGAGGCTTATGTTTAGATGTGGACGTGAATGGCTAGACGAAGAAGAAGAAGAAGAAGAAGAAGAAGAACTTTTTCTTATTCTTATTTTGTTAACTTCTTCTTATTTTATTATATCATCATTAATTACTTCGTTCCTGAACATCTAAACTATACACTTAACTGTTTGTAAATATACAGGGCGCGGTAAATAAACGGCCAATTAGATATATCTCGAGAACTAAAGGTAACTGAATCATTCAAATTGGAATGAAGGGGTTTTGGAAAGTGACCTATTTAATGAAAATATTGTCATCTATTTGCTACTTTCGGTTAAACCAAAAGTTACTTATAACTTGGTTTTTATTATGGGCCACCCTGTATATGTAGTCAGCGTTATTCGAGATTCTTCGAATCGAAAGAAAAAAATCTTCCTGACCTAAAATATCATCACTATTGCTATATGCTTTTTTAACACCTTCGTATACTCAATTATTCAAGTCATTTCCAGCCCTTGGTAATTTCATTAAGGGACTTAATTAAACACATATCCGAAGTGTATAAGAGAACCATTACATCGACGATTTTTCTTAATAATCATCCCTCAGATTCTCCCTCTGTAACATCAAAACCATCCCTTTATATTCCTTGACGACACCACGTGAGGAAAAACGAATTAAGTGCCACCACGAATTAATAGGGGTTTCTGTTTGTTAGTTGCAACATCTAGTGCCGTAAAATAAACGGGGGTTGCCTAACTTAGTAATTGGTTGGATAACTTGCATAATTGGGTTTTTGTCGACAAACGTTGTAATGGAAAACAAGGACCGAGATAGGTGAAAATCGAATTTGTCTCTGCCTATTTTAGGATGTATCGTACAGAGACGTACTAAGATACTGATGTTATTGAATAACAAAACAAAAACTTTCAAAATTGTAAACAAAATCCAAAATAGTAACGTCTTTTAAACTTAAAAAAACACTAATATAAATCCAGGTTTTTCAGTTACATGATGAACTCTTAACCCCTTACTGCCTGTTTTTTTTAAATTTTTTATAAAAAAATTTATGATTACAAACTTGACTTTCAGATTACGGTAATAATATAAAAAAAATCCTACTTGGTTAGTTCTTAGTATTTTTTTATGTGTCATAATATATTATTATATGGCACCCTAGGCAAACAAGATTCAATAAGTAAAATTAATAAAAAAAATGACGTTTTTTACTTTCTACTTATAATAATTCTTCAAAGTGAAAGTTGTGAGAACAATTTCTATCTTTGTTTAAGCAAAGAAAAACATAATCCTTCGCGCATTTTTTAAAGCTTTTTGAATTACAGGGATATTTGCATCTTTGTCTTTCACTACACCATAATGGAAGATGACCATATCCATCTCTTCGTACATCTTGTATTGAAATATCTTAGAATATCGGTTGCTAGACCCTTTCTTTTCTTGTTTTGTAAATTTTCCATATCTCCAACTTTATTAACTTTGCATAAACACTGTTCTACTGACATTTTGAAATCTGCCAGAGGTAAATTATTATACTCATTGTCACTTCTTCAAACAATCAACGCATTGACAGTCATAAAATCAATAATATGAAAAAATATACGAATGTATAATTTTTTGGATCTGAGTTTGCTCGTATAATATCCCAATATTGAATCAAGGAGATCTACTCTCCCCATAATAATATACTTGTAGTAAACCATTACAGCTTTTGGACATGGAACCATTATAATATAATAAGCATATTATATTATTATGTGTCTTATCATATTGTAAAAACCGTTTAAATTCAACTGTTGGCATACTCCCAGCATATATTGATAAAATGTTTATTAATTTGTCATACCATGTAACAACAGATATTTTTGTACCATCAATGGTGGCGACTTTCTCTACCATAGTTCCTTGGCCGTATTTTTTTAATTCAGTCTCTTTTGACATGTTACTGTTTGGCACTCTATTTATTCTAAGTGTTCCTAGTGGTAACATACCCTATCTCGTTAGATACATTTGCAATGGGATGCTGTTGAAACAATTATTAAAGAATATTTTGTGATTTGTAAGTCTTGATACTGATTGCGTTAGCCGCAGAACCACATTTGAACTAACCCTTAAATCACGAAAACCATCGGGTAAAACATTAGTTTGGCTTCCTTCAAAAATTTCGTAATGGTAGAAAAATCCGTTGACACCACTAAGAAAAAACGCCTTGTATCCCCATTTATGGGGTTTTTACGGATTATATTGTTTTACAGATGAACGCGCCTTTGTTGGAATTGTCTGCTCATTTATGGCTAAAAATTTCTCTTTCGGAACTTTGAGCTATCTGAACTGCTTTATGTTTCTAGGATAATAATATCTGATTCATCTATTATATTATCTTCATAGACTGACTCTGGGGTTAATATAAAAAAAGAAATATCATTATCTGATAGCCCTTTATCCTCACTACCATCTGGTATATCTACTACCACAAGAGTTTTACCATAAAACTATTTTGGATCAATTATCTAAAATAAAATAAGAAAAATAATACCTGGTTTAGAATGTATATTGTGCCATATATGTAAAAGAGTTTTGCACAACAGTGCATATTGTGGCAAATGTGACACAAGCATATTTTTGATCAAAAAAGACCAAAATATAAAGAAATACGTTAAGAAATACTTACAGAAATTCTTTCGTGGAAGTACATCGTTGATATCGTATATTTGTTGTACAAAAATATTCATTAGAAACTTCGATAATTGAATATTGAACTGCACAACTCTTATGAACAGTTGCCAGACCGTGGCTATTTGTAAATTTTCGTAAAAGTTCACTTTGCTGCATTGATATGGCGCTTTTCTACCGGTTATACGAAATATGTGCTCTATGGAAATTATTTTGAGATAAATCAAAAATAAAATCAGACAAATGGAATGGCACATTGGCAATAAATCCAGACGTAACACTGGAAAACAAGGTCTTTATTTACAAAGCTTCTTCTTTTTCTTCTTCTTTTTATGTAGACATAGCTGTGTCTGTTTTTTAATGTACGTCCAGTAGGTTGTCGTTATGTCCAATATTCAAAAAAATTTTGTAGAAGGTGTAGTATAGTGTGTGTTGTGTTGCATTCAGTTGCTACTTTTTTCCATGGATATATGGCAACATCCCTATCCATGTATTTTTTGTTCGATTGATTTTACAACGGAGGTCGCTGTTGAATAAAAATAATAAACATGTCTATACAAATATAGAAAGTATGCCAAATATGAAATATGTCCCCATTATGGAATATCCCAAGGTTGAACACTTAAAATAAGCATAGAAATATCCGATTATGTCTTGCATGTTTAGAAAGTTTAAGTTTAATTTTCTGATATTGCAATTTAACATTAACCTGTTGCAAATACTTTGATTTGGCCAATGTACCTTATATGGAATACTATACTGTCCCTATGATGGAATATTCCATATTAGGTACACTTAATTTTTGACTATAAGTAAATCTACATATGAGTTCTGTTAAATACTATCTAAATTAATTATTTATATTTTTTAGAGTAATACCATGGGTCGTAAAAAATGGAGTAAAGAAGATATGGTTCGTACCATCCAAGCTGTGCGAAGTAAGGAGATGGGATACAAAAAAGCCGAAGATATATTCAATTTTCCACGCACTACATTATTTCGTCTATCAGCTAGGACGAATGCTACACCAGTCCAGGTTGTTGAAACAAAATTAGGAAGATCTCTAGTGCTACCAAAAAACTTAGAAAATCAGTTGGTAGACTATCTACTTTTAATGAAAAAAAAAGTTTTACGGGTTAACAAGTAATGATTTTAAAAGTATGGCTTATCAGCTGGCTACTGTTGGTAAAATACCCAATCCATTTTCAAAAGACAAGAAAAGTGCTGGAAGAAAATGGTTGAATTTATTCCTGAAACGACACAAAGATAGAATTTCTGTCAGGAAGCCAACTGGAACGACCATCCGTAGAGCCAAAGGCTTTAATAAGGCAAACGTGACACATTTCTTTGATATTTGGCAGCATTTGAAAATCATAATTATTCAGCTGATAGAGTATTCAAAGTGGATGAGACTGGATTAAGTATTGTTCAGTCTAAAATCCAATACGTTCTTGCGATTAAAGGCTCAAAGCAGGTAGGAGCATTAACTTCTGTAGAAAGAGGTTCTTTAGTCACAGCAGTCTTGTGTATGAGTGCTGGAGGAACTTTTGTTTCACCATATCTGATTTTTACAAAAAAAACCCAATGTTTTATTGAAAAAGGGTGCTCCCCCTGGTTCAAAAGTTGTGTGTCATCCAAGTGGATGGAATCAAATCCATATTTTTACACAGTGGTTCCTACATTTTATTAAAAAAGTGAAACCATCACAAAACGATCCAATATTGCTAGTGTTAGACGGACAGATACAGATTGTCGGAATTTATAAATGATAAATGTAGCAAGGGAGAATTTTGTTGACATAGTGTGCTTGCCCCCTTATTCTACCCACCACATGCAGCCCTTAGATAAAATGTTAACGGGACCCTTAGACACCCATTATAGTGAGATGTTGAGATTATTTTTAAGGTCAAATCAAAGACCAATTACACGTTATGACATTACTGAGAAAATATTAACGACAATAGTGTAGATTAAAATGAATTTGTAGGACCCAAAATATTAAACCGGTGCCAAACTTTCAAAAACAGACAGGACCTCGAAGGGAAGGGCACCTCGAAAATCAGCGATTATTACCTCGTCTCCATACAAAAATGCTTTAAAAACTTTAATAAATTCTTCTTCAAAACAAACCAGAATAGTAAAGCAGAAAGTACTAATGGAATCATTAGATAACCAACAACCATCCTCTAGTTACCAGTATCTACATAAGACGAAGAGAAGACAATATTTCAAGATTCATCTTCAGAATCCAAAGTTTTAAAAAAGATTCTTCCGATGATGATGATATGATAGATCTTGCAGCAGACAATGATAAAGAAGAAGATGCTCTTTGTTTTTATTGCAATGGAAATTTTTGAAAGACAGAATAGGAGAGAAGTGGATTGTTCCGGGTGTGAAACTGATATCTTTATTTGTGAGATTTGCAAAGACAATTAATATGTTTTGTCAAGGAATAGAAAGTATCTAAATACTAATAAGTTAAAATATAAAAATAAAGGATTTCGTAAAATATATAGTGTTTTATTTTAAATCTCATTTTTTATTTAAATCCATATTACTGTGTTCCATATTAGGATCACAGCATATTCTACATTAAGTACATATTCTACATTAGGTGCAAAATTTACCTTTTTCATATGTCACTTTTTAACTATTTTTTATGCAGATTTTCTTATTTTTAATATTAAAATCTAATATATAAAACATTATTTTAAGAAACAAAAAAATTCCAAACCAAATTCAAAACGGTATTCCATATATGGCGCACCTCCTCTACTTATTATTTTTTCGATGTGACAAAATAATAAACCATAACCAATTTACACTATATAAAGACAATATATTGCGCAATATGACTCAATTGGTTGGAAAACGTTACTTGGCTCAACGATGGGAGAACCTGCGCGGCAGGAAACACTCAAATTAACGGTAGGACTGCTCAAAACGGCTAGGCCTCTTCCAAATGCTTCCTTGTGAATCCTACTTATTTAGCGCTGATGGGATTTTAGCCCAATTAAGCATAGACAACTTTCAAAGCAAATAATAAAATAGATACCAAATAAAAGAACTAAAAAGGGAAGACCAAACCAGGCATGTTTAAGAAGCGTTTAAAGAGCAATTGCGGAGAAGACTCTTCAGTCTGAAGATTGGAACAGGTGAGAATGAAAATTGGGAACCAAATTGGGAAAATTTTTGACGTCATCTATGTGAGCGTGATGACGTTATTGCTAAAATTTTTAAATAGAAAGGGGGGTATTGAAATACATCATTTGAAAGGTCTTTTAAATACCTATTCAGTTATATCAATATGTCTGAGTATTTGATGTTTGTAATTGTTTAAAAAAATTATTAAATAATTATTATTACAATAAATATTTATTAAGTATTGATACGATGTATTATTGCCACCCAAAAATAAATTTTATAAAGGCCATCACTGGTAATGAAATGTCTTTTTATCTACTTTTTACCTTTTTAAAAAAACTAGTTACCTTATCAATATGAACATTGATAGTTGGACATTCAAACCTAATTATCTATCTGTCAAATGATTAATAGTATTATTGTAGTAAACGTATTCAAAAAATCTTTATATCTTTAAACATGAAGCTAACTGAAACGCAAAGAACTGAAATTCTCATAATGATTGGTTATGGAGATAAAACACGTACGCAGAAAGAAGTATGTGCGATATTTAATAATAAATACCCCCGTCGAGAACCAATTTCACAATCCACTGTAGGCAAAATTGAGAAAAAATTTAGAGAAACGGGTCATGTGAAAGACCTTCAGATCAGGAGAATACATTTTTGATATAATATAATTCTAAAATATTGGGGAGGGAAAATACATTTCATGTTTTTATTAGGTTTTTTAAATAGGATATAAAGAGTCTGACCAAACTCACTTTTTGATATAATATATTTTTTAATACAATACATTTTGATATAATACAATTTTGATATTGGGGAGGGAAATAAATTTCATGTGGTTTTTAAAACATATAAGGAATATGTAACAACTCACTTTTTATCTATGATATAAATGGTACTAGATTTATCAGTTTTGATATCTTTACCATACTGTCACTTGTATCTCATTCTAGTAGAACTAAGTTAAATTAAATTACTAACTTTTAGTGTTAAGACTTTGGCTACCATATAGACTATTCTAGGTTTTACTAATATTTCACACTTTATTTGGCCAGTGGTAGTGACTATTCGCTTGTTGAGGGGCTATTAGGTCCTATTGTATCTTTACACCAGCCACTACCACTGTTATTTAGTTTTGCATTATATGTAAATTGTTAATACATATATATATCTATATACACGTTTTTATAAATACATTGATTGTTACTATTTTGAGTTTTATTTCAGTTTCTACTAACCAGTATATAATATAGCAAGACAAGATTAGTATTTAGTATTTTGTATTTCAGGTTATTATCTCCAGTATCATTTGTTTCCAGTCATTTGTTACTTCAAAATCTCAACTATCGTTAAGTTGGCGCTCTTCTTCCTCTCTTTTTATCGTCCTTTTTTATAAATTTATTCCCAGTGACCTTTTTTAGTTGTATCATGTTTGATATTAATAGGTCTCATTTCATTTCTTGTCCCATTAGCTCATTACCCTTGCTATCTGCTTTGTATCTTTAAAGCAACAATTCAGTGCATTGAAGCTAGCCCGAACACTCACTTGAGATTTAGTGTCTCTTTGGCCATTTAACTTTATTCCTCTGAGCTTAGCCATATTTTTAGTATTTTCATTACCTCTCTTCCAGTTCTTCTGAAATTTGGAAGTTCTACACTTCCTAAAATCCAATACTCCCGGGGTGTTGAGGTTTCAATTGGCATTGAAATTGTTTCTACTCCCTGTAGAAAACCAATATCTGAAAACCAACAAGTAGACGTTCTGTTAGCTTTTCAAGATAATCCTCATAACAGTTCACGGCAAGTAGCATTAGATAATGACATGGACCATTCAACAGTTCTTAAACAGCTAAAGAGGGAAAAGTGGCATCCCTACAAAGTAAGTTTAGTACAAGAACTTATCGAAGATGATTTTGATAGACGAAATAAATTTTGTGACATTTTAATGGAACGAAATAACAGAGATCCGATGTTTTTAAAAAAGATTATTTTCTTTGATGAAGCTACATTTCTACTAAACGGTCATGTCAATCGTCAAACTTATCGGTACTGGGCTACGGAAAATCCACACTGGATGCAAAAGTACTGTACTCAATACCCAGAGAAAATTATTGTTTGGTGGGAATAATAGATAATAGGTGTATTGGACCATACTTTTTCGAAGAAAACTTAACAGGTCCTCGATATTTAGAATTTCTTCAAAATTTCTTGCTTCCAGAATTGAACCGGTTATTTCCAAACAGAAATGATTTATGGCTACAGCAAGATGGTGCGCCTCCACACTATGCTGTCTTGGTACGCAACTACTTAAACAACGTCTTTCCAAATCGGTGGATAGGTCGAAGAGGAACAATAGAATGGTTGCTTAGGTCACCTGATTTGACTCCTCTTGATTTCTTTTTATGGGGATATTTAAAAAGTAAGGTGTATCAAAATAGACCACAAAATATTAATGAACTGAAAGAAAGAATACGTAATGAGGTTGTTCAAATAACTCCGGAAGTTTTGGAAAATGTTAGAGAAGAGTTCGCGGCACGCCTTTCTCATTGTATTTTAGCTGAAGGTAAACAATTTGAGCACTTAATTTAGGTTTCGTTGTATTTATTGGATAATACTTAATAAATATTTATTCTAATAATAAAAATTTAATTATTTTTTAAAACAATTACAAACTTTAATTACTCAGACATATTGATATGGCTGAATAAGTATTTAAAAGACCTTTCAAATGATGTATTACAATACCCCCTTTCTATTCACACATTTTCGCAATGACGTCATCACGCTCACATAGATGACGTCAAAAATAAAAATGTATTCTTACGAATAGCTTATTTAAAAATAAAAATCGACGGGTTTCAGGATTTTTCCTTAAAGTCTCCGGTTTACGAAATACCGAATTTATTCCTTTCATTTCCACCATACTGTATATCTTTTTTATCTTAAGTATGCGAAATATTACGATTATGCTTGACTATTCAGATCACTGATATTATTCCCGTAACGAAAACCGCCGCAACTGATGCAATGGGCGAGGAAACGTCACAAGTCACACTAATACTCTATAGATCATGTTCACCCTTGCTTATATTCACTCTCGAGAAAATTACTTACACTCGCGATGGATCAGGTACGACTTAAGATTATACATAACGCGTCAAAACCTAATATTTTGATAGCGATGGTCGTAATTTTTTTTGGTCAGACACTCAGGAGAGCAGATAATTTGGTAAAACATTACTCTGAAAAGGTAACACTATAACACAAATACAAGCTTTTGAAGCCATTTTTTTAGTTGTTTCACCAAACTCTAGTACAAAATTCTGGATTTGTTAGGTATAGATAGTTTAGATCCATATGTTCTAGGAGCATTTAGAATGAGAAAAAAATTGTATATACTAAGTGGCTATCAGTGATTCATTCTCTAATGGCAACAACTTATATACCCTTAAATATTCCCGCGGTTTTCCGTTAGAACCCTCAAAAGAAAAGAAGCTACTTTGTAAACATAACTGGGCAATCTCAGAGCCAAAGTGGGGTGGATAATTCACAAGCTTGGGTGGGCGCATCTCTTCACGGATTAACAACACTATTAACCTAATCCTAGCAAAAGAAAGGGCGCCGGGCACGCGTAGGTCACGTGGCTCTGCGATACCGGATCATTTTGACATCGACTGATAGATGGATAACTTGATTTATGACGATTCTTAGAGCGGATTATCTAGAGGGGTTTTTGCATTTTGTGTTTGTGAAACTAAGTGGTTTTATTGTGAGAATTATATTCACCGGTCGGATTAGAGGGTTTGATGCTCGATAAAAAAGGGGTTGGGAAATTAGAGACGCTGGGGTCTGCACGGTTTATATCATTAAGGCGTGAAATAAGTTTTTTTAGGTTAAGTCAATAAAAGATTCGCACTAGATAAATAAAACAACTTAATTTAAATGAAAGAATATCGTTTAAATTCATTCTTAACAATTTTAAAATAATCTATTTCTACGTAAGTGATATGTCTTACCATTTCAGTTATGCCTGACACATTTTAATTATTATAAATAAGTTTACTGTATATTGTATGTATTATATATATATATATATATATATATATATTATATATATATATATATATATATATATATATATATATTGATCTAGAAGTATTTGCTGACAACAAGGAAGTAAATTTTCAATATTGGGTTTGCAGCAATAAAAATGATACGTGTACTCTTTTAAATTTTTATTCCGAGCTTTCGGACATGGTTATGTCCTTCATCAGGGAGCTACAAATGTGATGAATAGTTTGTTACAAGTTTGTATAATTAATTCAAGATTCGCTACTTACAAACTTAATGAGGTTGGATCATCAATGATTTTCTACCATGTCGATAAAACTTATCACAGTCTGTCATATTTTTACATAAAACTTATTCCTATATTTAAAATTTTTAAAAATTACTTTACAATCACAAACACTTACTTATTATACACACAATTCTGATATTTTTATTCTTAATTTTATTATATCGTCATTAGTTTTTTCTCAAGACAATTCAGTGGTTTTTATTATTAGATACTAGTACCAAATTATAGGCCTATCATTAGATGTATTGTGGCTAGATAAATTATTTTATATTTATTAATATCATAAAGAAGTGAAACTTTAACTTGTCAATGTTTCAACACAAAATTTATTAAATTAACCTAAAGAAATAAGGTCATAATTCTAAAAATATTAAAATTGAATATGATATTGTTTTGTATGACCCCAGTATCTGTGTGTATACAAAAATTACTAAATTTAAAAACAATTAAAAAAAATAAGAAGAGAAAACTTTTATTTAATTTATTAAAAGTCAATTGATAAATTACTGTTTGTGTTATTGTTGCATTTATCCAGTAGTAACAAATAGGAGAACAATTCATTTAGATGACCAATATCCGTTCTATGATTCATTGCATTGTTATTTTGGCAAATGTAGGCCATTTCAAGAAAAAGTCTTTTGGTGATGTTACTTTCCTGTTCTACTACTTTGATGTTATTGTAATCTATCCGATGCCCATTTTTAAATGCATGTTCACCCAATGCACTTTTTTCTGGATGTAATCTATTGTCAGACTTGTGCGATATAATGCGGTCTTTAAGGCATCTTGATGTTTGACCGTAGTATACTTGTTCACATGATCCGCACACATGATATATATATATATATATATATATATATATATATATATATATATATATATATATATATGTATATATATATATATATATATATATATATATATATATATGTATATATATATATATATATATATATATATATATATATATATATATATAAGAGAAGAAGAAGAAAATATATAACTGTTTTGGATGGGTTGGAGTCAATAAAAGGGGCTATTTGTTGACTATTTTTTACTCGAGCTTTCAATTGTGATTACAATTTTTATCAAGAGCTTCTAAAAAATACAAAATATCTTACAAAGTTGAACTAGAAATAAAAAATTTGTTGTTAACTCACCAAATAAAATTAGTTTTTTATATAAAGCTGCTGCTAACATGATTACAAAAAATATTATTAAAAAAATATCCTATTCTAATAAATGTTTCTCTGAAATAAATTTTGATAAAGTTTCTTAACAAAAACAATTAAATTTGTAAACAAAAATTGAATAGCTACAAATCAGCCTAAATGTCATAAATACCAACTTAAAAATTTTTATTTTTGACATATTGTATTGTCGATATTTAATTATAAATATCGACACTTGTTTGTCTCAAGTAATTTTCTACAAGAACTGAATTAATACAAAATTTTTCTAGGTGGAATATAAATATTGTTCTGAAGCTATTAAAGTGGAATATAAAGGCTGTAAGTTATGTCGGCATGTCGGCAGGAAAATATAAGACATTTCAATGAACTCTCTTTTAGATTTCAATTAACTCTCTTTTATTACACGACACCAAAGTGATTCTCGACTTCACCCTGACCGCTGTGCATTAGCCAAACATGTCCATTCCACTACTTATCTCATGGACTATACGAACACTACAATTCTCCACCGTGAGAACAATAAATCTAAAAGAGAGTTAATTGAAATGTCTTATATTTTCCTTAACGATTTTTCCATCAATGTTAAAAGTGACATTAAGAATCTAAGCGATATATACCACTCCTTACTTAAATCATATACCAAGAACAATACAACATCACAGATAACTAACTTGACTGATATATCTATTAACAACTAACCAACTTTCATACTAATTTCCATTAACTAAAAAAAAGATAACATTCCCTTGCTTTTCTTAGATACATCTCAATAAGATATTATTATAATAATACATGAACAATATACTAATTAAAAAAGAATTTCAATTCAAGAAAATTCTAAAATAATATCTCCCCAAACTAGGATCTAACTTCATCGGGTTTACCAATGAACCTTAACGACATAAATATTCAAAAGCACTACTTGTAATTGTCAGCGCTTGCGTTCCAAGAAAACAGAACCCCACATTCAACAATCAACAATTTAGTTATTGTCGACAATTCAAAGAATTATTTTCTTTAAATGTAGTTACATTGGGTTTTTCGATTAGCCTTGGGTAAACCTTTGCGTTTTAAGTTCAAAGCTACCATACATTTGCAACGTTAAAAAAAAAACTTTTTTGCACATAGTAACAAAAAACACCACTATGTTGTTACTAGCTAAGTTTTTTAAATCCTAACACGACATTTCTAAAATTTACGGTAAGATAAATGTTTTTTATTAAATAATATATGGTAGCTAATTACAATTTATTCTCTTTCAGCCCTGAAAAAGCCAAATTAATTCTCTTTGGCGAAAACGTTCGGCGAAATAATTGATACACATTAGAGTTTTTCTTGCAGATTTCCCCAATATTTAAGAGTTTACTATTTAACTTATTTGCAAAGATTAAATTTTTTTTCTATATATATATATATATATATATATATATATATATATATATATATATATATATATATATATATATTGCTACTTCTTAAACAATAAGCACTGAATTTTCAATATTTAGCTAGTCAGCTATTATGTAAAATTGAAAAATACCAAACTTTTAGCTACATTAAGTTTTTTTTTGTACGAGCAATGTCTTTCGAGTTATAGGCGAAAATATAGTCACAAAAAGCAAAAAAAAAATTATTTTTTTTTACTTAGAATTTGTTAAATAAATATTACGCATAAGGTTTGCGACTGGCGCATATCGTGATTATTATTACATTGTACATCCTGAAGTGATTTCAGCGAAAAATAGACTCCTATGGCAAATGCCTATTATGGTTTGCTTTTAGATATATTTAGCCTGGACTATAAGACAATTTCGGGACTGGGACAAAGTCGAAACATTAAAATCATTGTAATTTTAATTACATTAATGGTAGTTTATTTCCAAAAATATAAAATGTTCAATATCACAATATGCCAAAAGAAAAAAGTTTCAGTACTAAGTTAAATAATTATTATAACACTTGTTTCTTTTTGATATGTTATTTACATAATATATACATAGGTTTTTTATAAGGCACAATTTTTTAGAAAACAAAAATAAGCTAACTTTCTGTGAACTTACAACTAAATAACCTCGACAAATATAGGGTTCTGTAGTACATTTCCTTTGTTAGAAGAATTTTATTGTTAAAATAAAACTGAGAACGCCAGCAAAAAGTTAAATGCTAGCTGATTTGTATTCTGTTGCGAAAACGGCAGTTTCACAGGTACTTGATCCCCCCTCTTGCATCTCATAAAGCGAGGGGACGATTTTTTGGGTAACTTAGTTGAGAAGGGGAGAGGCACGAAAAAAATTCGTTTTACATTTTTAGCCAGAAGTAAATCTGTATATCTGGAAATAAAGTAAACCTGTTTTTCGACCGATTATACACAAAGAAAAATCCTTTCGTTTCTCATTATTTTCGAAGTCATGTACCTAGGGAGACATAAATTATGAATGGATATGAGTAAAAATTATTGTACATATTGGCCAGTTTTTTTAAATAGGAGAAATGGCAAAGGTAAGGATTGTTCAAGACCAATATACAGATGAGTTTGAAATCCGGAAAGGTGTCCGCCAAGGCTGCATACTCTCTCCGATGCTTTTTAAATTATATGATGAAAATATATTTGCGGAAGCATTTTTTTTTTTTTTTATTATAACTAATAAATTAACAATCAGAATAAAACAATATATTCTATAAGTTAATGTGATGAGTTTAAGTCCTGTCCCTTGGTTCTGGCGTGATGTGGTCCCCTCCAGTGAGAGAATCACGGGTCCATGTTACTGGTCTGTTGGCCAACGTCGCTTTAGTCTTCGGATAACTTGATGTTGAGGTATTGCGGAAATTAATGGGTTGGAGTGTGTGTTCACTTTTTGAATGTATTGTAATTTCTTTTGCTGGTATACTTCTTTCACTGTTGAGATATTGAGATCCTCATAGATTCGTTGGTTGGTTACGTACCAGGGTGCATCAACAATTGCTCTTAAGATTTTTGATTGACATCTTTCCATAATAGCAATATTAGATTTACTACTACAGCCCCACAGCTCTATGCCATATGTCCATATTGGTTTAATAACTGTTTTATAAATTAGAATTTTATTATTTATTGACAGTTTGGAGTTTTTTCCAATTAACCAATTGATTTCTTTTTGTCTTAGTTGTATTTGTTTTCTTTTTTTGGTGATGTGTTCTTTCCAACACAGGGTTTGGTCCAGGTGTAGCCCTAGGTATTTGGTTGTTTTAGTCCTGGGTATTTCCTCATTGTTGATATATATTGGTGGTGGTGTTTCTCGTCGTAAAGTGAAAGTTACGTGGGTTGACTTGTTTTCATTAATTTTTATTTTCCATTGTTTTAGCCAGTTTTCAAGCTCATACAAATAATCTTGGAGTTGTTGTGTAGCTATGTTAATGTGTTTGTGACTGGTAAGTGCTACTGTGTCATCTGCAAATGTGCCAATTGTTACGTTATGCGAAGTTGGTAGATCAGAAGTATATAATATATATAATAAAGGTCCCAGGACACTGCCCTGTGGAATTCCCGCCTTAATGGGATGCATTTTAGATATTTCTCCATTTACTTTTGTTCTAAACTGTCGGTTTTCCAAGTATGATGTAAGTATTCGAAAGAAGGGTGGTAATATTTGTTTAATTTTATAAAGAAGTCCTTTATGCCAAACCTTATCAAAAGCTTGACGTACATCTAGTGATACCATTGGGCAATATTCCTTTTCTTCTAATGCGGAATTGATTTTATGGGTTATTCGGTGGCATTGCTGGATAGTTGAGTGTTCTCGTCGAAATCCAAACTGAAAATTTGGTATCCAGTCTGCGCCTGTAAGGCCTGGATCTATTCTTTTTATTAAAAGTTTTTCTAGTAATTTGGAGATTGTTGATAACAGACTGATAGGTCGATAGGATGAGACTTCACTTGGATCCTTTCCTGGTTTTGGAAATAAAAGTATTTCTGCAATTTTTAGATTGTTAGGCCAATAATTACATCTTAATATTGCGTTAAATATATATGTAAGGATCACTATACCCTTTTTTGGTAATTCCTTTAGCATTTTTGGAGTTATTAGGTCAATTCCTGGTGACTTTTTGATATTTAGTTTTAAGATTTCTTCTTTAAGTTCTTTGGGTGTTGTTAATTTTATTGGATTTACTGACGGTTGTTCTGAGTTTAAATAATTAATAATTTCTTGATCTTCTTCATTGTTGTGTGGTTGGAATACTGTTGCTAAATGTTCAGCAAATAATTCGGATTTTTCTTTATCGCTTCTTGCCCATTGGTTCTGTGTGTTTGTGGTTTTTCTTACTGGTGGCGATATTGCTTGAGGTTTTAAGGATGATTTGATTGGTTTCCATATTGAATGGTCGTATCTATTAAGTTGTGTTACATATTTTTTGACTGACTCTTCTCTTGCAATTTTTAGTTGTGTTTTTAATTTATTGGCTAAGCGATTGTAAAACGTTTTATCCGCTGGGTTCCGACTTTGTTGCCATTTGGCTCTTGCTCTTCTTTTTTCAGCAATGAGCTTTTTAATTTCTAGTGGAATATTTATTCTATTCTCGATTTTATTTTTATCTGCATCGTTCGGTGTCGCTTCTTTTGCAGCGTTTTGTAATAATGTCATAAAGTTGTTTGTAGCTGCTTCTATTTCTGAAGGGCTTCTTAGTCTTACATTTAGTTTAATGTTTTCATCCAGTATTTTTCGGTAAACGTTCCAATCTGTTCTAGGTCCATGCAGTTTTGGAGTAGGTTGTTTGTTAATAACGCAGGTGCTAATTGTTGCAATAATTGGTGAATGATCTGAAGATAGATCATAACTTGGAACTATGTCCATAAAGGTGTTAGATATTCCTTTTATGATGCAAAAATCTAAGAGGTCTGGTCTTTTTTTGGGGTCCGTTGGCCAGTACGTTGGTGTTCCTGTTGATAAATATGAGTATTTATTTTCTTGCATTAAGCTATAAAGCTCTCTCCCCTTTGTTGTTATTAATCTTGATCCCCAGTACGTGTGTTTACTATTGAAGTCACCAGCTGCGATAAATTTTGGACCTAGAGTATTGAAGAAGGATGCGAAATCGGTTTTTTTAATATTGTGCTTTGGAGGGCAATACACTGCTGCTATTGTTATTTCGTAAGGTAATGAGCACACTTTAATTACTGTAGCTTGGATACAGTCTGTTATATAACTTTCCATCATGAAATGTTTAATTGATTGTTTGATCAAAATTGCTGTACCTCCATGGGCTGTCTTGTCTGGATGGTTAGTATGGTACGTTAGATATTGAGGTATTTTAAAATACGATTTGTCTGTAAAATGTGTCTCACTTATTAATAATACATCTATAAAATTTTGTTGTAGAAATATTATCACCTCGTCCTTATGATTCAGCAGGCCATTGGCGTTCCATTCTGCTATTCGTAGAAAGAATTTTATTTGCATATGAGTTTACTTAGCATGTTTATTACCATGCTGTTTTGTTGCAAGATTTGATTAAACATGGCTTTGAATTCTTCTAAAAACTTCATAAGAATGGTGTTTGAATCTTGGTTATCTGAAGGAGCAGCAGGAGGTTGTCTATTACCCGCTGCATTAGCATAGCTTACATTTGGTCTTACTGTGTTGGGTATAAAGTTTCTGTTACGTGCTTGCGACATATTTTGGTGATGATTATATGTAGTTTGTGCTATATTTTTATTTCTATTTAAATTACGATAATATTCGCATCCTTTATAGTTAGCTGGGTGATCTCCTCCACATAAAGCACATGTAGCTGGTGTGTTCTTGTTCTTTTTACAACTGCTTGTACTGTGCTGTCCTCCACATTTCACACAGACATATGGTCTATTGCAATATGTTTTTGAATGGCCATATAATTGACATCTCATACATTGGATGATATTTTTGTTTTTTATAGGTGGTTCAATTTGTATATTGCAGTGTTGTAGTTTCTGAATTTTATAAATATCTTGGTTATTGTCTGATGGTTCAAGGTCAACAAAGAACATATTTATCGGCTCTTTTGTAATCCTATGTTTAGCATTAATGATGTTTCTTACCTTGTGACCCAGTTTTGTCAGTTCTTCTTTGATGTCTTCTGTTGCATGTGAATAGTGAAGGTATTTAATTACGACTCTATAGGCCCTTTCTTCTTTTGGTTGATATGTGTGATGAATAATGTTGTTCTCTCTCATATATCTGGAGAATTTTCTGTATATTTCTGGATCGCTACAAATTATTTTGACTGTATTATTTGCCATAGTTCTGGTTTCGTATTGTTCAGCTTCAGCTATTTCTGTAAATTTTTTCCTCATTTCTGGGAAGTCGCTTACATCGTAAACAAATATTGGTGGTGGTTTAGGTATTCTTGGCGCTGTTTCATTTTGATTGGTTTCATTTTCTTGGGTATCCGTTAGGGTATTATATTTGTTCGATAGTGTAATGGTATCATCTTCTTTGTCTGTTTCTATATTTGATCTGATTTTTCTGCGTTTTGTAGTTTTAACTACTTGCCATGAGTTATTTGTTGACACATTTGCACTTTCTGGTTCGTCATCGCTTGTTGATGACATTCTGTAGTATTGCTGGCTATTTCTGTTATTTATATTGCTGTTGTGTGCCGCGTTTTGTTGATTTATATATTGTTCTTGATTGGGCGGAAATATCATATTCGTCGAAGAATTAGTGGTTGGTTGATTTATTTGCATATTGTACATACCTGGTATTTGTGATGAGATTTGTGGATAACCCTGTATATTGTTGATTTGTGATTGACCCTGTGTGTTGTTTGGAATCTGCATTTGTGGGTAACAATTCATTTGGTTTGATGGATACTGGATTGGTAATGGCTGGCTGTTTACATTTTGTATTTGTTGGCTAACTATGTAGTTGTCGAATCCTGGTCCATTTCCCGTTGGAAACATTATAAATAAATTACTGTATTGTTTTTAAATTTAATTTGATGAGTTTATTATTTTTAAGTCTATTACTAATTGATTGCTTTTTAATCACTTCACATTTATCTGTTCAAATCGAGAAAACCGGTCGAATGTTGATAACAGAGAACCATTTAACGTCCGCTCGGTATGGAGTATCGATGTGAACTGCGGAAGCATTTGAAGACACGTAATTAGGCATTAAGGTGAACAACATACCAATTAGCAGCCTACGCTATGCGGACGACACAGTGATTTTAACTGATAATTTGGAAGATCAGCAATTATTACTTGATAGGGTGAATAGCATAGGTAATAGGATAATATGGCCTCAAAATCAACATTTTAAAAACGAAATATATGGTCATTAGCAGAAACCCTCCAGAAAACCCGATAATATGCATAGGTGATGATCGTATGAAACGCGTGAAAACTTTTAAATACCTTGGCACCACAATCAATGACCAATCGGATCCACAACACGAGATAAAAACCCGAATACAAATGGCAAGACAAGCTTTTGTGAAATTCAGATCGCTCTATGTACATGTAATCAAAACCTAAATTTCGAAATACGCTATAGAATGGTCAAGTGCTACATATGGTCCATCTTGCTTTATGGCATGGAAATGTGGACTTTGAAAAAACCATCTATCAACAAACTTGAAGCATTTGAAATGAATGATGCGCATACCTTGGGTGGATACAGTTCGAAACGATGACGTCCTTAAGGAGCCGGCGTGGAAAGAGAACTCTTTGAATTAATTAAAAAACGCAAGATTGGTTACTTTGGGCACATATTTAGAGAAGCAAAATATGAAATACCATATTAATCCTACGAGGGAAGATCGAAGGTAGGAGAGGAGCGGGCCGCAAACAATTATCCTGGTTAAGAAATATTAAAGAATGGACAGGAATACACAATACAGGCGACCTGTGTCACGCCGCCAAGAACAGAATTCTTGTATTGAGATAGTCGCCTACCCACTTTGTTGTATGGCATGTTAAGAAGAAGAAGCTCAATAATGTGTACTACGATGCTGTATAGTAGGATTCACTGATATTCATGTGCTATCTTATTATTATATCACATGATGCAATAAGAGAAAATATGAAATTGCGTATTTCGGGATACATGATGTCACTATGTAAGTAGATCTGCATTATATTGAGCGCTGTTGTGTCATAAACAGCGTTAATTTTTTTGTTCGAAGTGAATTTTAATTAGTATTTGTTAAACTTTTATCAAAAATGAAGTGCACTATATTTGTTTGTAACGTGGATAATCAATCACAAGATTTCAATACGAATATTTGGTTCACTCGTATCTGTTCAATACATTTTATTAGCGCAACGATTATGACCGTAAAATAAGGTAAGGATGCCAATTAAGGCCACGTTAAGGTATGTGATTTTATTCAGCAAAAATATGGGGGTAAAAGTCTTGTATACGTATTGCCTATTTTAGCTATCGAATTTCACGATAAAATACTTAATAAATAAATAGAGAAATATAAAATTTTAACATTGAATAAATCTTGAATATTTGGCCTTTGTAGAAAATTATTCACATTTTCTACAATAGTTTCTTTATTATTCTAATAATTATTATTATTCCACTAAATTGTTTTCTAAATTAAATTAAAGTCTATACGATCAGCACGACATCCCTTCTTCGTGCTGTTTCGTATCTTCTGCGCCTGTCAGAATTTTACATTAATCTATTCAAATCAATTACCCTTATTAATATCACTTCGTTTCTGCCTTCTCAAATAGAAGGACGTAAGTCAATTCATTTTTTCAGTTTCTCAAATAGAATCAAGATAGTTCTGTTCTCGCGCTTCTCAAATAGAAGCAGTTTTTGAATAACTTATTTTATTAAATAGTTAATTAAACTAAATTCAGTGTTTGTGCATCAAATATGTAAGTACCTGAAATAATTTTTTTATACAGAAGATAATCTACGGTTTCGTGCCAACTTTTCATGAATGCCGGTCCGACAAATTACAGGGTTGCCGGATATTTAATAATCTACATATAAACTTTATTGTTCTATATTTTCATATAAACAGTTGTGCGTTTAAGAACATTGTACATAAACATTTATATTTTATTATTATAAAAAAGGGTGATTTGTTGGCGATTCCGCTTTTTTGTTTATATTTGTAAATAATGTAATAAAAATATTTCTAGCTCTTAACTCAAACACACTTGCGCATATCAGCCACTCTATCCTCAACACACAAGAAACAGTATCATGAATTTCTTTTTAAATTTGGTGTTGGTTTTGCTGAGCTATGAGATTGTGCACTCCTCATTCCAGTAAGATTCAAAACTCCTGAAGACTGCTTTATCGAGTGGTTACAGTTTTACAGTTTTACATCGAGTTACATTTTTTTTATTGCAGCTTCTAAAGTTCTAATGTCTAAATGAGATGAAGCTCCATCAAAAATTAAAAGGGCTGGTCCAGGATTTTTGAATCGGCAGAAGTGATCTAACCACTCTATAAATGCATCTGCTGCCACGCTTTCTTTCTTGGTCATTATAATTTTTGTTTCCAGAAAAATGAAAATCTTTCTGCTGGAAGATTCCAAGAATTCCAATACCATTCTGGTTTAACTCGTTGCCCTTTCATATTGATAAGTGGCGGAATGCTGTTGCCTATTCCGTTGCCACATGTCACGATTGTTATATTTTCGCCGTGCTCTGGTGCAATGATATGCATCCTTTTAGAGCCTTTACTCGCCAATACAGTTTGTTGGTGATGCAGTGTAAGCTGGCATTCTTTTTCGTCCATGCTGTAAAATTTAAGCAGGTTTTCTTGCGAAGCCTTTCTCACATAAAATCTGTCGAAGTTTTTCGAAATAGTCACTAATAACTGTACGATTCGATTTTTGGGCTCCGGCCAAATTGAGTTTTTGAGCCCGACGCTTTGGAATGTCAGTATGCCTAGAAAAAAAAATCCATCTATTTTTTTCTAGCTGTCTCATTTTTAACCGAGAATGGATGCCTTATTTTTGTTTCTTTGACAAAAGCATACACGATTTTTCGTAATATTTTTGAGGTTAATGGCATACTCACGTCAAACAATCTTGCTGTACGCCTTGAAACATGTTCATAATCTCTTTAAATTATTCCCTTTAGTAAATTATTTTCGCGCCGCCCATGCCTGCATATCTTCCTTAAATAACCGACACTACCAAGCGATTCGTTACGCCTTTTTTTTAATAAAGAAATAACTTCGCCAAATGCTCCTTCTTCTTTTTATTTGGTTTTGATACATAAAAATCTTTCCTAATAATAAAGGAAAAAGGCCTTATTGTGAAATGTCCGAGCTACCTTCTCAGAAAAACAGAAGAGTTGTTTTTCGTAGAAAGTTTACTTTCCATTGGTAAAAGCTATGAAAATGAACCCCAGTAGCCCGGCTATTTAATGTCAATTTCGCGTGGCATCCTTCAGCCAATATACCCTCCCTATTTGCAAGTCCTCCCTTCGCTTGTCTAAGCGCTTCTAAGTTCACAATCCAATGTTCATTTCCAAGTTAGTTCTTGTGGTAAGCGGTCTTATCTTCGACAATCGGCGGTAAGTGGATTTTCAATTCGCCCTTATTTATCTTTACACAGTGTGTCTTATATTAATTATTTTCTCTTTTGTCAAACAGACGTCTGCCAATTGAAGTCACTTCTCTTTGCCGTTCAGATTTTACACCGTTTCATATTCTACACCGTTCATATTCTACACCGTTCATAGTTTACACCATTCATAGTTTACACCGATCATACGTGTACACTATTCACACATTCACCGCTACGTTCGTTTGTCACCGCGGGGGAAATGAAAAGGGTTTAAACGCCTTCTAATGCCTCCGGGTGCTCTGTAGAGGGCTTCGAAAACATCAACGATAGCTCCTCTACTTAAGTCCATTTTCAGGGTATGGACTCGTAAATGTTTTCTTCTGGTATCTTGCCTTGAAAAAGGCAAGCTATTTCTTACATGACAAAGGTTAAGTCGAAATAAAAATACCAGGTTGCAGTAGAATAACATCTCAGCCACAGAGTATGGATAAAGCTAAAAACAAGAGCAGAGCCCCGAGAGCACTAAGCTCTCGGAGAGCCCGTGAGGGACTGACCTGAAAATCGCCTATTTTTATACTTTCTGAAGTAGCGATTAGGGATTTCCAGGTCAGGGAGGGGCCAACGGGAAAATAAGGGGCGGGTCAATGCGTCTCGAACGTGAACTAGTCGCGTCCGAGAACACGTTCACCTCGATCATCAGTCATCTTCATTTTATCTCAACTACCTGTACTACTCCGGTCTAGCTGCCTCTTTTCGTCGGCCTAAGACAATCTAAGGGATTACGTTAGGAAGACCGCAATTTATTGTGGGCGTGTCATCCCAACTATCTGTTGTACGGACCGAAGTCAAGTGCCTTATTGAGGGCGTAATACCATTATCTGAATACACCTGTTTCGTGAGTATAAGTTTTATTGACTAAACTGTGATAACGAAATCTTTAGAAGTTGATTTATGACTCCAGTTCAGTGTACCTTCTTATTTATGGAGGTTTAGTTTGACTGAGTATAAAAATACAGGATAATATATACGCATAAATAACGTACAATTTATTTTATATGTAGATTATATTTCTGATAAATTCTATTCTTAGATTTGAAGTGATCACGATCAAAAACCTATTAACTTCATGTTTAGGTATCCTCAAAGCGTAAAATTCCCTTGCTTGCCAAATATTGACGTAGATATAATTATAATGTTCCTTGCCGTAGAAATAATTATATTGTTCTTATTCTTGAGGATACTAAATTATTTATAACTATTTTTCAAAGAGATATTTTTTGTTTGTAATTAATAATAAGTTGCGCAATAATCATGCCATTTAACTGTTCAATAAAATTTGTTAGAGTACATTTACTTTAACAAATATACCTAAATATAATTTTGTTAAAGAACTATTTGCTTTTTATTTCTTTTATATATTTTTTATATAATTTAAATTTATATTTTTGTGTTTCTCTTCCAGGCATTTTTTATTGAATTATATCAAGAGGGTACACAGAAAGAGAATAATACATCTTCCTGAGGTTTTGTAAGTACTGGAGGTGGCCCAAGTCATTTTTATAAATTACCACTAGCTAGATGGTTACCTAACGTACGCCGAGAAATATTTAATGTAAGTGCTGCTTTATGTACAGCTATGCCATTTCGTACGGCATTCATTACAGCTTCAATGGCCTCTTCAGTCAAAGAGAACCCAAAAGAACAATAATAAAAAGCAATAAAGCGGAAAAACAGTACCAGTTCCTAAAAGAGTATTAATTTTCTATTGCTTTACAAAAAAATAATATTTGGTACATTTATAGTGATTTTATAACTTACCTAAAATTTATAACCCAACTTCTGCTCCGTACTAATACTTCGCGCATTTTGGCTTGGAAAGCAATTTACAGTGACATATAGTATAATATCTATATTTAAGGAAATATTTACAATTGGCCTTATTAAGTCACTGGTCTTATTTGGCGTCACTACTTTATATAAACGTAATATTCTCCTAAAAATTCTTTTAGATTACTTACAAAAGAAGCAATTCCATCCCAAAATTTAGTCAAAGCGAGAAAAGACAGACTGGATTCTGGTAGAGAATAATGCTGCGCTGTGCAAAAAGGAAAAGCTCTATATAGAGATGTATATAATATTTCAGTCACTGTGGTAATATTTACTAAAACCTTAAATATCCGCGTATTTCCACAAATCTATTCTTAAATGGTCTCTAGCAATTTGTTATAAATTTTCTTAAATGAATGCATAAGAATAAAAAAGTTGTCTATGTTATTGTCAAAGTTTGAATTCCTGTGAAATATCCCTGCAGGGTATTACTGTTGTTAAAGTCTATGAACCTATTAGAATATCACAAATGAATATAAAATATCCAATATCACCAACGAAAAAATATTATAATCTTGCTTTATATAAATTCATGAAGTAATAAATATTATACACCATCCATTTATTATAAATAAAGCATAACTTCAGAGAATATATCGGGTCAACTTTACAAATTATTATATTGTAAATATATCTCAAAATTTATTTTTGTCTCCCAAGCTAAGGACAACATTTTTAGATGTTTGTATATAAGTTAGAAATCTACGAGGGCCGGTAACTACATTATCTGTTATCTTTTCCGTGTTCCTTTTGGTTAAAATTTTGTTCCTTTTAGTTCAAAATTATCTCAGCTACATTTTTTATTTGAAATAGTTTTTTCTACCACGTACCGATTCTTGGTAAATTGATTTTTCCCCTTTACGAGGTTAGTAGTTTTGGGGGGAAGCCGGGGAGAGATATTTTTGGGGACCCAAAATTAACATTTTCAGCTAAATTCATCTTGTTCGTATGATTTTTGAAAGTTCAGTGGCATTTTCGTTTCTGACAAATAAAGTAGAAATAAATTATTTTAGTCATAACAACAATCAACTTCGAAAGCGTATGGTTAAATGCTACATTTGGTCAGTCCCCTTATACGGTGTCGAAGCATGGACATTAAAAATATCCACCAATATTCGTCTGGAAGCCTTTGAAATGTGACTGCACAGACGTATACTAAAAATTCCATGGACGGCTATGCTGACAAATGTGGCAGTCCTTGAGAGAGGAAGCTGCTCGCGAGCTGCTTGATAACATCAAATGTAGAAAGATCGCCTATTTTGGACACGTAGTAAGGGGGGGACCGATATAATATTCTTCAACTTATTATGATGGGTAAAATCGAAGGACGCAGAGGAATTGGTAGAAAGCAGGCCTCTTGGTTGAAGAATATCAGAGAGTGGACAAGAATAAAGAAAGCTGAGCAACTCTTTAGAATAGCTCGAGACAGAGACAGTTTCGCCATTTTAATCGCCAACGTCAAGGAGACTTGTAGGGCACGTTAAGAAGAAGAAGTCATAACAAAATTAAAGCATCCTTGGGATTTGGTAATGCGTTTTTATGTGTCTATTGATGTTACATCGGATTAAAAATAAATGAAGAAAATGGCTTCATTGGTAGCCAAAAAATTAATAAACTTTTTACGTAAAGCATTTTGACCCTTGAAACTTAATTTTGTTCAATCCAATTTTATGGGCATTTTTCACACGAAATACAAATCGTTTATATTATTTTAGCATATGTTATAAATATCTTATAAATATCTAATAAGATATACAAATTTTGGGGAAAGAGCTCGGATAGATAAATCTAATAATTTAAAGATTATCATCCTATTGTTTATAACTTTGTAGCAAACCTCGTTTATAACCTTGCTCTAACCGTCTCATCACAGAAATCGAAGAAGAAAGTTATTCTCACTAATTTCTATAGTACATAAAAACTTTAGATTAGTTCTTTCTATTCCTCTCTCTCTCCCTCTTCCTCCCTCTCCCTCTTCCTCTCTCTCTTTCTCTTTCTCTCTCTCTCTTTCTCTCTCTCGCTCACCTGTTTAGTATAAGAGCAAAGTATTTAAGTTACCAAGTATTTTGTGTATTGTTTAATAAATTAGTGAAGAACACTGTATAATTTTTCCCCACAAAGAGACAAAATAAAGAATCAGCAAACTACAACCATTAAAATTTTGTAATTCAATTTGACAGACCGTCACAACGATTAGACGTCCAATAGTAAATTCAACCAGAATATCCGGCTCGAAGGACCATGAAGGAACAGCAAGTGTTCTGGTCAAATTTTCTGTTTGGCATCAGACCCTTGTAATGACGTAGTATATGTGTCTGCGTTGTTCCTAAGTAAAGTTGGTTTTACGTTCTTTATAAAAAATCAAATATTATATTCGAACGACCTCAGGCAAGTACCGATCCTACGAAGATCAAAGTCTTTTATCTTTTTTTAACAAAAATTCTCACCTTGGCCGTAAATTTAACTTACATCTTTTTAAGTTTTTACATTCAGCAAATTGACGCATTTAGTTCTATGCTACCGATACATTCAAATTAATTTTACAGAAAATTATATACAATTTTCAACTTTTTCTTTTTTTTTTAAGATACCTACAACATACAATGGAATAAGGAAAATAAAAGGTTTCTCCCTTCATTTACTATTTATTTCGTAGTAAAGCCCCATAGAACATTTAGTTGTTTATTAAATAATATAAATCTATGTCTGCTTAGCGTATGGAACGCAATACTCTAACAATCATATCTTTATCTATGGAATCTATTGTTCTAATAACCTTTTGCACAGCTTTTATTTGAGCGTCAGTAAAACTGCCTTTCATATGCTGTTCTGCTAATATTGTTAGTTTCTAAAACAAAAAATCATTAATAAGATAACGCTAATACAAATTTGTTAAATACATAGATTTCTTTTTATTGCTTTTTAAAATACGATCCTCTTATTAAGTCATGTGATAAAGCTAAAAGAGAAGATTGTATGCCAGATTCTTTTATATCTACAGTGTGGAAACCACTTATGGAATAAAATTGTTTGTGCCCTTATTATAGAAAATAATCAAAAACTCTGGGACACGTTACTTTTTAAATTTAAATGTGCGCTTTTTAAACATAAGTTTAAATGTACAGGGTGATCCACGCATGTCTCGCATAGCCTATAATCCTTATTTTTAATGAAACACCCTGTATATTTTTATGTTTTTAAAATACTTTTAACAACCTGATTTCAATGAACTATATCATGTAGTCTCTAAAATAAATAATACAAGGTGAAAGTTTGAAATTAATAATTTATCACGTGTTATGATATTATTTTAAATTACCTAAATACAGACAATAGACTTCTACTCTAAGTATCAGTACACTGTATATTGAAGAAAATTTCTATTTAGTAACCGTGTTAACATTTTCTGTCGTGAATAGGTAAAAACTGTATAGATAGTCTGGTAATTAAACTAAATCGGTAAATAATGCGGATTGTTATTAATCAGTTGACATGCTGTTGACATTTTACATTAAAATAATAAATTCTTAGTTAAAAACTAATTTCTTGCAGAAATAAAAATGAAATATTTAACTAAGGCCCACCGAATTGAGATTTTTAATGATGATCTGTTACGGGAGAATTGTAGAAGATGAAGTAGTAAACTTATTTAATCAGAGGTATCCTCAATTGCCTAATATTTCACAAGGTACTGTGTCTAAATAATGGATAAAGTGGATATTTTGTTAAGTGTCGCAGAGAATCCAACGTCAAGTTCACGTCAAATTGCACGTTAAAATAATGTGAGTCGCACAACTGTTTGTGCAGGAGCTAACAGAAGACGATCCGGATCGTAGAATGGATTTTTGCAAAAGAATGATGGATAAAATTAACAAATGAAATAGCTCTTGGCACAATTCTTTTTTCTGATGAATCTAAATTTAGATTGAACGGAAAGGTAAACTGACAAAACTGTAGATATTGCCCTACCGCATGAAACTCTCTGGTTCCAGCAGGACGGTGCAATACCCCATTATGCTTTAATGGTGAGAAGTTACTTGAATGAAATTTTCTCCAATAAGTGGATTTGATGAAGAGGACTAGTGAGTGGCCAGCTAGGTCGCCAGATTGCCTTTGGATTTTTTTGTCGGGTTATCTCAAGAACAAAGTATATGCAACACAATCAACTATCATTGAAGACCTCGAAAAGTAAGGATAACTACAGAAATACGGAATATTTCACCTCAAACTTTAAAGAAAGTTCGGAACGAGTTTTATAGGAGACTGTGTTATTGCCAACAACAAGGTGGAGAACATGTTGAGCATTTATTTTAATGTAATCCAATTAATTACCTCGGGTATTCTATGAATTCATTGTCTTGAAGAAAATTCCTAATTTCAAAATTTCTTCTTGTATTATTCATAATAGACCCTACATGATATAGTTCGTTGAAATCATGTTTTTAAGGAGATTTTAAAAACATGAAAATATACAGGGTGTTTTATTTAAAATACAGATTATGCACTATGCCAGACTTGCATTGATCACCCTGTACATTCAAATTTATGTCCAAAAAGCGTACATTTAAATTTAAAAGTTAAGGTATCTCAACATTTTTTAAAATTATTTAAAATAAGGACACAAACAATTTTATTCCATGAGTGGTTTCCACACTGTATGTTAATTTCATTGAGAGTTCTTTCAAATGAAGCTAACACAGATACAATATCAAAAGCCGGGTAACTTGATTGAATACCTGGAGATTTTAAGAGTTGAAATATTGCAATTTGCTGCAAAATAAGATTTCGAACTCGCCTTAACACATTGCCTGCCATCTCCTTCTATCTGATCGAGAAAAAATTGCCCTGCACGCCAGCGAGGTCTATTCACCGAGAATTTTAATGTAAGTGTGGTGCCGGCTCGGTCACTATGGCGTGAACGGAAAGTATTACAAAATCCTCTAGGGCAGGCAACGTGTTAAAACATTTTACAAACTACTGTCAAAAAAGTTATGAAACTGTTTTCCGGTGGCATGTCTAAGTTATATATGTTTTTATGGGATTAAGCTACAGTCTATTTACAGTCGAAGACCATTAGTTTGAATTACATCTATTGTGTTATGTACTTTTTTTAGAGGATTTGTCGACAATTGGTACAAAGTCAAGTTTGGAACGTACTACGGCCTTTTAGATATATAGTAAAATAGAAGAGTCAGAGCCTATTTTTGGTTTGCTTGGGGTCGTAACAGCCTTAATTTAGATCTTCATTTTAGCAGCTTAGATCTTAATAATGATAATAGAATATACTACAAATATACTACTATATTTCCCACTATATGGAAATACTACTCTATTTCCCACAAATATCCTTGCTAAGACCTGTTTTTCTACATGGTTATTATCTATGATTACCGTCCCCAGATATTTCAACTCTTTTACTACTTCAAAGTTGTGCTCATTAACAGTTAGGAGGTGCCTAACTCTTGCTCATGAATTTTTGGACACTAGCATGTATTTGGTCTTCTCATTTTTTTTAAGATCTACGCTACCTGTTTCCTCCTCGTGTTGTGAAAACACTTCTCTCACGTCTGTTGTGGAATGAGCGACAGCATCTAGATTATCAGCAAAGGCCAACAGTATTTTTGACTCACGATTCGGATATCCTTCTGTCAGTTTTTTGTTGCATATTCTAAGGCTAAATTAAATAGCAACGGTTATAAGGGGTCTCCTTTTCTAAGTCCTGATGTTGTACTAAATGACATCGAAGTTCTTATTTTTTTTCGTTAGGAGGAGTAGGAGTAGATGTGGTAATGCGGTCGGTGATTTAGGTCTGGGTAACAAAAATGAGTAAGAGTTGTTGCCCATTTGTTGTAACGAGAGTTACTAATTGAATGTTGTAATGACCACGATTTCGTCATATTCAATACGTGGTATCAGATCCCACCAAGAAGATTGTATACATGGCGAGTACAGGAGATCGTCCAGGTCATATAATACGAAATCAAATTGATTACATCTTAATAAACAAAAGATTCCGCAACTATATAAACAGAGTAGCCGCTTAGCCTGGTGCGGACATTTCGTCTGACCACAACCCCAAATCGCGAATGTAAGGCTTCGATTGGCAAAGGTTAAAAAGCCATCTAATAGAAAATATATAAACACAAGAGAATTAATGAGAGATGAAGAGCTTAGATTTACATAGAGTTAGCACAACGAGAACTTGAGAAACATACAAGGAAATTGCATAGAGGAAACCGATGAGAAAATAAAAATGGCTATAGTCAAGGCTGATGAAGTAGTCGCAAGTAGAATAAAAGGACTCACTTTACAAAAACGAGTGGCTGACGGAAGAGATACTTGATCTAATGGAGCAACGCAGACAGTACAAAATACATCAGAATTAACAGGAAAACAAGGAAATCCAATGTACGATGAGAGCAAGAATTAAAAACGCTAAGGAAAGCTGGATAAAAGAACGTTGTGAAGAATTGAAATCACTACAAGAAAATGTAGACAGCTTTGGACTACATAAAAAGGTCAAATACATTTCGAGTACATACAAGAAACACCATGAGACTCGTCTGAAGAATGATCCAGGAAACTACGTTCATACTCAGGAAGAACTAGCTAAAATCTGGGCAAACTATGCTTCGTTCCTCTTTAATGATAATAGACCGAATCTGCCAACTACTAACTTACTCCCGTAAAATTTATTCGGCTGTCCTATTATTCGCGCCGAGGTGTAGTACGCTATAAAAGTAGCAAAACTAGGTAGGGCCCCTGAACCGGATGGAATAACTACGGAAGCCATAAAACTGTTGAAGATGATAACATCGACATACTGGTAACAATTTTCAATGTCATATATAACACCGGCCGCATTCCAACGAATTGGCTTTGCCGACGACACAGCGATAGCGGCCAAACACAGAAATGTAGACATAGCAGTCATCAACCTACAGACAGCGTTAGACGACATTGAAGAATGGAGTCTAAGGTGAAAAATTGCAATTAACTCAGATAAGACGCAAGCTGTACTTTTTCAAAAGAGGTGAGAACGACCGGAAGAACAGGTAACTGTGCAAGACAATCCCATTGAGTGGAAAAGCGAAGCAAAATACCTCGGGGTAATAATGGACACAGGACTAACCTTTAATAAACACTTAGAAGATACGGCACAAAAAGCCAACATAGCAAGGGCCGCAATAAGATGCCTAGCAGGAAGGAAATGCAAACTTGTATGTATAAAAACCAAAATAAGACTTATAAACAGTATAGTCCTTCCTATACTGACCTACGCGTCACTTGCATGGGGACATATATGCAACACAACCAAAAAGAAAATACAGGCACAACACAACAAAAGCCTAAGAGAAGCGGTAAACGTACCAAGATACGTAGCTGAAAGATTCCTTTTCAGAGAATTACAAGAAATCAGAGTGACTGACACTATGAAAGAAAAAGCTAGGAAAAAGTTCGCAGAATTAGAGAACCACCCCAGTCACATTCTACGAGAGATAATGAGGTATGACGCTTTCCACAGATGGAAGCACAAAAGAGCTAAACAACAAATAGTAGATTAAAGCAAAACCAGAGAGAGAAACAAAAAACCCCCCCAGATGGACATAACTCTACAAAAAGCCCAGAGTGAGAAGAAACTCCAAATTCATAATACACACACAAGGAAGATAGTTCGTAGCTCAAATCACCCAGATTATCGCACATCGCCTCGTTCACAGTGGGCCCAGCAGCTCAACTAGGATACAATCTGTATTATGGTATCGTATAATATTTTATATTTTCCTTATTATAATATGATTATTGATTATTGACTAATTATGATTTTTTGTCCACAGGTCACCTACAAAAAAAAAATACAAAAAACACAAAAAAAACCGGCTTCGGCCACCAAAAAATCAAAAAATACTAACAAAAACCGGCTTCGGCCACCAAAAAAACTAACAAAAACCCCAAAACCCGGGCACGTAGGGCCCAACTCCCTTGAGCAGCAAGTCGCCGAACTGAGCCGGGACTCAGAGCGGAGACTTGAGGCCCAAGTAAGCAATTTTAGTTCGCGGATAAGCCATATTAAGATAACAGGAATATAGCGGAGATGCGCTGTCCTGAGTTTTTGCATTCGGTTAGGAAACCATGTTGGGGTTCTATTACCCAGGACCTCCACATGAAGAGCATTTGGCTGATTGTTGTGCCTCTATAGCGAATCAGATTGCTATAGGGGGAAAGGGATGGTCTAGAGCATTGGAGCACGGCGGGGTGACTCCTGTTTTTACTCGAGTTAACACACCTTGCTCCAATGAATTGTTACACGCGATCGTACTACCTGGGTGAACATTTCTCATAGGCTGGGTTTAATCAAATGGCTTGCTACGGATTGGCTTAATTCAACCTTTATATTGATACCTAAATCACAAAGAGCGACAAAATGCAAAGACCACAGACTGATAAGTTTAATGGATCATTTGCTTAAGGTGTTTCTTTGCATACTTCACACAAGAATGGTCAGAAAGCTGGAAAATCTAAGCGGTGAGATACAATTTGATTTCAAGAGTGGACTGGGTACACGTAAAGCAGCTTTCTGCTTGAATATACCTGTAAAAAGCTGCATGGATCAACGAAACGATATAGTCATAACATTCCTCGATTACAAAAAACCGTTTGACACCGTAAAACATGATGCAATGATAAAAATACTACACAACGCTAACATTGACGAGAAATATATAAGAGTGATCCAGATCTCTATTGGAATTAAAAAGCACGAGTGAAACTGAGCAAAACTGAGTGAGATAATTTTTCGGTTTCAGCTCTCCTTCTATTATTTTTATTAATTTGAGATGAAACCTAAGTGTTCTTTGAAACGACACATTTATGATTTTAACCATTAGTCCAGGCTGTGAGGCCGCTCCCGTTGGGAAAATGTTTCTAATTCGGTTTCTTCGCGGATTCCGGTTCAAAAATGTCCCCTTTAAACAAATCTGAAGGGTGCCGGACGAAATTTTTGGGCAGAAATTGTTTAAACAATTCTTTTTAAACAAATTCCAAAAATATTTTTTTCTAATCTGAAAAACGTTTTTTTAGATTTTTTGGGTCATTCTAAAAAAAAGGTCTCCAGTAGTTTTTCTCTAAAGTTAATAGTTTTCGAGTTATAAGCGATTTAAAGTCTGAAAAACGCGAAAATACGCATTTTTGAGGCTTGAAAACACATATGTAAATTATTATTTTTGAGGTTACCAAGTATATAAATTGAAGTTTAAACATTCAACTTTAAGATTGTGAAGAGTAATCGGGACTTATTTTAATTTAGACCGTTGGTTTTTACTTTTTAAATATGCGCGTACACTCGATTTTTCAGCCGCCGCGGCGCGGCGCGCTAGAGTGCGCTTCTATCGTACTTATGCATAGTTTACATATACACTTACGCAAAAAAACCCGAACAAATCCTTGAAGTCTATTAACATAGTTTTTTTCCATAATTTATTTATGTAGGTATTAATTATTGTCATTGGGCTAATTAAATCAATCAATCATCACAATGTAATAACCGTATATAGTTTTTTTTTTCTTTCAAATTTGAACAATATAAATATTATTTATTGAGTATATATTTATTTATATCAATTGTAAATAATATTTTTAAATTATTATTTAAATAATACAATGCAGTAAATATTAATATTAGTAAACTTAATTTTAAATTGCGCGGTGTTTAAAAACAATATACTATCGCAAAAATGCAAGTTTTTACCTGTTTAACAATCGCGCGCTCATACTTGATTTGTTATTACTTAAACGATCATTAGGAAGACTATTGTTTAATGCCCATTAAAAGGGTATTATATTATTAATGTGTTATTAAAAAAATTGTGAATGGATTTAAAATGTCTTTTTCCGTACCTCTTCTTAAATGAAAACTTACCGAAGAAAATTTAGTTTGTATTTTTTGTAATAATATCAACAATATTAGTGCAAAAACCTAAAGTAGATTTTTACATAACAATACAAAATGCTGCTCTTCGACAAAAAGACAGTGTGACTGAAAAATTTAATTTAATCTAGCCAATATACATTGTACCTCTGACGCACTTTACCAACACTTGTTAAGAGCTTTAGCTAAAACATATATTTGGCGAAATGCCATATATTCCCGCTATCAAACTCTCGATTTTACACAATATGAATATTATATGTCTGATAGTGGTGGGTTGGGAAACCGTGCAAATGCAAAAAGATTTGCAAAACTAATGCTTGCAACTGCAAGAAAAATCATGTCAACTGTGTACCATTATGTGGATGTGATTTAGATTTTTGTGAAAACAAAGATACTTTTACTGAGTGTTATTAGTGTGTTATTTAACAATCTTTTGTACAATTATTTTGTGTAACTATTATTAGATTTTAGACGAAATTTATATTATAACTCAATTGATATAAAAAAATATGTACTCAATAAATAATAATTATTTGTAAGTATATGTAAACTATGCATATGTACGATAGAGGCGCACGGTACCGCGCGGCGCCGCGGCGGCTGAAAAATCGAGTGTACGCGCATACTTAACAATTAAAAAACAACGGTCTAAATTAAAATAAGCCCAATTACTCTTCACAATCTAGAAGTTGAATGTTTAAACTTTAATTTAGACGCTTGGTAACCTCAAAAATAATAATTTACATATGTGTTTTCAAGCCTCAAAAATGCGTATTTTCGCGTTTTTCAGACATTAAATCGCTTATAACTCGAAAACTGTCAACTTAAGAGAAAAATGACAAGAGACTTTTTTTGTTTAAAATGGCCCAAAAAACCCAAAAAAATGTTTTCCAGATTAAAAAAAAATATTTTTGGACTTTGTTTAAAAAAATTGTTTAAACAATTTCTGCCCGAAAATTTCGCCCGGCACCCTTCAGATTTGTTTAAAGGGGACATTTTTTAACCGGAATCCGCGAAGAAACCGAATCAGAAACATTTTCCCAACGGAAGCGGCCTCACAGCCTGGACTACATGTATGCCTATATTACACGTCATATCCTGATAATATTCTTTAGCTCAATTTCAATTAAAATTGATTTAAAAATACATTATAGTACAGCTGTTATGAGAGGAGATTTAAAATAGAAATTATAAACATGAATACCTTGTTGTCTTTGTTAAAGAATTTACAGAAATAATGTGACTACTTCGAACATACAATACAAATAGAATCTGTGTCATAAAATCTGTTTAATTAATCATTTTCAAACGGAGTTTATTCGATTTAAATAAATAATGTATATAAACTTACTCCTAATGCCTCGTCGCCAATCTGTATTATAATGTCTAAAATAATGCCTAGATATTTTTTTAAAGATGCTTCCAAGGAATTTAAAACTGAAACTAGTGTGTCAACTAGTGCATCAATGCTCATATTAATAATCTTGGCCCCATCAACAACTAGAGTTTTAAATAGTTCTACATTGACAATTTCTTTAAGTTTGGGGAGAGCTGCGAGTACTTTTTCTCTTGCTTCTGCACTGAGTACGAAGTCAAGTAGTTTAAGATTTTCTTTAGCTAATGGTACAATTACGTGATCGACGACACTGAAATTAAAAATAAACTTGAATTAACTTTATTTTAAATGCACAATCTAAAGATATAGTAACCTGATCCCAGGCATCCGTTGGAATTAGGTAAACTTATCACCGAAAATAGGTAAACTCATCACCAGCATTTTTGCTCCAACTGTTAACTGTTACAACTGTTACAATTCTTGTTTTATGCATTAATTGAGCGTTTCTCAACCTTTTACCAGTTGCGACCCAATTTTATATAATTATTTTCACTGCGCCCTCCCCCTCATACAATAAAAATATATGAATCCAGGACCGATTTTCAGGGGGTGTGGTGGTAAATAAACTTTTTTCGGTGGTACCGAAATTTTTTTAAGTCACTTTTCACACACTTGAGTGCCATAAAGACAATCAAACCTTATCGTTATTAAAGTATATTTATTTGTAAAATTTTTTAGCCAGTCTCTCTTGCGCCCTTGCACTAAACTTACAGTAATACCTTAATTCCGATCCAGAACCGATCGTCTCTCTTCGCGAGAAGTTCCGAGTTCTTATCTCTCCTCCTCAGACCCAGACCAGCCAGAGAACTACGAACGCAGAGAAGCAACACTCCTTTGATCTTGCGTGGGCAAGCCGTCAATGAGTGAAAATGACAGAAAAGCAACCAGCTAACTAATAGTCAGTGGGCATATCACACAACATAAATTCTTAAATAAAATTGAGCATTTATGTTGACTTTCAATAAATATAAAATATCAATTGTGTTTATCGTATTATATTGAAATTTGGAAGGTACAGCGTCATGCACCAATGTTTTTCTTTCATTTTTTTTTGACAATAAGATTATCTTTAAAATGTAGCTCACAAATACTATAACTATTATAAAGTATATCCATTTTTAACAATAAATCTTCTCGTCTGCAAGCTTCTATCCACATTTTGTCACTACAAATTTTTAACAAAACAAATTTTAAACAAAGAAATTTTTGTATTTATAAATAATACTTCATTACTTACAACTATAAGAGTATTAGTATATTCTAAGTATATTGTAAGTAATAAAGTATTTAACTTTTGTCAATATCTCATCTTAATAAATTTACAGTTTTCTCCTGATTAAGTTATAAAATTGTCACTAAATATCGAGATATACAACAAATCAAGTTTTAATATTTTTTATTTGTACTTCCCATTTAAATATTTATTCCCTAAATATGTTGTGTACTCCGATCCATATATTTGATCTTTGTTATTTATATTTAACGAATTAAACATTGACAGCCAACTTTTGTATATAGCAAAAAGTAGATGAGTATTTAGTTTTTTCATAATTTAATGTAAGTTTGTTTATTTGCAACCATGTTTTTATTTTGAAGTCTTGTTCTGTTGTAATTTTAAGATTTTACTAAATATCATTAGTAGAAGAACTACTTTTTTGCAAACCAATAAAACTGAAAGCAAAGTCGCTCGCATTATGTGCTATCTTAAACGATTATATAAATGAAGCAAAAATAGAGTGAAAGAATTGCGTCGGAATATCCACAGATCGTGCTCGTGCAATGACCGGAAAATGTAATAGTCTACAAGCGCTTGTGAAACAAAAGTCTCCAATGTGTATATGGACACACTGTATGATCCACAGAGAAGCTCTGGCTTCCAAAGAAATGTCTCCTGGCCTGAATATTGTGCTAACAACGGTTGTAACGGTGGTTAATTACATAAAAATAAGACCTTTGAAAACCATAATCTTTTCTGCACTTTGTAAAGACATGGGTGCATTACATTCAGCATTATTATTTTATTGTGAGGCAAGATGGTTATCGCGTGGGAAATTTTTACAACGTGTTTTTGAATTGAGACATAAAATCGCTGTTTTTCTAGAAGAAGAAAATAGACCGGAAGCCGAGATGTTTCGAGATAGTTTATTTTTGATGAAATTGAGATACTTGGTTGACATATTCGAGAAACTAAATATTTTGAACATTCAACTTCAAGGAGCCAACTTCATACATATATTGGATACGAGTGATAAAGTCAATGGTTTTTGTAAAAAATTGGAATTTTGGAGCAGAAATTTAAAGCAAAAAACCTAGAAATGTTTGCAAATGCGGATGAATGTATTAAAACGTACAAGGTTGAAGAAAAACACGTGAAAGTTGCTTTTGTAACCATTGAAAAACATTTAGCGATGCTGAATAAAAATTTTAAAAGATGCCGTTTTCAACATCCTACCATTGCGAAACAGGATTTTCTGAGATGGCTGCTTTGAAGACCAAATATAAATCGCAGCTCAATATAGAAAGAAAACTGAGAACGTCTATTTTTAATAATACACCCCGTTTCGATAAACTTTGCTCTACAAAGCAAGCTCAAGCAAGTCACTGATTTATTATTAAAATTGTTCATAATTTAGTGTTCAGTGCTCTATAATTATACCTGTTATATCAGTGTTCATGTGTTTTTTATTTTTAATTTTGTAAGAATTTTGTTTTGTTTTGATTTTAGTAAATTAGTCAATGTTGTTGATGTTTTTTTTGAATGGGCTTACGCCCCCCCATTAGTAATACCGCGCCCCCTAGGAGGCGCGCCCCACAGGTTGAGAATCACTGCATTAGTTTATTAAATTCAGAAATTATTTTAAGCAAATTGCTTTAACATTGATATTATTGTCGGGTTTTGACAATCTAAAAATTTAGTTGTATAGGCTTTCGATAGTGAACTTTCTAATAAAAATATTTATTAAAAACAGTTGGAAAATTTGTAATGAAAAGATTCACATGAATTTGTGGTGAAATGTATATGGATAGACTGGGATGGCCAAACAGAGGGAAAAGACACTCATTACTTATGAAGTTCTCTATCATATAATCTGCCATTTTCATAAATCAAGGCAGGTTAGAAATATTTGCATAATATAGTTGATAAAACAATCGCCGACTCGTTCTGGGTCCAAAAATGGCAAGTTAAATAAGTGGTGCCACTTGCCGTTGGAGTATACCCTCTTGTAAGTGGTTACCAAACCATCTTTTTGTATTTTGCGAAACTAACTTTAAGTCATGTGAAATAAACACCCAATTCGCTTCGCAGATGGCCGAACGGCAACTATGGCCTTTTAAATCGAAATTTTAAAATCAGCCACAATTCTTGATCGACTTAAAACGACATCAACCAATGTCGCTTTTTCAAATTGGTTGCTTTTTCAAAGCAACCAATTATTTCAGTAAAGACCTTGACGTAAGTTTATACGCATTTGTCGGGAAGAACACAGAATATAAAAACACGTAATACCCATTTAATAAGCCATGGATGGTATATAATTGCAAGAAAAATTTTGGAGCATATTGGAATGATCCATCCATGTAATCTGATTTCGGCAAGTAACGCAAATTCTCAAGAATGTTTTTTTAACAGTTTTGTAAATATTAATTTTCTCATTCTCATTGCAATTAAAATCAAGAAAATTTAACCAACAATCAAAATTAATTAAATAAATGGTGTCTGATGTAAAACTAAAAACCATTGAATATAATAGACTCCTGATACTTTTCTTTGTCGACTTTGCAAAAGCATTTGATACGGTCAATCAAAGTGAAATGCTCCAAGCTCTAACACAATGTAAAATAAATCACCGATACATATCCCTCATCAGAAACATCTATCATCATGCTACAGCCTATGTAAGACTTAACGAAGATACTCGTATCTTTCGTATTGAAAAAGGCGTTCGGCAAGGAGACAACATGTCTCCTAAATTATTTACAACTTTGCTAGAATACGCTTGTAAAACACTAGATTGGAACGAAAAGGGCATCAATGTAGATGGAAAATTTTTAAATAACCCTAAATTTGCAGATTTTGGAATGGAGACCCCGAATACAAGCTAACATAAATAGAGGTCGACCCTCAACGAGATGTTGTTGTTCAGCAATCCTATGTTCAGCAGTGGACGTTAGAGGCTAGTTGATGATGTTGATGATGATGTAAAACTGTCGTAATAAAAAAAAACAAAAATCTTTTCCGTCACATCCATAGGTGAAACGTCAACGTAATATCTAGCATACCTTTTTGAGATATTCAATGTTTTGGAATGATCTCCCTAAAATTTAAAACTATGACAATGTGACTTTAACAATTTTATTAGATTATATTAGATTTATATTAACATTTTATCTAAAAATGTTATTATCAGAAAGATTTATCTACTTAAAGCAACAAAGTAATACTATGCCTTGTCTACAAGAAACGTCTTGTACAGTTAACTTAAAGAACTTAATTAAGCTGATTTTTACTGTTTGATCAGAATGATCCGCCACCAGTGTGAAACAATTGAAAAAATGGTATAAAATCTACTCACCAGTTGTGTGATATTTTAGCCTTACACCCTTTCGTCGAACAAGTCCTCAAAAGGCAATTTGATTTTAGAGTCTTTAACAATTGAAATTTGAAATTATTGATAAGTATACAAAACGTAATCAATGAGCAGTTCACTATCCATGATAAAGTAACAACGGCAAATAAACAGAAATTTTTCTTTTCGCATAGTTTCAGGTAGCTATCAATAGAATTTTTTTGAATTCCTAAATACAAATCAATGAATTGCATTTGCATCCTGTATAAATTACCAAATCTTAGTATTTTGCAAGGGATTCATGGTGTATACCTGTCACGGGGTAAGGTGAATACGGCCGGTTTGCGCTGGACCGTTTTGCGCCCTTACCTGAAATCGACCGGTTTGCGCTTTGCAATTTTCATAATAGAAATATCTAACTACTATAGTTTCCTTAATCAGCCGATTTGCGCTCTCTTGCAATATAATTTTAATTTCATTCTACAATAATAGTCTGGTGAACCTGCAATGAACAAACTAACATGTCAAATAAACAGAAATATCTTTTTCCTTCAGATTTGAAAAAAAAAATGTCAAATCAAAACTAACAAAATTATTAAGTTTTTCTAATACTGTCGAATAACAGAGTGTTCTTTAATCATTAATAAAGTGTTGTTTAATCTAAACAAATAGAAAGAAGGAAGATCTTAAATAAATCTAACAAAAGGGGAACCGACGAATATAGAGAACTTAATAGGCAGATTAGAAAAGGAATCAGACAACAAAAAAGAAAAGAAAACGAAAAATTAATAACAACAACTATTGAAAAAAAATAAGAGTATGAAATGTCTCAGACCGACACTAGGACGACGTCAGATGATATCATTAATAGGAAAAGACGAAAATGAAATCACAAGTAGAGAAAACATACTGACACGAATAGAAGAATTTTACACAGAACTTTACAGATCACATCAACAAGATGATGAGATGAGACCAGCACGGAAATTAATAAAAAATGTTGGATCAGAAATAATGCCAAAAGTAACAATTTCAGAGGTAACTACAGCATTGGAAAACATGAAGAAAAATAAAGCTGCAGGAGAAGATAGTATTACCACAGATATGATATTAGAAGGAGGTAAGGAACTAATTGCAATTGTAACTAAGCTTGTGGACAGTTGTTTACATCAGGGCAAAGTCCCTAAGAGCTGGAACAACTCTAAAGTAATCTTATTTCACAAGAAAGGTGATAGTCGAAAATTGGAAAACTACAGACCCATCAGCCTACTGTCACACTTGTTTAAAATACTCACCAAAGTCATAACTACTCGACTAACAAGGAAATTAGACGAATACCAACCATATGAACAGGCAGGTTTTAGAAAAGGCTATTCAACTTCCGATCACCTGTTAACCACAAAAATATTAATAGAAAAATGTAACGAATACAAGTTTCCAGTTTTCCTTGCATTTGTAGACTACGAAAAAGCTTTCGATACCATAGAACACACGGCCGTAATAAACGCAATGCAAAATTGTAGAATAGACAGCAGATATATTAACTTAATAAAAGAAACTATGAACCAAGCTACAGCTACATACTACCTAAATGAAAATGAACACACGAACCCTGTACCATTAAACAGGGGAGTCAAACAGGGAGATACTTTATCACCCAAACTGTTCACTTTAGTTTTGGAGGACGTTTTTAAAAACCTAAATTGGAAATATAAGGGAATAAACATCAATGGCCGCTACCTCAGTAATCTACGATTTGCAGATGACATAATCCTGATAGCTACTGACCTACAAGAAATGCAAACCATGCTTGTAGAACTTCATACCGAATCTTCTAAAATAGGACTGAAAATGAATTTAAACAAAACAAAAGTCATGCACTCCGAAGACATCGTGACAATAATAAACGATAAAGTTATAGAAAAAGTTGAAGAATATATATACTTGGGACAAAAAATAATCCTAAATAGGGAAATTCAGACTGAAGAAATAAAAAGAAGAAGAAAGTTAGCTTGGGCAGCATTCGGTAAACTGAACTATATACTCAGAAATCAACAAATTCAATTACATCTTAGATCTAAAGTTTTTGGTGCATGCATTATTCCGATATTAACTTATGCGGCACAAACATGGACAATCACAAAAAAGAATATGAATATACTTAGAGTCACTCAACACGCGATGGAAAGAGCACTGCTAGGTATATCACTTAAGGACAAGAAAACAAACACATGGATAAGACAGAAAACCAAAGTCACCGATGTGGTTCAAAAAGCATTAAAGCTGAAATGGGAATACGCTGGACATGTAGCTAGGAGCGATCTAAACAAATGGCACAGATCAATTTTAACCTGGAGACCATACCAACACAAAAGACCCAGAGGCAGACCTTCTATGAGATGGACAGATGATCTGAAAAGGACTGCCGGGAAAAATTGGCTACAAGTAGCGTACAATAAAAACCAATGGAAAGGAAGACTTGAAGAGGCTTATGTTCAGATGTGGACGTGAATGGCTAGACGAAGAAGAAGAAGAAGAACTCTGTTTATAATCCTTCTACCTGAAAGTTAATTAAAAATATAGTTAGTAACTAGAATTCCCAAAATAAGAGATCACTGGAACTAACTTTCCTTTCTACCTGATAATGCGAACTGATATCAACTTGTCATTAACAAAGGGTATGGTAACAGAAAAATTACCTGAAAATTCCACATGATAATGACCATATTGATGGCCAATCATTTCTATGGCGTTTTTGAGATAGTAGGATCAAGAATTATTGTGAATCAGTGTGAGTTAGTGTCAGTTAGCGTTTTAAAAATGGATGTGCAAATTATTAAAACTTCGAAGGGAAAACCATGTGCATTGTATAAAGGGTACAGTTTTCGTATGAACAAAAAAACGAATAAAGATAGTTCTGTTTTTTGGAGTTTTAAAGAGAAAACTGAAAAATGTCGAGGCCACATAATTATGGATAATAACACAATAATTAAGGAAGCCGAACATCTATGTAAGCCGAGTGTTGCAGCGACAGAAGTGAAGCAATGTGTTTTCAATGCTCAAAAAAGAGCTAGGGAAGACAATAGTTATTTGCCGATGTCAAAAATATATCAAGATGAATTTCAAAGATTATAAAAGGACTGGATTTCGTGACCAACATCCCAAAATTCTCTTCAGTGAAAAGTGGTTTAAACGATTGTAGAAAACGTGCGCGTGGGCTGTTCACATATCCAGCGGCAGCATCCGAAATAGTATTTCCAGAAGAAATTATTACAATGAACGACAAAACGAAATTTTTATTTATCGACAAGACCACTCTCTCAGGATACAGAATCTTTGTGTTTGCAAGCAACAAAGCTAGGGAGATTTTGGTTAATAGTAAAGACACTGTATTTTTGGATGGAACATTCAAAAGCTGCAGTAAGCAATTTAGTCAAATGTAAACCGTTTATTTCGATATTGGTAGTACGTTAGAGGAGATAAATACAAGTCCATTGATAATTGCGTTACTTCCTAACAAAACCAAAGAGACATACGATATGTTATTTTCATCAATGAAAGAGAAACTACCAAATTGAAAACCATCTCTTATAAAATTGGATTTTCAACAGGCATTGATTGGTGCCTTAGAAAATTATTTACCCGAAGCCAAAATTTCTAGTTGTAATTTTCATTTCAATCAATGTATATTGAAAAATGCCAAAATATTGGACTTGTTTCTGAATACACTGACAACGAAGAGATACGTTTGCACATAAGAATGTTTGCTGCATTAGCGTATCTACCCATAGAAGATATCGATGATGGCTGGTTATGAATTCAAGAAACTCTCCTATTTCGGAAAAAACGGAACAGTTTTATGACTACTTTGTCAAACAATGGTTAGAAAATACTCACATTACCAAGGAAATGTGAAATTGCCATGATTAAAGACATCGCAGTAATAACGTTTTAGGAGGTGGGATTCATCGTCTGAATACATTAATAAGACCACATCCCAATGTATTCCAGTTGGTGAAGTGCCTGATAAAAGAAGCAGAATATTGTGATCACCTTTATGATCGATTTACTTTCAATCTAGAAGGAAAGCGGCGCAAAAAACATATATTAATCTTGATGAAAAAATATCCAAAACTTTACAGAAATATAAGATACAAGGGCCTTAAGGTTGTGTTAAAAGACATTGGCTTATATCCAGAAGCTGCCAGAAATAGACAATTTTTAATTCCCAAGAATTTTTTCTATTTTACTGTATAAAAAAAACAAAAATAAAATTAACAAATTAAAAAAAATGAAAAAGTAAAAAAAACAACTAAACACGCCAATGTTTATATTATGTATAACCTATGACAGTCCTAAGCATGAATGAAAGTGTGAAGAGAAGATGGTTTAACTTTATTTTTTTATAGTTTTATGATTTTTTAAAACTAATTTTACTAGGCTAACCGTTACCTGATCGGTATGGTAGAATAAAATTAAACGTCGATTACAAGAGAGCGCAAACCGGCCGATTTCAGGTAAGAGCGCAAAACGGTCGAGCGCATATCGGCCGACACCGGTGCAGGTAGACCAGTGATGAGTTTACCAATCTCCCGGAGACTATTTTAAAATCTCTAGTTTTATGGCGGTGATGAGTTTGTACTATGTACGAGGGGTATTTATGCTAATTGGTGATGAGTTTACGTGTACCCTAAAATTCTAATCGTGTTGTAAATTATAAGCAGGTACAGAGCACAATTAGGTTCTTCTTCTTGTTACATGCTCGGTCCGGATAGCAGTTGGTCTGTGTCGTTTTAACCGACAAGAACCACGTGTTCAAGCCGAACAAGGAGACATGTAGCTCCTCAAGTATTAATTTGTATCCAATGTCATCGACCTAGAGTGATAGTATAATTTAAATTTGGAATAATGTAAAACCATATATGGATGTTACAGCTACAAATTTAGTGTTAGCTTCAATTACATAAGAAGGCACTGAAGATGATCTGATTAGATCGAAAACGTTATGCTACTGTATAAATTTTGACTACACTTTTTAAATGTTTTAGCTATATGTTTGTTATACCTAAATACAAATGTGAAGTGTTTTAACTTTTGTATGCTTTTTAAACAATGGTATACAACTACTGCAATTTTCCCATAATTTTTTTTAAATATTATTAAATAAATTTTTTTTATTTCTAACGCAAGTCGTTTACTTATCTTATCTATATAATTTATAAAACACAAAGAGCTACTTGATCTAGACTGCTATTCTACTTATATCTTGTTCAGGGACTGGATACTTAAATTAAAAAAATATTGAAAATAATTTATAGAATTTAAATGAGAATATACAGAAGGATAAATCGTTTTTGATTCCGCTCGCAACGTTCAATCGTCTATGAGTGTAAAATGGTACTTAAACTGCAAACTTACGTGGTTACAAGGTCAGTAGCATATTTGATTGGATCTTTATTATATACATGCCAAGCTGCCTTCAGATCATTTACTTCAGCACTAAAATAAAAATAAAAAGTCATTAAAAATAATTGTAAAAAATAAAGCTTGTAAAGTAATATATGCAATAAAAAAATAATCAAATTACGAAAGAATAGTATAAGTGAATCAAAATATATATTGTATTGTTTTTAACAATAAAACGAGAGGTTCTAATTTATATAAAAATACCCCCTCTGTGGCTCAGTGGTAAGAGCGCCTGCCTGTAAACCTAAAGGTCGTGAGTTCGAATCTCATCATGGTGGAGAAATTTTCGTTTATTAAAAATTAATAAATGAAAATAATATCTATCCTTGTGCGATCGGTACTCACCAGAGGGACCGCAGACGTTCGGATACAATTAGCGTCTCTTAACAAAGACAATGACGTCGACTTTGCTAAGTATCAAGACAATTACTCTACACACACACACACACACATACTACACTAGGTACCTGACTGTACCATGCCAATGATCATAGTTGTCGAGGCATTAACTCAATAAAAAAAATGTATATAAAATATTTATTTAAAGTTTTCAGTACGATATTCGCTTATCAATTAACTAAAACTAACAACAGTCTACATCTATTCTCGCTGGTCTAAACTCCTCGATCTTCGATACATCTCGCTAGTCTGAAAGCTAGTCGATACATCTTAAAGATTCTTGAACACGCATAATTATTACAAAAGATTTAATCCTTGTATGGGGAACGTCGAAATTATCTTGTTTATTACCCTGCTCCACTATTAGATCTGAGCGTACCGATCATCATCATCATCTTTGGCTCTACAACCCTGGGTGGGTCTCGACCTGTTCAGGAATTACTCTCCATTCCCCCCTATCCTTCGCCCTGGCTTTCCAATTTCTGACCCCTAGATTCCTCACGTCATCTTCGACTTGAGTTTTGAATCTAGATCTTGGCCTGCCTCTCTTCCTGGTTACTACTGGCTCTTGATAAAATATCTGTCTTTGGGAGTCTCCAGTGTCCATTCTTTACAGGTGTCCTAGCCACCTTAATCTATTAATTTTAATAGAGCGGACGATGTTGCATTTTTTATAGCATTGATACAACTCAAAATTGTATTGCCTGCGCCATATCCCGCTTTCTTGTATTCCTCCGTATATGTGTCTAGTTATTCGTCTTTCAAAGCGGCTTAACAGTTCTTCGTCGCTTTTTATCATAGTTCATGTCTTTGACGCGTATGTCAAGACAGGTTGAATAAGAGTTTCATATATTAGTATCTTGGTTTTTCTGCTAATTATGTGTGATGTTAAGAACAGCTTTAGTCCAAAGTAAGCTCTGTTCGCCAGGTATATTTTTCCCTTAATTTCTACGCTTACTAGGTTGCTGTTATTTAGTTCTGTATCAAGATATATAAACTAAGAGACGTCTTCGAATTTGTGTGCTTCTGTCACCAGATCTTGTGGTGCCGCTATTTTTATACTGTTCGTGACCTTTATGTATTTTGTTTTGGATACGTTAACCAGCAGTCCCATTTTTTCGCAGCTTTTTCTAATGTTTCAAAAGCCTGTATCAGGTCTCGTTTTGTCCGTATTACTATGTCAATGTCATCTGCGTAGGCCAATATCTGTACACTTCTATTGATGATCATACCTCTGGTTGTTATGTCCGATTTCTCTATGACTCTTTCTAGCGCGATGTTAAACAATAGACACGATAGACTGTCTCCCTGATGTAATCCAGTATGTGTTTAAAAAGACCTTGACACTCTGTTTTGTACCTTGACTTTGCACTAAACTTTCGAAAGAGTTGCCTTTACCAATGTTATTAGATGCGACGGAATATCTAGTTCTGCCATGGCATTATAAAGTGCGCTTCTGTCTACACTGTCATAAGCACTTTTAAAATCTATGAAGAGGTGATGGGTATCAATTCCATATTCATATGTCTTTTCTAAGGTTTGCCTGAGAAGCAAAATCTGATCAATTGTTAACCTTTCTTGTCGGAATCCACATTGGTATTTGCCTATTTTTTCTTCAGTATATACTTTTAATCGATCATACAATATATAAGACAGTACTTTGTAAGCCGTATTTAGGAGGGTAATGCCTCGATAATTGTCACATATAAGTGGATCCCTTTTTTTGTAAATAGGTATTATAATACCTACATTCCAACTGTCTGAGAGTTTTCCTTCTTTCCAAATGGATGCAAAAAGTTTTATTATGTATTTTTTAGGAAGTTTGCTCCATACTTGAACAGCTCTGGGAGTATACCATCTTTTTCAGGGGTTTTTTTAACCTTTTTATTGCCTTGAAAACTTCTTCTGTTGGTATATTATTTTTCTCCCTCTCATCGTTTACGTCTTCACTGCGGTCATTTATGTCAGTCACTTCTTGGTTGCCCATATTTAATTTCTTAGCAAAATTCTCCGCACATCTCTCCACTATTTGATCCGGCTCATTGATAATTTCGGCTTTCTTACTTTTTATTATGGTTATTCTAGGTTTAAGCTCTTTTCTATTGCGGTTCACATTTTTATAAAATTTTCGCGCTTCGCTTTGTGAATTGAGCCTTTCTAGTTCTTGTAGCTGGTTTTCTAAATGTCGTTTTTTCTTTTGTTTTAATATCTTTTTTTTTTCTGATTGACTCATCTGTTTGTACTCCTCTTGATTTTGTCTTGTCCTTCTGTTTTGGAGTTTCCCATAAGCCTGATTCTGTTTTTGAGTTGCCTGTGCGCATTCCGCATCATACCATTCTGTCCGCTTCCTTTCTTGTTTCTTCTTTCCTACATCTGTTGTGGCTACTTCTTTTAGGATATTCTCGCACTCATTCCAGAAATTATCTATGTTTTCAACAGTACTACTCATTTAGTCTTCTAGTTTTTCTTTAAGTTTATGTTCAAAGCGTACTGATGATCAACTTTATATGTAGGTCCAGGATGGCGAAATCTACAGAACTCTCCAGCTCTGCATAAACCCCTCAGAAAGAAATAACAGTCTACTGTGAAGGAGACGATCTCTTCGGGTTAATGAAACAGACAGTAATTCGTACGCCGGTTTTTCGGAAGATCAATTCAAGCTTGATTCTGACAATCTTCCAACTTAGATTTTCTAGTGCATGGCCCATCTTTGGTAAGGCCATATTCTTGGACACAATGGGCTAGGGAGTTGTTTTTCGGAACACAACAAATCTTGCTGAATTTGTGTTGTCACGACGAATCTAAAACTGTTTTGTTCTGCGTAAAGTAGGCCATTAGGAATACATTAGAGTGCTGGTATTAATCTCTTTAATAGTTGGATGCAACTTTGAACAGGTATTTACTCATCATGCGGTTCATCCTCATGATGAGTACTTATTGAAGTACTTATACTTCTGATACTTTACTTTAAGATACAATCAACTAAAGCTTAGATTCTGTATCATCATTGTTTTGAAAGGTTCTATACACAAGATCATTTTTTAGTACCAGGCAATTCCATTGGCTCCAGTAAGACTTGACTTCTGGGCTACATGCATTAATATCTTGCCAAGAAGGTATTTCACCTCGACGCATCCAATTCACGACAGTTAATAATAATTAATTCTAATTTACGACAGTTAATACAATTTACACCACATATATAGCTTGACAGAGCATTAGCATTTGAATGAATTTTTTCAACCCAGTATTCAATCTGTTCTAGCTTTCTGCTGAAACGCATTTCTTCGGTATCGTGTTACAATTTTTTTTCTGTATGATTCCTTACAGACGTTTGTTGTTTTGTTCGTTATCTTCTTCAAAGGTTCGTACTAGACAGCTCTGTGAAGCTTCACTAGCTGTTTTGTGTTCCAAGTCAAAAGCGAGAGCTTCATCTAAAACTTTTGGTCTTGCTAGTCATAAAGCACTATAATTCACTTTTAACGTCTTGATGAAGATAACCCATTGATAAAGATATCCACAGCAATTACTTTAAACATGTTGTCTGGTGCCTCCCAATAAATCAACCGCACTATACGAGCAAAATTTATTTCCAATTCTTGAAAATTTTCATTTGCTCGTTGAATTCTACTAATTAGTTGTGCATTAAAGACTTGTAGATAAGCAGCTCCGTAACGTTTACCTAGTCGAGTTAAATTTTTCTTGACCCTTAGAAATCAGTCTTGGGATATCTGCAACATTTCGTAAAGCAACAGTAAAGGGAAACAGCCTTTTCTTTTTCTGTAAAATGATTAGCAGTCGCAGTAGCTTTAAATTGTCTAAAGTATAAAGAAGACTTCCCATCAAATACTGGCAATTTGAATCTCATGTGATGTGTCGTTTCGTCTCTCGGTGATTCTTCTTTCACTACAGGATCTAAAACTACTGCAATAACTTGTGGTAGCACCTTCGTGTTGATCATTATGCTCTCTAACTGTTTAATATTTTCTTTTACCTAATCGAATGTTCTAGAAACTTTATCAAATTTCTCATTGTTCTGAAGACATACCTCTCTAATTATTTGAAAAGTCTCATAGAATCTCTTAGGAATGTTTTCCAATTTCTCGTCGTTTTGTCTACTAATTACTATTTAACTGGGAATAAGCCACAATTAAAGGTAAAAATACGTTTATTGACGTTTCAATTTCCAATTCGGAAATCGTTTTCAAAGTACAAACAGTAAATAGTAATTAATTTAAAATGCCACAAGAAAATAGCTTCAGAACAATATTATGAAACTGTTTTGTCTACGATCAACAAAAGGTAGATTATGATAGAGATCAGGGAAAAGTACAGAAAAACAGCATTTACAAATATACATGCCCCAACAGAAGATAAGGATAAGGATATTAAAGATTACTTTTATGAACAACTAAAAAAACTGTTGGACGAAATACAATCATATGATATGAAAATAATTTTAAGAGATTTTAACGCAAAAGTTGGTAAGAGCCAGAGTCAATAGCATAAAAAAAATAATTTGAACAATAGGGAACTATATGCTGAAAAGAGGAGAGTAAAGAAAATACGCAGAACAAAACAAAAGTTGTACCTAAATTAAAAATCAAATGAAGTCAATATAAGACCCACCGAAATAATATAAGGATAAGTACTGACGTTTAGTAGCAGGAATAGATGAAAAACTGGACAGATGAGCCAGATATTTTAAAAATGTATTAAACACCGATGAAGACCAACAGAATTCGAAGAAATTAAAAAAAAAACTCAAGAGAACAGCCAGGCGGTATGGGCTGACAGTAAATAAAGAAAAAACAAAGTATATGAAGATAGGAGGAAATAATTAATATTTAGGATAGTTTTGAAAGTATCTGTACCAGACAAGGAATATAACTTTGAGATAGTTGGACAGTTCGATTATTTGGGAGTAACGTTAACAAATAGAAATAAAGAGGCTTAAGAAATCGAAAAAAGAATGGCTAAAGGTAATAAAAGTACTGGAACTCTAAATAAGATTTTGGGATCAGGAAAAAATATCCAGAGGAGCAAGAAAAAGAATATATAAAACGATTATCCGACTGATGGTGATTTATGCTAGCGAGACCTGGATCTTAAGAAAAACCATAGAACTGAAGGTAAATAGATGAGAGCAAAAGATACTTAGAGGAATATATGGAGGTATAAAAGATAGGCATATCTGGGCAAGACAAAAAATAATGAAATATGGACAAAAAAAAATTTCAAAGATTGCGAAAGTTTAAAGTCTAAGATGGCTCAGACACGTAGCTAGAATGCAGAAAGGACGCTATCCCAAAGCTTTAAAAAATACTGAAACCTGCACAAAAAGGAAAAGAGTACGACCACGAAAATAATGAACGGAATCGGTGAAATGGTAAAAGAAGACTTAGGATTGTAAGGAGTACAAAACTGGAAAAACCCAGCACAAGATAAAAAGAAATGGAAGAAAACCATTAAAGCCTTGGGCCACATTAAAGCCTAGATTTATAAAGAAAATTGGAACTGAGTATAAAATACATCAGCTCTTAAGAAGCTAATATGGAGATAAACCAAAATTTTACACTTTTTACATTTTATTTTCCTAAACCAAATCGATATAGTACTACTTTGTTATAAAATGAAAAAAAAAATGAACCAAACTTACTTAGTTATCTGTGCATGTGCAAAATAGAAGCAGCTGAGAAGAGAAATAGACACAAGTAAAATTTTGTTGGAACACATGTTGTAATATTTTAAATTGGATGCTGCTATGTTGGTGTCTAAAACCGTTTTAAATATCTAAATAAATATGTTCACTTGATATAGACCTTTATTTTCTTTCTAATCTACCACGCTTTTATTATTTTAATGGTACTTTGTTTGATTGACAATAAACGCAAATCGGAGAAAACAATTGTAGTAAACAAATTAATTTTTATAATTAATTTTTTCCCACTTATTATTTAGTGAAGAAACCAATAAAAAGTTTGATATAAAAACGTTACATATTATAATTAGAATTGTCTTTTCCTGTAAAGCGTTGGCGTTTACAATTAACTGATAACTCAGGTTTTTTATGTTAGGTCATATAATTACTCATCACAGATATCTGTCGCTTATCTTCAGTTATTCCTTGATTTTCTCTCCTCTCCTTCTCAAATCTTAACATTTAGCATCTCATTCTAAGTATTCTGGTCTCTTTTTTTCTGAACCTATTATTTATGCTCTCGAATATTTCTCTTTATCTCACGACTTTTATTATGCCGCGGTTTTATTACTTTCTTTAATTTATAGAAAAACTAATTCGCCTATTTAATTATAGTATATGAGGCCACTATTTGCAAAACTTGCTCTTTGCTCGAAAGTAATTTGTTGGGAAATCGAAAAAAAAAACGAATAACGGCCGAGTAGTGTTTAACTCACAACGTAAATTTTTTTATTATTGTTGCTTAGAGTTTTTAGCAATAGAAATTAGAAGTTTCTAGCCTAAAATGTTTACAGAGTAAAACAAAAAAATGTCTTTTAATGACTTTTTCTATAAGGCCGAAAATACCATCAGGCGGAATAAAGGAATGACCGACGCGCGACGATCCGAAAAATTAATTCAATTTGTTTAATATGATTCGGCGATTCTTCTAGAAGTCAATCAAGACAACATTGCCATCATATTTTAATTTTTGTTTTGTCTGCCACAACCATCAGCGAACAAACGTACTGTTTCTATGCCGACATCAAAATCAAAATTCTTTAGAGCATGTTGCAAAGCTGACGCTATTGTATTAAAATCTTTTCTAGAGTCAATTTCTGTTCACACGTAAGAAAACAAATTTGTTGGTCTTAATTTATCGGTAGAAGTTCCAGTAACAATTGTAACATTATTATAGTTTATTTGCTGGCTAAAATATGCTGCTTGATCAGGCAGTCTAGGCAGTGCTAAGTTTTTTTGGCAGTCGAACGAAAAGTAAGTTGTGTTGGGTTTTGGATTTTAAGGAGTTTGAAAAAAGCCTTTGCTTTGAAGATATGAATACGATGCCCAGTGGCTAACTATTGCCGAACAGCTAAAGAAGTTGCTACTTTTAACTGCTCCTTTGTTCTCAAGCAAGTGGAGCAACAATCAGTCAGCGGAGTTCCAAAAGCGATGTTGTAGTTAACAGTTGTTGTAGTTTTGAAGTGTTTTATAATGGTTTTAGCTATAATAATGGTTTTGTGGACTGGCAACACTTGTCTCGGGCTTTAGAAAGACAAGGAACTAGTAAGGTGCATTTAGAAAGTGTTAAGGGTTGAATAAAAAAAATCAATTGAAAAAGGTTTAACTGTCAATTATATGAATCAGCATTTTTTTGTTTTAGGAAGAATCTTTATAGGAAGAATTTTTATTTTTATTATAGAATAGGAAGAATAATTCTATAGCCAATTAAAACAGACACTTAAAAATCTAAAACGTAACGAAGTCACATATAATATTGGAGATTTTAACGCAAAAATTGACGAAGGACGAAGATCTGACTTGGTAGGTTAATATGGACTAGGGGAGAGCAATGAAAGAGGCGATAGATTATACCAGTTCTGTCAAGAACATGACATGACAATCGCAAATACATGGTTCAAATTACACAAAAGAAGGTTATACACATGAAGGGGACCAGGAAATAATTCACTACATATGATTAGAAATCAGATAGACTATATTCTGCTAAACAAGAGATTTAAGAATGGCGTCACCAGAGTAACGACACATCCTGGTGCAGATATCGGTTCAGACCATAACCCTGTAATAACTGACATCAAAGTGAAGCTCAAAAAAGTCCAAAAAAGGCCCAAAACACCAAAATTAAATATCTCAATATCCAACAAAACGTTAATAGAAAATGACTTAAACAATGAGCTAAAGAAATCAATAAATAAAAACAACACGGAAATATGGAACACATTTAAAGATCTTACCTTGAAAGTAATAGAAAAATATTCAACAACGTTACACATTCACAAAAAACAACAATGGATGACTGATGAAATCCTGGAATTAATGGAGCAGAGAAGGAAACTAAAAGGTAACAAGACAGAATATAAGGAAAAACAGAAACTAATTAAACAAAAAATAAAGGTGGCTAAAGAAAAATGAATGGAGGATAAATGCAAGGAATTCGAAAAGTTGAATGAAAAACATGATACGTTTAATAGGTTTAAAAAAGTTAGTGAAGTAGCTGGTCTTTATTATAAGAAAACTCCACATACTATAACCGATTCGTCGGGAAAAATGATAATAGACGAACATGAAATTCGAACAACCTGGTGTAATTATATAAGTGAACTGTATAATGATGATACGAAGAACCGAAGACTTTAGTTGAAGGTAAAGGACCAGAAATACTAAAATCAGAAATACTGCATGCTATAAAGTTAGCAAAGAACAAGAAAGCCGTTGGTGCTGATAACATACCGTCAGAGATGTTAAAGCTTATAAATGAGGAGAACATTGGAATACTGGTCAAACTTTTTAATGATGTTTATTCGACTGGTGATATCCCTGAAGATTGGTTAAAGTCCGAATTCATAACACTACCAAAAAAACAACGTCCGAAAAACTGTAGCGATTATAGAATGATAAGCCTTATGAGCCACACTTTGAAAATATTTTTACGCATCATCCGCAGTAGAATCAGAGATAAATGTAAAGAAGATCAGGATGAAACACAATTTGGCTTCAGAAATGGACTGGGAACTCGGGACGCCCTCTTTGCACTAAATGTATTACTGCAGAAATGTCGAGATCAAAGGAAAGACGTCTTTGCTGTATTTATTGACTATGAAAAGGCCTTTGATCGAGTACAGAATCACAAATTAATTACAATATTAAAAGATAAACGAGTTGATAGTCAAAACATACGATTCATAGAAAAGTTATACTGGCGTCAAACAGCGACAGCTTGCATAAACGGAAAATAAACAGAAATATGTAAAATACAAAGAGGTGACAGACAGGGTTGTATACTATCCCACTGTTATTTAATTCATATTCAGATAGAATATTTAAAGAAACGCTGCATAATTTGGAATGGGGCGTGAAAGTTAATGGAATTCTGATATGCAGACGATGCAGTTATTTTAAGTGATGACATGAATGGATTACAATGCCTTTTAAATGCCATTGATACAGTGGGCAGAGAGTTTGGCCTAAACATAAACTGTTCAAAAACAAAACACATGGTGTTTAGCCGTTTAGCACATCAAGATGTACGATTATATGTTGATGGTCATATAATTCAAAGAGTGTCCAGTTTTAAATATCTTGGTTGCCATATTACTGAACAACTAGATCCAGATCAAGAGATAAAATGTAGAATCGAGATAGCCCGCACGACGGCTATGCTGACAAATGTGGCAGTCCTTGAGAGAGCAAATGCTGCTCGCGAGCTGCTTGATAACATCAAATGTAGAAAGATGGCCTATTTTGGACACGTAGTAAGGGAAGACTGATATAATATTCTTCAATTTATTATGATGGGTAAAATCGAAGGACGCAGAGGAATTGGTAGAAAGCAGGCCTCTTGGTTGAACAATATCAGAGATTGGACAGGAATAAAGAAAGCTGAGCAACTCTTTAGAATAGCTCGAGACAGAGACAGTTTCGCCATGTTAATCGCCAACGTCAAGGGGACTTGATAGGGCACGTTAAGAAGAAGAAGGAAGAATTATTTTTGTGATTAAATTTTGGCAAATGGTTTCATACAAACTCATGAAACACCTACAGATATTGCACAAACACACAGTATAATCGGACTTTGCAGTTACATAGGCAAAAAGTCCACCCCTAAATATTTTCAGCTAAAGCGTAGATGTTGAGTACAATACCACGGTCAAGTAAGTCAACATTTAATTTTGAAAAGACATAAGCTCTCCAACAACAAATTTTTAGTTAAAAATGTAGTTTTTTATTACAATTCGTTGTGGCTAAATTCCATACAAACACAATTTTTAAGGATTCAATGTTAAGACTGGTTTAAGGTTTTCCAAAATTAAAAGTTGTTTTGGTATTGACAGGAAATACAAATAATAACTTAAAAATGACCCAAAAAATTATTTTAAAATTTAAATATTTGACAATAAAACACTGAAAACCTGGTTTTCAAAACTGCCACAAAATATAATATAATATCTTATTACTACAGCAGTTTCAGCAGAGTGCTTTTCTCAAGTGATCTGTTTTTGGTATGCGTTTACACTAGTCTTTAAATGAATAGGTTGAGGAGGAGAGAACTGTTTCTTTTAAATTGGTTATTAAGGCCGTTATTTTGAATGTGTAGATTTAAATTTCGTCATTAAAAGAATGATTATGATCTAGAAGGTGAAGTGCGTATGTAGAACCTGTTTTTTTTATTATTAAAAGCCCTTTTATGCCCTGCTATACGTTTATTAACAGTTCTACCAGTTTGACCTACCAAGTTGTTGTATGCTTGGTGTTACTCCTTACTTTTTTTATATGTTTGGCTATTTTTGTTAATATCTTGCCTGTATATGTAATAAAGCAGAAGATACTGGCTTTTTTTGGTGGTGGAAAGTCTAATTTCAGCGCTATCTTATGTAGTTTTTGATTTAAAATTTTATTATTTATTTGTTTTTTGTACCCATTTTTTACTGTTTCTACTATCTGCTTAATGCTATTTAATTCTATCTTAAAATTGTAGTTTGACATCGGAATTTCTAATAATCTATGTAACATGCTATGGTAGGCTGCCATTTTAGGTTGTGTAGGATGAGGTGATGAATTTTGTATGGTCGTGTCATTACATCGCCTACGGGTCTCCACCAATATACAAACTCTTTGAATACGGGATATTTTGAAATCTCTGTCTTTATATGATCCATAAAAATATCTGATAGCAATGAGATTAGATGATTACCATTATAAGTCCTGCATTGTTATTTATCTATATTTTGTTATTAAATTTAATGTAGCAGTGGTTTATGCAAATTTTAAGAAATGTAAAATTTCAGATGTAATGATTGAATTTGTAATATTAAATTCTGAAAGGTTTTTTACTAGAACAAAAGTTTCTGTAGGAGGAATACTAGGAAAAATATTTTTTATTTTTTTTTTGTGCTTTTCACCCGGTTCTAGTGAAGTCAAGAAGGAACGACCTTACAAATAAGTTCGAGCCATAACGAAGAAGGACCTGTAATATTTTGAATGCTTATTAAACTTTTTTGCTCTTGTGTACTTCTTGTCGTATATTTGTTGTCTTTACTTTCCCTTAATGGAATATTATGTTCACGATGTTTTCTGTTTCAAAATGCCCGATACTATAAAAACTATAAAACAGTGTTATTGTTATCCATAATTGTTCAATAGCTGATTTGATTAATAATATAGATTTTATAATTTTAAAATTCTTCTTTTACGATGGCTGCATAAAACTTAAAACAATAAACTCAATTTAATTGTTTTTCATATTAATGTTTCTTTATGTTATCAATAATGATGTATTGTAATAGTATTGCTACAAGAAACATTGACTTAACTTAAAATTAACAAAATGCCGATGATAAAAAATATTATTTTGGGAATTGTAATTTTTGCTTCCGTAAATTACGTAAACGCGAAGGGTGAAGATGATGCCAAGTAAGTTGAAATTTTTGTATCAAACATATTTCTTAGAAGTATTAACAAAAGGACTGAAAGTGTGTATGCAAAACTAGAAGAGTATGTGAGAAAGACAAACTCGATAGAGACAGTGTGACAGTTATTCTCATTACATACAAATCTCTTGGGTTTGTAGTAATCTATTGGGCTCTTTAAGGTTTTTTAAGCTTAAGCTTACTTTAACTATTTATCAAAACATACTAAAAATTTAAAACTACATTATAAAATAAAGTTGTTATATATCTACAGGCTTACCTTTGTAAGGATGCTAGTATAAAAATGTTGTGACATTTTTGTTGCCTTTCTTTTTTCTCATTATAAAATTATCAATATGTTTTCCATATCTCTTTTATTTTACTACATACAGTTTCGGGTAGTTTAACAGAGGACAGAAGAAGAGAGCTTACACCAGAGAGTAGAAAACAAAATAGTAGAGGAGAAGGTACAAATATGGGCTATGCTACTACTATGGGCTCTCGCAATTAATATGAAATACACACCACCATCCATACATGAATAGCTTGACTAGACACTCTTTAGTCTAAAATAATAACAAATAAAGCTTACAATGACCTAGCTCCAATGACCGTTGAAACAATCACATATTAGTGTTGACACTGTTCAAGAAATTTTTCTGGTATGTTTTTATTTCGATTGTTTTTTTCGGTGAAAACTAAGAATAAATTTAATATTTTATCACACATCGTAAGCGAAAGGCTAATATTTTCATAATATTCTCGACTTTTTCTTTTAATTTGTGTTGCATTTTAGTTATTAATATTTAAATATATGTTTCAAATTTGTATTTGAATATATGGTTCTGTTGCAATATGGGCTAGTGTAGTGCTACAAATATGAGCTAGCCCATATTTGTATCAGTTTCGTCTACATAGTTTTTTTTTTTCAAAATGCCTGGCAAAAGTATTTTAAGTCCAAAACAACGAAAGTCCTGGGATATAGATAGCATGAAATCTGCTATTCAAGTATGTAAGAGATTAAACGATGGGTACATTAACAGCATCTAAAACTTATAATGTCCCGAGATGACTGAGTCCAGATGAAGCAGTACTTAAAGAACTGGGAAGAGGAACTATTCTTGGCCCAGATTTAGAAAAATGTTTGATGGATTATTCGGTGGCCGCGAAATTCTATGGTTTAACGCGGACTGATATCAAACGAATGGTATTTAATCTGGCCGAATCAAAATGGATTAAATTATTTCTTCATGCGCTAAAAAAAAGCTGGTAGAGGTTGACTAGATTTGTTATTGGCGCGTCATAAAAATAGATTGGCTTTAAGGAGATCAACTGGAAGGTCTTTTGGACGGACAGCTAGATTTAATAAAGAGAATGTTTAAATCTTTTTTGATCATCTGGAAAAAGCATATGACAAATACAATTTTTCCAGTCATCCGGTTTACAACTTCGGCTGAATATTCGGCAGGAATAATCAAAACGATTGAAAATATCTACCGAAAAAACACAATAAAAGTAAAAATAGAAGAAGAAAATTCCCTCAGTCCTCTATTGTTCAACCTGATTATGGATGAAATAACAAAAAAAGTAAGAACTAAAAAGGATACCAAATGGGAGAAAAACAACTTAAAATAATCTGCTATGCACACGACGCAATACTACTCTCTCAAAGTGAAGATGATTTACAACATATGCTGCACCAATTTAATATAACCGCCAAAAAAGTTAACATGTTAATTTCCTCAACAAACACAAAATGTATGGTTACAACAGCAAATTTACCAAAGTATTAATTAAACCTGGAAGGTCAGATAATAGAACAAGTGATGGAGTTTAAATATCTACGCATCACATTATCTAGCTACGGAAAGCACGAAAACAAAGTGGAAGATCAAGTGAACAGAGCAAAAAGAGCCGCAGGCTGCCTAAATAAAAAAATACGGAGAAATAAAAATATCGGGAAAAAAACGATCAGCAGAATTTACAAAACAGTCATCAGACCAATAATGACATACGCGACAGAAACACGATCTAACCCAGGAGGACAAAAAGGATGTTAGAAAAAGCAGAGATGAAAACATTTATTAAAATTGATGGCAAAACACTGTGAGATAGAGCTAGAAATACATATATACGGCGTAGATGCAAGGTGGAGATCATTAAAGCGGAGAACGATCATATAAGCGAAATGACAATAAATAGAGAAGTAAAGACCTCAAGAGACGGTTCCGGAAGACGATCAGTAGGAAGACCACAAAAACGATGGAATGACAACTTACTGGAGGCATATTAAATAATAAGTCATGTGTATATAAAGAAAAGAAGAAGAAAAAGAAGACTTTGGCTGAGAGAGGATCATTAATTACTTTAATTGCATGTATAAGTGCTGGAGGGAATTTTATCCTTCTCGTATTTATCTTCCCAAGAAAGAATATGAATGTGCAACTTATTAAAGGTACTCCTCCTGGATCGATATCAACCGTTCATTCTAGTGGTTCCTCCTCCTCCTAAGTGCCTTCTCTATTGAGGTTGGCGATCAATATGGCAAATTTCTCTCTGTTCTGGGCTTGATGGATTAGGTCATTTCCTGTTGTGTGAGTCCAATCTCTGATGTTTCGGAGCCAGGATTTCTTCTTTCTTCCTATACCCCTTTTACCCTCGATTTTGCCTTCTAATATTACCTGGAGCTGCTCAAATTCCTTATGGCGCATTATGTGTCCTGGATATGACGTCTTTCTAATTTTGGATTAAATTAACCAGATGAGGTCGTGTGTTCATTATTTCCAGTACCTCTTCATTTGTAGTTTTGCTGGTCCAGCTTATTCTTAGCATTCGGCGGTACATCCACATTTCGAATGAATTCAGTTTGTTGACGTCATACTGTTTTAATATCCAGGTCTCACAGCCATATAGTAGTAGAGACCACACATAACACTTTAGTGTTCTTAATCTTATTGTGCATTTTACGCATGTTCATGAAGCCAGATTTTGCTATTTCAATACGTCTTCTAATTTCTTTTGAATGGTCTAGCTGACTGTTTAGCTCTCTACCCAGGTATATGAAGCTTTGGGAGCTCTGAAGGGTGATACCATTGATTTGTATGTTGGGTGTAATTTGTTCATGGGGGTTCTTGTGGAATACAATGATTTTGGTTTTGGAAAGATTAATATCCAAACCTAGTCTATGACTTTCTTCTGATAGTATGTTCATCAATATTTTTAGTTGGTCTTCTGTTTCTGCTAATACTACGGTGTCATCGGTATATCTTACATTGTTAATGATGATTCCATGATTCTGGCACCTTCAGGGCGATCTTCAAAAGAAGCTCTGATGATATTTTCGGCATAGACATTAAATAGAAGGGGGGACAGAATGCACCCTTGACGCACTCCTCGTTCTATGTTTACATAACTGGTATTTCCGTTGTCTGTTCGAACACATCCTGTGTGGTTCCAGTATGTGTTGCTTAATATAGCTATGTCGTGTCCGTCCAGCCCTACTTCTTTTAGCACCTTAATCAATTTTTCGTGTCTATTGCGGTCAAAGGCCTTTATATAATCGACAAAGCACACATACAGCTGTTTTTGAACCTCGAGATACCTTTCTGCCATTAGTGTCAATCCCATTATTGCTTCTCTGGTGCCTGTACCTTTCCTAAAATCATATTGAGAACGACTCAAGTATTCTTCACACTTATTGTGAATGCGGTTATAAATTACTCGCATAAAAATCTTAGCAGCATGACTCATTAGGGATACAGTTCGGTGGTTTTCACATTTCCTTGCTTTTTGTTTTTTTAGGAAGAGCTACATATGTGGATGTTAGCCAGTTATGCGGTAGAGTGCCATGTTCATATATAATGTTAAAGAGGTAGGTTAATTTCCCGACAGCATCATCACTCAGGTGTTTAAAATGTTCGGCTGTTGTTAGATCTTCGCCGGGTGCCTTGTTGTTCTTTGCGTCTTTTATTGCCCGCATAACTTCTTCGGTTAGAATACTTAGTTTTCCATCGGTATTTATTTGTGGGGGCCCTTCTGCTCTCCGATCACCAAACAAATCTTTAAGATATTGTTCCCATATTTCCTTCTGTTTTTCAGGGTCTAATTCCATTTGGTTTATCGTGTTTGTTACATAAATGATAGATGACACAATAGATAAATGTTTGGGTTTCCATATCCCAGCGACTTCTTTCACCTCTCTGTGTAATTCTCTATCTTTATGCTTCCTTTGCAGATCTTCTAGCTCTTTACATTTTTCTTTCATCCACTCTTCCTTAGCTACATTTATCTTTCTCTCAATTTCCCTGTTAAGCTCTTTGTATCTTGTTAGGTTTTTGTTTTTTACCATCCGTTTCCTCTCCATAATTTGTAATATTTCGTTTGTCAACCATGGTTTTCTTTGTTTACGGTTTTCTTTCTGTATATTTTGGTTTGCTGCTTCCAGGACAGTATTTTTAATTTTTCCCCACATGTCTTCAATGTTTTCTTATATTGTCTTCTCTTTAGTGGGAGCTAATGTCTTAGACTCTAACTGCGTGTCTACCATGTCTTTATACATAATATATGTTTTTGTCCCTGGTCAGCACTACTCCATGCTACTCTCTGACTGGGTTTAGCCTTTGCCTACTCTTTTAAGTTTTATTCTGACAGTTGCAACTACAGGATTGTGGTCTGAATTTATGTCATAGCTTCTGAACGTTTTTACATTTAGGATACCATTACGGAACCTTTTATTAATTCTAATGTAGTCGATTTGGTTCCTTACAATATTTCCTTCGCAATCTTGAGGAGACCTCCACGTATACAGACGTCTTTTTGGTAATTTAAACCATGTGCTAAGAACCACCAAGTTGTTCTCTTGGCAAAATTCAACAAAGCTTATGCCTCGTTTATTCTAGTGGTTGGGTGCAGTCTAATTTATTTACACAGTGGTTTAAACACTTTATAGATACCGCTAAACCAACTAAAGAGTTTCCCATACTTCTTATATTAGATAGACACTACAGTGATTCTCGTAATTTAGATGTGATCAATCTGACAAGAGAGAATAACATAGATATAATTTCATTACCTCCACATTCAACACACAAACCGTAACCGCTAGACAAAACTTTCATGGGAACGCTCAGATCATACTATAGTAAAGAAATCAGGCAATTGTTACGTTATAATAACCGCGCCCTCTCTCATATTGGAGAACTTTTTGGTAAAGCATACCTTAAAGGCCAAACTGGAGAAATTGCTGTAAATGGATTCCGCGCCACTGGAATTTATCCATTGAATAAGACTGTGTTCAGAAGAAATTAAGAGTAACAACCACAGCCATGTAGAACCTGTTATCCTACCAAAAACACCAGAAGCCAGCAACATCGGTGAACCAGGTCCTTCTGGTTTGCAGAAGTTTGTAAGTCCGCAAGCTATTGAATCTAATATCGTACCAAAAACACCAGAAGCCGGCAACATTGGGTCTTTCTGGTTTGCAGAAATTTGTAAGTCCGCAAGCTATTGAACCTTCTTTCCTATCAAAAACACCAGAAACAAGCAACATCAGTGAACCAGGTCCTTCTGGTTTGCAGAAGTTTGTAAGTCCATTTGAAATATCGCCAGTGCCATCGATCAGGAAAAAATCTACAAATCGTAGTAGAAAATTATCGAAATCAACGGCAATAACTTCTTCACCTTACAAGAAAGCATTAAACCAGCAAAACAGCCAAAAAAATAAATGTACAAGCTATAGAACGACACATTACGGCTGAGTCCACAAGGGAGGGGACTAAGAAAAAAATTAAAAACAAGTCAGAGAGGCAGCATAAAAAGGAAATCGAAAGATTTCTGACAACAATAGTGAGCAGGAATTTCAACCAGCTGATGAAGATATGCATTTGTAAGAGATTTCTGGTGTAACAGATCTGGAAAATACGGGTGTAAATTATATTTTCTGTGACGGAAAATTTTGTGAGGATTATGGAGGTGAAAAATGGATTCAATGCCTTCTGTGCAACTTGTGGGCACATATAGATTGTTCTGGTGCAGAAAGAGACGAATATGTGTGTGAATATTGTACATAAAAAATTATAAAATAAAAATAAAAATATTTTTACTAGTAGCCTATATTTATATCACCTTTCCGTTTCTTACTTAAATGACACTGTGATTGTTTTTATGACATTACAAAATGCGTTATATGTTTATGTCATACGTCATCATATGTAAAACTATAAATTTACAGTGGATTACTCTGTTTGTAGCAATTTCTTTGGACCGTCTTGGTGTAAACCCTGCTTGATCTTCGCTAATTTTACCACTGATATCGTAATCCAGTTTGTTTTTGACAATGTTGCCATTCAATTGATTGACAAAATTACAGTAACATACGCATTAATGAAATTACACTAATTTCTTCTGTAATTTTCACATTTTCCTTATTTTTTTCTTTAAATATTGATATAATTTAACACGTTGGATGCTTTTGACGCTTATAAGAGTCACGTTCGGTACGTATTTATATTAGGTTTCTTAGTCGGCACCGCAGTTGTGTTTGTATTTTTCTTAGTAGGCACTCAAGGAAGGATATTTATTACTCATAAATACACGTGGTTCAAGTTTTTCAAATATTTTTATTGTATTATCATGCAAAATGAGTACGTTGAGGCTTGTCCCTCCAGACCTAAAGGGAGTCGTTATCATAAGTACACTGAAGCAGAATTGTTAGAAATGCTGGAAAATAGTGATGAACTTAGTGATTTTGAATTGGAGAAGGAATTTGATGGACTGGAACGGACTCGGAGAGTGATAATGAAATGGGAGAAGTAATATCTGATTCGCAACAACCTGCGGCGGAAGAAAAGGTAGATTTACAACAACCTGCGATGAAAAAACTGTAACTGAATATCTGACATCTGTTGGGAAGATGTATCAGGTGAAATGAAAGATTTTCTGTTTCTAAAAAATCAGTAATTCAATACAGTTCTACCAGAAAACCTTTTCTACCGGAACTTTTACCTCCTTATGAAAATTTAAATAAAAAAACGCATCAAATATCGAACATAGGCTAATAAAAAGAAAATCGACTCCACGTAAAAAACAACTTGACAGAAAAAGATTTTCCAAAGAAAAAAACGGACGGATACAATATTGTCTAAATTGCAGCATCATAATTCACAAATAGAATATAGCAGCCAAACTTTTATTAATATTTAGGTTTGTTTTTGTTACATGTTTTGAAATAAATAATGTTTTACTGTAGAGTATAGGCAACGCTTATAAGCGTCAACGGTACACGGATATGAATGCCGAAACTCATTGCCACTGCCGCTTATGAGCGTCAGTTTTTTTTACCTTTTCTTAAATATTTGAAATAGCAATTACATATAAAACATCATTATTCATAATTGTTAGCAACAGTATACCGTTTTTTCTATTTTTTAATTTGGGACCACGTAAAAGTAAGTCACAAAATAGCGGCATCCAGCCTGTTAAACAAATTAAACGGATATATTTATAAAGGGTGTCTACGGATGAGTGGCCGATAAGTCTTATCAGCCAATCTAAACAGATTTGGAATCTTAAAATTAAGCTGCATGGTTTTTTGTAAGTAAAATTTTTAATAAAGATATTTGTGATCATGTAAGATTTGCAGTAATAAACTCTATCCACATTTTCAATGTTATTGTTTTAATCGATAACTTCTTGTCCTTCTTAATAATTATGTGGCATTGATCTTTCTTGCATTATATGTAGAAGTAACTGATTTTTTTCTTTCATAATACATATACGTAAACAGTTACTTCTTCTTACATGTCTGTACCACTTTCTCCTATTTCTTATTTGTTTGTCTTCATTCTTTGGCATTGGTTATTTTTTTTAACTATGAAATTTGTAGTATGCTGCGATCCCCCATATATTAAAAACGTTTTCATTAACTGTTTACCATTAATATCCATCATTCATGCCAAAGAACAACACTGATATACTCCATTCCACGAATATACGACTGTTTTAAATTAGGTTTAAGGTCTCTATGTGAATGGTCCAATGTGCTGAATTGTCCAATAGTAAATTCTCCCTATTTTTAAAATACTGTTATGACTTAAAATTTAAATATCAAGTCATGATATAAATATCGAGTTGATAGTTTATAGAATAGCTATAATTCAAATTTTGAAGTATATAATTACTATCATTGATTTTAGTATTGTAAACAAGTTGGTTTTTGAATTAAGTGATTTAAACGAAGTGTAACAATACTTAGGTGATTAAATAGTGTAATAATTTATTTAGTCGAATATTCAATTAGTATTAAGAAAACAAAAAGAACTTACTTATTGCCTTATTTTCCTAATCTCCTAAAACTATCATCAACCATCAGATTCACAGAACTTCACCATAGGACAGTACATTAAATATAAAGTTATCTACATCTAAAACACGTCTCGGGGTTTTGGGCTTTAATAAACAAATACACTACACTAAACTCTCTCTTAACGGCACCTCTCTTCACCGGCACCTCTAAACGGACAGTTTTTAAAACTAAAATCAGTCGTCGATATATGAAACTGTATATAAATGTTCGTTAGTTTTTAATATCTGTAACGATTCGGTACTTCAACTACCAATAGCCGGTATGTTATGCCCGTTACTTTCGGAACTTTAGATGTACATCCACTCAAATCAAACAAATATTTAAAACTAACAAAGTGAAATTATAGATCCTTTTTCTGGTTTCCAAACCATCGTTCTGCCAATTTCTTTTCATTTATATTAAAAGTATATTTCTTTTTATTACAGTTGTAGTAGGTACCTAATAAAGTAATAAAAGTGTAATATCAAAGGAATCCGGCACGCCTCTTTGGTGTTTACATTTCACGGAAACCCAACCCAAATGTCTTATGAACACATTTTGGCTTCATAGAACTCATTGTATTTATTTGTAGGACCATTCGCGTAAAAATTTTTGTTATTTTCGTATTAAATTTCACAATAAATTTTGCGTCTATCTGAACATATATTAACTGAAATAATTTTAGTGTAAGTGTCAAACTAACAGTAAATCCATTTTTTGGAATACTGTTTAGACCAATTTACTTTCATACTTCTACTTGCACAGTAAAATATTCGTTGTCCTAATAATCCAAAACAGTCGTATATTCGTAGAATAACCTATAGCACATTATCAGTAAAAAGAGTACCTCATTTTTATTCAATATTACTTTTTTTATAGAGTTGATGATCAATTAGAGCACACAGGTATCACACCAGAAGAATTTAAACTGCCTTCGATATCTGATGTATGGGAGTAAGTTTTTTACATGATAAATATTGACTAATTTTTTTTTTATTAGATTTATTGGAGAATAAATGAATAGTATATTATTGTCAGATAAGTTTTAGAGGTTGAGATAAGATTAAGCTTATGATTTTATTTTACATATTATTTTTTACCAAAAATTTTTTAAGGAAACCTTTATTAATAAAAACAACTACTTATTTTTTATATTTTTTCTCTTCAAGACCACTTTTTTGGTAATTTGGTTTTCTTGTGATGTTTTCGTAAAATGCTTACTTTGAGCGTAAATTGCAATTAAACAACTAAAAATGCCAAAAAGGCTAATTTTAGTGTTTTTTAAAGCTATGTACCTACATCTGAACTTTACCGTCCGAAATACAGTAAAAAGTTTACGTAAAGCTTGCCACAGGAACCTGCTTATTTTAGTTGTTAAAGATAATTGCTATAATTTATTTATGTGTTTTTAGGATGTTCCATATATTTGTTTTACCATTCATATTAAAATTTATAGAGGAGTTTAGCAATATCATCGATACTAGAAAAATATTTGAGGTAAATATAAAACATCTACTTATAATAGTAACGAAATAATTTATATATATATATATATATATATATATATATATATATATATATATATATTGTAATGATTGTTTATTTTGAGTTCAAACTTAGTTTATTGAGCCAATAAAAAAAGAATGAATTATAACTTATTTGTTATCAAAAGTAAAATAATCCTTATATTACCTGTGTTCGATGGATTCAAAAGATTTTCTTCTTCTTCTTCAGGTGCCATCTCCGCTACGGAGGTTGGCAATCATCATAGCTATCTTAATTTTTGAGGCAGTAGCTCTAAATAGTTGTTTTGAGCTGCATCCAAACCATTCTCTCAGGTTCTTCAGCCATGAAATTCGTTTCTTCCGATGCTTCTTCTGCCATCTATTTTTCCTTGCATTATGAGTCGCAGGATGCCATACTTATCGTCCCGCATCACATGTCCGAGATACTGTAGCTTTCTTAAAGATTTTCTAGTTGTCTTTTATTGGGATAGAGAAGAAAAGGATAAGAATACAAATATATTATATTACAAAGATTTACGTTTCTTTATTTTATATGAACGAATAAAACAATTATTAAATTCTGTCGTTATCTTATCCATCAGCATACAAGAAAATAAATCAAATTATTATGATAATAAGATTATAAAGCTACATACATTTATATTACGTGAAAAACCAATTTTACTTAAAATTTTCTTTACTTGAAAAACAAAGAAACCACAAAACTTTAAACTTTTGATTAGCCTAACAAAAACCTCAGTTCTTAAATTTTAATGATAATGACCATGATGTCGAAACGATCCTTCACAGATATAAAATTGAATTGTACAAACACTTACAGTTTATTTTCTTCTTAAGTTGTATGTTGGAACATACCCAGAAAAGTCCAGTCTCCTCAAATATGTGATCTCCCCTCTTTGACACCTCAGCTCCTTCTTTACGTCTCTGCAAACCTCCTTCAGACTATACAAAAAAAACACCTGATTTACTTCTCCAAACTCCGCTACTTATTTATGACACCAGGACCTCCTTTTGTCAACTTGATGCCGTAAGAAAACTTTCACATATACTTTATAAAATGACCACGGTAGATACAAGGACCTCTTTTAATCCACTTGTTATCTCCTTCTTCAAACTATTCACTTCTTTTCGTTACGCCAGTATCCAAACTCACGAACCACACCCTATCTTAAGACAAACGACTGTTTCCTTTCGATGACGAAAATATGACTAACTTCTCCTCTCTCATGATCGACTCACCAAATTCTCATTTAAAAACGACCGTCCAATCAAAAAGCTTAAATTGTATTTACCATGATTTTGGAAAAGCCTAATTTCGGTTTCAGAGAAAACTAAATAGCTTACTTTAAAATTGGTTTTTTTTTCAATACATCATTTATACATATTTCAAAAGATTAAAATATGGTCATTTAATACTCGACTATACAAACAATGAAAAGATTAACTTACAGGTAAAATGTCTTCTAATTCTAAACAAAGGTTTTTTGATAATTTTGTTTGAAACGGAAAAGGTCGTTTGCCAAACAAATTTCTATTCTTATCTACACTAAATCTTATCTTAAATTACTATATACAATATCTTGAAATTTTATTTCGATGGATTTTTTTATTTATTTTTCTTTGGTTGGAAAAGAAAAAGTATGACAAATATATATATATATATATATATATATATATATATATATATATATAATATATATATATATATTAATATATATATATATATATATAATAAAGTATGTATATAAGATGGAAGGTAACCGTATATACGTATTTCTAACTATTGGTCGTCTTCAGCCAAGTTAGAAAAGGTGCATATTAACTTGGAAAAGGATTACTACAGGAGCAATGCGACCAATTTGTAGCAATAATGTTAGAAGACTCTGAGGTTTCCAGAGCAACAACTACCACATCCACGGAGGAAACAACAAGAAAAAGGTTAATGCGAGTTGATAGTAAAATAATGGTAAAAGATATCGACATAGCTCGCAACAAAGAAATAAAAATATAATAAAATATGTGTATAAGATGGAAGGCAACCGTATATACGTATTTCTGACTATTAGTGGTCTTCAGTACGGTGTAGCCAAGTTAGAAAAGGAGCATAGTAACTTGGGAAACGATCACTACTACTACTTTTCTAACTTGGCTGCACCATACTGAAGACAACCTTCTTCTTCTTCTTCTACTTTTTGTAGATCTTTCGATCTGTTTAATTCTGAAGCTGCCTCTGGTTAATTTCTTGGGAGGTAGATTGCCAACTATCCCTCCATCTTTTAGGTGGTCTTTCGGGGGTCTTGAACCGGGCGGATTGTTTTCTAGGGCAATTTTTGGGAGTCTATTCTCATCCATTCGTCTTACATGGTTGTACCACATCCTCTTGCGCTGCCTTCCCTATCTTACAATATCTTGAATTTTGCACTGCTCTCTAATGTTTGTATTTCTCGCTCTGTCTCTTCTTATTTACCCCATTATTGTTCTAAGGGTTTTCATTTCGGCAACCCTTAGCATCTGTTTCGTTTTGTTAGTATCTTCGCGCACTTCTATGCCATATGTCATGATCGGTCGTATGCAATATAGATTCTAATTTTACTATCTGTGCGTATATACGGATTTGACCAGACATATCTCCGCAGACATCCTGACAGTGCAGATGCTTTGTTGATCTGACTCCTCAGGTCCTTTACTGGGTCGTGGGTGCTTGATATATCTATGCCCAGATATCTGAATTGCATCACCTGTTCTATGGGGTTGTCCTCAACCACTAACTTACATCTGAGCGGATCTTTTGCTATTGTCATACATTTAGTTTTGTTGGTAGATATGTTCATATTTAGTAGTCGGCTTGTTTAAAAGAACTGAAAGAGCTGCCGTTGGAGATCATGTTCTGATTCGGCAATAATTGCTGCATCGTCTGCGTAACACACCATACCAATTCTTTTGTTGCCCATTCTATATCCGAGATTAAGAGATGTTACTTTGTTGATAATTTTGCCCATGAGAAGATTAAACAAGAAGGGGCTTAAACTGTCGCCTTGTCTAATTCCTCCCGGTGTTGGAATATTTTCAGTGAATTCGTCTCCTGCTCTAACTTTGGTTACGTTGTTGTTATTTAGTTTATGGAGTATCTTTGTTATGCTGGTCGGTGCTTCATTTTCTATTAATATATTTCGAATGCCTCCTAGGCGAACTCTGTCAAATGCCTTCGTCAAATCAATGAAGCAAATATACGCTGGCATGCCGAACTCTATAGCTTTTTCTTTTATTTTGTTTTATTATAAATACTGCGTCTGTTATAGACCGCCCTTTTGTAAAACCTTGTTGTTATTCAGCATTAGTGATTTGCTTTTCCAATTTGTCCTTGAGAAGACAACCAATAGTCATAAATACGTATAAACGGTTGCCTTTCATCTTATACACATATTTTATTATATTTTCTTCTTTGTTGCGAGCTATTATTAGTTGTTTATTAATGCTGTTGCCAACATTTTTGCCACAAATTGGTCGCGTTGCTCCTTTCCCAAGTTAATATGCTTCTTTTCTAACTTAGCTGTACCGTACTAAAGACGACCATTAGTCAGAAATACGTATATACGGTTGCCTTCCATCTTATGCACATATTTTATTATATTTTTATTTTCCTTTGTTGCGAGCTATGCCCATACGTTGTAGCTGGTTACGTAGTCACTTATATTACGATATGGAAAGATTGACCTCACTTGTTTGTCTCTCTTCGAGCTATTCCCTGAAAGTAAAATGGTGTTTCGAATCATCTGTTGCTTTCTTTATAATGGTTCGGACAGACAAGGATTTCTCCGTACTATATTATATCTTAAAATTTACCTCTCCAATGCATTATCGGTTTGTAATTCGCCTTATTAATGTCATGTTTGGACTTCAAGGACACTGTTTTTTTACGGGATGGTTCGTCGGTTTTATAATACTGCCCATTTGCCGAGTGCCTTCGAGAAGTGTAGAAGCTTTTTGAGGCAACTTTCATTCAATTTTTTACAAGATTACTACAGCAAACTTTAGCAATCATTTCAATAATGTTACCTACAGCTAAAATTAGACTTAATTAATATTCTACTGTTGGAATGGTGATCTTTGTGATCTTATTAGTTTCTTGGCAAATACTAGTTTTTACATAAGTGTTTTACATACTTTTTTTTAATTACATGTATAATAACCACACATTTATTTTTGTCATTATTTTTGTCACTAATATCTATTTGTCATTATTTTTGTTTTTTCCAAGTTCATCTTACGACCTACTTTTTCCGAAGCTTGAAGTATTTGCGTAATCTTGGTCTGTAGTTCTTCGAAACTCGTAGCGAATATTACAGTATACTCAGCGTATCTTAAATGACTCAGTTTTTTTTTTCCATTAACATTTATTCCTTTTCTGCCCAGTTAATGTATTTGAACACGTCTTCCAGTCCAAGTGTAAATAGCTTTGGTGAGATAACATCTCCCTGGCGAACTCCTCTGTTGATTGGTATAGCTTTGGTTTTCGCATCCATTTTTATTTTCATTATAGCTTTCTTGTAAATATAATGTATGAGAATTTCGATATTTCATTAATTATATTATTTTATTTTATTTACCTACATGTGCAACATATCTTACAAAATTACAAAATTGACTAACAGTTAGATATACACAATATTTACAATATATTCTAACTTACGCTGTGAAACAAATTGTATAGAAAATATATGTTACTCTACGAACCTACAACGCGGCAATGACCAGTGTCTGTATAGAGTACGGGTGGCCAACTTAATCGGACTCGAGATCTATTTTTTAGAGATACTGGCGAGTAATAAAACTTTTAATCCAGAATTTCAACGTTAATAGTGAGCTGAGTATCTCAGAGTCGCTCACTATATCTCAGATCTTTCTTCTTCATCTTCTTTTTACGTAGGCATAACTCTGTCCGCTTTCAATGTGTCTCCAGTAAATTGTCGCTCCATCGTTTTCGTAGTTTTCCGACTGATCGTCTTTCTATTGAGGAACCGTCTCTTGTCGTCTTTACTACTCTATTTGTTGTCTGTCATTCGACCTATATGATCGTTTCATTCTACCCTTCTATTTTTTACCCAATTCTTGATGTTCTCCATCCTGCATCTAGGTCGTAGGTCTGTACTTCTAGCTCTGTCCCATAGTAACTTGCCCTCAATTTTTTCAAGTGTTCATCTCTGCTGTTTCTAACATCCTTTTTGTCTTCTGTATTAGGTCGTGTATCTGCCGCATATGTCATTATTGGTCTGATGACTGTTTTGTAAATTCTACCTTTTGTTTCTTTTTGATATTGTTATTTTTCCATATTGCGTCATTCAGGCAGCCTGCGTCTTTGTTTGCTCTATTCACTTGATCTTCTTTTTCAGTTTTAAACTCTTCGTAGCTAGATAGTGTAATGCTTAAATATTTAAACACTATCACTTGTTCTATTATCTAACCTTCCAACACCAATTTACATCTTCGTAAATTCGCTGCTGTAACCATGCATTTTGTCTTTATTGGGGAAATCAACACGTTAAATTTTCTGGCGGTTATATTAAATTAGATCAGCATACGCTGTAAACCGTCTTCACTTTGAGAGAGTAAGTAGTATTGTGAGTTGTCTGCATAGTAGATTATTTTAAGTTATTTTCTCCCATTTGGTATCCTTTTTTAGTTTTTACTTTTTTATTATTTCATGCATAATCAGGTTGAATAATAGAGGACTCTTCCTGTCTTATCTCATTGCCAGCTTCAATAGGGTCGGTTACATAGATAAGAAGGTTAGGTAGAATGCACTCTCTATAGACTAAATTTGTGACGAATTCTATCGCCATCTACATTTTTGGAATCTAACTAATCTCCATAAATTGAAAGAGCCCTGTAACGTTATGACGACAATGACGATTGGCGCGAAATTCAAATCTATTTAGCGCCCTCTGGGATCTTGAAGGCTAACTAATAATTGGAAGATCTTTGCTTGGCATACCAAATTCCATATGTGCAATCTTTTAATTTTTAGTTTTTGCAATAAAAATATTTGTATCTATTGCAAAAACAAAAAATTAATAAAATGCACATATCAAATTTAGCATGAGTAGCAATGATATTAAAAAAATGAGAAGTATATATGGACAAAGTAAGAACAATAATAAAACCAACAAATAACAGTAATAATCATTATTTTATTACAATAAATCTAACATAAACCTCGAGTATATTAAATTGTTTTGACAACACAAATTCTTCATCATATTGGAGTATTACACTAGAATAGAAATATGCTAGAATAAAAAAGTTATACCATATTATTTGTCTTTCTACCTTTAAAATTATTCACATTACCTTGAAACAAGTAGAGTTGAGGGAACAAAAATAAATTATACACTAAAACTGTCTATTTAAAAATTAAATAATCTATACACTAAAAATGTCTATTAAAAACTAAAATAGGAAACATTTACTATACGTAAGTACAAAATAAAAACGTAAAAAATTTCTATTGTATACAACAAAATGGCACAAACATCCAAATCCAAACACCAAACACGTGGAAAATACAACCCAATGAACCCAACCAACCTATAAATATAAATACCACTGTCAAACTTAAAACTCAATATTCTTCTTTCTTTTTTACTTAGCCTTCTACCACATATACTAGCGATCCAGTTGAAATAAGTGCCAGGCGCCATCTCGTTATTTGGAATCTTACTATATATATGGAACAATTTTTTTACATTGAGTTCGCAGGGTATGGTCGGTTAGTTCTTCTTTCACTTTTACGTTGTGTTGTTTAGGTAGATTTTTTGGATCGTTTTGATTATTCCTAGAGGTATCTCTCTTGCGTATAATAAGTGGATAACGTCCTTTAATTTAACCCCGTCAAATGCCTTCTTAAGTTCCACGAAACATAGATATGCCGGTTTGTTGTATTCGATTGAATTCTCTTGCACTTGCCTCATTATAAATATGAATTTCGTCGGTGCATGATCTTCCCGACATAATTATGTTATTTTTGAGTTTTTTCCAGCTTTCCTCGATGTTATTGTTTTCTTATATTTCATTATCAGCAATCTTCTCTGATATTGTTTTTCTGTAAAAGTATTCCGTGGATTTCGTATTTAGTTCTTCGACTTTGATTTTTGTTTAGATTGGCGCCTCTCTTTTGGTATTTCTCTCTAAGTATTTTAGGATGATTCTTATTACCCATAATACTAAGCTACGTACGCTACCTACATCTGCTGAGTTGAGGCATCTTACGTCGATTATTTTAGATGGATATCTCTGTTGGTTATAACATAATCTATCATAGATCCTTGTGTTGGTCTGTGTGGTCAAAAAATGTATTGTTTATTCTATTCTATCTGATTCTGAAAGACTACTTTATCAGTTTTCGAGATCTGAAAGAATGTTTAATCTTAAATCGATTCGGCTCTGAGAGCTAAAATTCTGGATTAATTCGCTTTATTCCTCGCCAATGTATAAATAAAACAAAACTATCAATTCTTATTTGTTTATTTTTCCAACTATATTAGAAATGGAAAAAAAATGTGAGTCGTTCGCAATGATCGATGCAAGATTTCTAGCAATCCAATAATTTTCATAATATTTATGACGCGACTATATTAAACTGATAATTTTTTCTTTGCCAGCGATCGACTGACCTAGGGGCCGCGATCGACTGGTCGATCACGATCGACGGGTTGGCCTTCCCTGGTATAGAGAGTATAGAGAGTTTTAAAAAAATAAAAATAATTAGTTAATTAAAAGTAAGTTTCAATTTCGATAAAAAAAAATTAATATTTAATGCTAGTGAGTTTTATGCAACTCTTTGTACCAAAATATTCAAAAATATAAAACATAACTTTATCTTTTTTTATTGCGAAACTTTGACTAATTAAAACGATTCATCATGAATATAGTACTAATTTTTATTTTTATTATTTTTTAGATGGTCACTCCAACGGTCATGAATCTAATGACTGCAATGGACATCAGTGTTATACAAAATATCCTATCTGTGATTGGTAAATCCAATATCAAAAACTTTACAACGCAGAAAACGGAACTTTAAACTGCTTGTACCTGTAACGTTTTCTAACTGCAGTTAAGAATTATTATTAAGTCCGGATGTAATTTAATATTTCAAACCTTCCATTGAAATTAGTTTTACGATGTTTTTGTATAACAATAAAATAAACGGTAGTAGCTTGTTTTTCATTGTTTTAAAACAGAGTGGTCCATAGTATTAGGGAAAAAATAATATATATATATATATATATATATATATATATATATATATATATATATATATATATATATATTATTTTTTCCCTAATGTATATATTTATATATATATATTTATATATTTATATTTATATATATATTTATTTATATATATATATATATATATATATATATATATATATATATATTTATATATATATATATATGTATATATTGTTATGATGTGTTGTTTTTGTATGAGCTATGAGTAAATTTGAATGATATATGTAAGTATAGGGTTTTTATCGCGGTTCTCAAAGAATTAGTTTGTAAGTACTTTTTTAAATTATCTTTATTATAACTATTATGAAACAAACCTATCTATCTAATATAAGAAATATCAATTTAAAACAATCTATTTAAAATTGAAATTCTTACAATTATTAAATTATTAACAAAATTTGGAACCTTCTTTCACTGAACGCCTAAGTTTTTCCAAAATTAAAGTTATTATCACCACTTGATATTTTCTTCCTCAGCCTTGGTTATCCAAAAATTTTAATATGTTTCTTCTTAATTATCTCCACTCACCATATAAATATATAAATTTATATCCTTGTAATTTCCATATAATGTATTTTCAAATATACTGGATCTTGTGGTTGTATTATTGAATGCTTACTTCAATGAATTAACTTCATACTATCACTATATTACTGTAGTAATAATTAATCTCAACTGTATTAGACTTAATAATTCATTTAACTTAATCAATGCCTTCTTCTAGCTAATAATCTTTTCATAACCTCATAAATTATTGTTAATTCTTCTTTGTAATTAATAATCACATGTAACTGACTTAATAATCATTGAATTCTTATAACTAACTCCTCAATAATAATCTTGAAACTGATTTAATTTCTTCTAACTCACTTAACTCCATTATTAATCTTTCTTGTAAGTAAATTCTTGAATTATAACTTTACTGACTCACTTTACTAACTGATTAATCAACTGTAACTAATCATAATCTGTAACTAACTGACTAACTAACTGACTGATCTCCAAATTACATGGTATTTATATATTTTATGGTTCCAGAATAATCTAGCAATAAATAAGGTTCGAATCATTCTATTTTTTCTATCTGAACATTCTGGAATAAATGGAATGGTTTTTGTCTATGATGTATTATGCAAATAGTCTCATTGACATTTCTAGAATTTTCTATGTACAATTTACTTGACTTTAGGCTCTCCAGATCAGAATTACACTATTATATGTAACTTAAACATTTATATGAAATATATTTTTTACTATTTTACATATGTAATTTTATTTTAAATTAAAATTCTAAAAATAAATAAATTTTTGACTTTGACACTACAGTGTATGTTTGGTTGCATATGCACATGGCTGACTTAAACATATCTAATATTAAATAAAATAAAAACAAACTTCTTAAACTTAATTCTTATGCTAAATTCTTAAAAATACTTCATATAATTATTTTTTAATAATATTATCTAATATATAACTTATAAATTATGTCTTTAATTACTATTTAAATAAATTTATTAATTAACATTGTATATCTGGTTGTATATATTTCTATGTTAATTTATTGTATTTCTGTTCTCACTACAATATATATATATATATATATATATATATATATATATATATATATATATATATATATATATATATATATATATATATTAGTTGATTTTCTTGGGCTTAGGTTCATAAAAAAATTGATTTGATACGAAAACATTTTCATATATTTTTTCGACGTTTCGGCAGGTAATCCATGCCTTTTTCAAGAAATAATATTGAATAAAAAAAAACATTTGATGACAGACATAATACGGTTTAAAAGTTATACTTTTGACATACCAAGCATGTAAAAATTCGTAACTAACAAGTAGACGTCACAATTACAATAATATTAAAATTATAGGACATACCCACTAAGTCACTACATGTAAAATGTATTTGAAATCTAATGTGTTGTTTATTGATGTTAGTTTATCGTTTAAACAATCAGTTATTTTAACATCATACTCGTTCTGAGATTGTCTTTTTATGTGCTTTTAAATTAAGTTAAAATATATTTGGTTCAAATTTTTGACATCTTTTTTATCGTTTATTGCATTATTATTATTTTTTTATTTGTATAGACTCTAGAAGCTCTCTCTTCTTCCTGTTGGGTTCACTTTTTAGGATCTTGGTTTTTTCAAAATCAAATTTATGTTTTTTTTTCGTTTTCATGTTTTGTGAGGGGGTTGAGTTTTTTTTGTCATATTTGTGGGAACGTATTCTTGAGTTAAGTAGCTGACTGGTTTGTCCAATATAAACTCCATCACAAATGCGGTTATTTTTAGTAGAAGGGTTTTTGTTTTTAATCTTGTAAAATTCTTTTTCAGAAGATTGTGGCCTTTATGAGCAACCGTAATATTATGTTTAGACAAAAGATTTGCAATTTGTTCTAATAATCCTTTTATATAGGGGAGGGACATATAGTTTTCTTTACCGTGTTGTTTTCATTGTTATTATTAACAATGAAATTATGTTATTATTAATAATATTAATAATAATTACAAGGAAAACAACACGGTAAAGAAAAGCTATATGTCTCTCCCCTATATAAAAGGATTATCAGAACAAATTGCAAATCTTTTGTCTAAACATAATATTACGGTTGCTCATAAAGGGCACAATCTTTTGAAAAAGAATTTTTTCACTTAAGCCAAATCAAACCAAATCAAAACGCTCCGGCTACTCTGACAATTACAGGAAAATAACTACCAGAGACTAGAGTTAGGAAAGACGTATTTAACTTCATTTTTCCTCACTATCAGATATCTGACAAGGCAGAGATACTGAAATGAAATGACGTCGTAACACCCTATTGATACCGATTTGAAACACGGAAGATTTGACGAATTGTGCTCCTGAGCCATATATTTGGTTTTTCTTCCTCTTATATCCTATTCGTCATTTGCCACAAAATATATCAATCTTTTCCTCTTCTAGATCCTGTCAAAGCTCCATAGGTAGGACCATTAGGTCCTACCTCCTTACCATTCTTCATCATATTTAACGACTCGACAACTTCATCTCCTGCTTTCTCCGTTATTACATTCTTATTTAAGATCCCACATCCTCTATTTCTCCTTTGGTTTTCTGTATTTAGCATTTTTCTAAAGTACTTTTACTCTTCTCTTCATACAGCTATACATACGACATCTGCTTGTAGGCACTGTAGCTACAGCGCGTTTTGCATCCCTCTTTGCTACCTTGTATAAATACTTATTTCCTCTCTTTTAGACCTGTCTTACCTCATTCTAGCCTCTTTCTTATCTCTAACCTTCTGTTGAACTTCATAGTTTCATCACCAAGTTTCTTTGTCTCTAGAAAGCCTTTTGCCAGATGTTTTTCCTAGCACTTCCTCTCTCTTACACCACAACTTAAATGTTAACTTTCCACCCGTCATTTACCATATCTTTTTCCCAAGCTTGTTCAGCACTCTTCTCTTAAAGACTCTTACCAAATCCATATCCTTTAAATTCTACTACTTTATTTTCTGGTATCCTACTTGCTTTTCTTTCCACCTCACTTTTTTCTCCGTATTGACTAAAACTGGTCGGTGTTAATTAGCTATACACTTACCCTTTATCACTTGACAGTTGATAACCTCTTTTAGCTGACTTCTTCTACACTTGTATTTCCCCTTCCTCGCTACTATAGGTAACATACTGGTCTTGCGTCTTCATAACGAACGTATTCATTGTCATCAGTCGTTTTAAGTCCACTGCTAGACAAAGACCTCTCGTAAATAATTTCATTGCATCCGATCTTGAGCACCCTGAATCCAGTTGTACTGAATGCGCTTGGTGCCGTCTTGTTGAAGAACATTCTCGATTACGATAAGCATCGTGTCTAGGTCTCCATTTTACAATGTTTTTGGTCCGTCTACCATCCCTGACTCTGGCAGCATCTCCTGCTCAGTTTCATTTCAGCGTTGTAATTCTTTTAACTTCCTCCGTAATACCAGTTTTGAATAGTTTAATTGAATAGTTTATGAGAGACGGGGTCTCCTTGCCTAGCTTTATCCAAGTAAAATGTGTTTTTGTCATCATAGTACATTTTTACTGCAGATGTTGCGCTATTATATATATTTCGATAAAGAACGCATTAATAAATGCCAAATCTCATGCCACTGCAAAGATAATAACACTATTGCCTTTATCATTTCTTATTCCGATCCCCAATCCTCCGTTAACTGTTTTTATTCCCGCTCTTTCTCTACTAATATGTCTATATGGACAAAAAACCTATCAGCACAAAGTTCTTGCTAATGCCACAAAGGGTCAGTTTTATTTTAACAAAATCTCCGAATTTTTTAACAAAAACAATACTAAACGGGCTAAATAGATGAACTTAATGGAAAACAAAAAAATCACAAAAATATCATCAAACAATTTTAATGATAACTTTATAGCAGCAGTACATAGATATAATTAGTGAAATAATTAAACCAAGTCCTATCTTATGTACCAGAGAAAGATATCTTAGACATAATAAAATATAAAATTAAAAACAAAGCATCGTGTGGTTTTAATGATATATCAGGTATAGTAATGAACAAAATTGCGTCCCAGATTTTGACACCACTTGCTTACATTATAAATGCTCCTTTCAATAATGATGTTTTTCTTAGTATGCTGAAAACTTCTATCATTTTACCGGTATTAAAACAAGGTGATCCTGAATTAATCTCAAATTTTCGACCATTTTCTGTTCCATCTATGACATCTAAGATTATTGAATATGCAATGCTAAAACAACTTTTATTATTTTTAGATATCAACCAAATTATCACAAATCATTAACATGGATTTCGAAATAAATTTTCTACTTCACCAGCCATTATCAGTTTCTATGAGAAAGTCTTAATCTTAATTGAAAACAGTGAAAATCCAACTGCCATTTTTTGTGACCTCAGGCGTGCTTTTGATTGTGTGCAACACGATGTACTCCTCGATAGATTGTCCAGATATGGTGTTATGGGTGTTGCTCATAGTTGGTTTGATTCCTATTTGAAAGACAGGCACCAAATAGTTAGAGTGAAAAATAACTTCAAGATTTCAATGTCTGATCCGATTTTTAATAAAAGTGGAGTGCCACATTTATTTTGTATACTAATGAACTACCGCATGTAATGTCTGATACATTTGTATCAGTATATGCGGATAACTCATCTTTAAGATCTCTCGACTTATTACCTTTTCAACTCGCTTTATTTGTCATGCTTTCGACGTATAAAGTTACAATTCTTAAGAGTAACTTCTTTAGCCCCTTTCTTCCTCTAAGGAGTAGCCCTAGCTCACTTTTTGGAGGGGTCAGGTGAGGCCACAATTGCACTAAAGTGCTTTCTATATTCCTTCTTTTCATGCTTTTAACAAGGTTTTTAGTGCCGAATGTCCTTCCTGATGCAAACCCTCTTCCTTTTTTCAGACTTGGGATGGGCACTGATAGTAACTGAGATACTCAATTCACCCAGAAGTCACCAGAGGCGGAGTCAAATTAGTCAATTTATCAAGAATATTAAACATTTATTGAAAAACTTTATTTTAAGACAAATTAGAATCACATTCTATAACTTTCAAACAGTTAAAAAAATATATTAAGTACAAAAGATATTATATATGCTATTGTATGTGCCAGTCCCTCTATGTTAGCTTTTGATTTAATTCCCAAGAGAATGAGCAAAATTCTTGTCACAACGTTTCTTATTTTCTAAAATAAAAACAAATGTATAAATGTTATGAATAGTTTTTCATATATAATCTAAAAAAGTTCTTACACATAAGTAATATTTTGTTCGTATGGATATATTTATGACATTTGGGAGTGCAATCAGCTAGAAATCGGCAGAAAAGTGCGTAAACATATTAATTTACGTAATGTGTAATCATAATATCCCACTTAACTACTTCCGCAGCTTTGGAACATAGCAGGGAAAGTCTGTTATGTCTTGTTCCTGCGGGATACAGAAATAAATCAAAGGGGGCCAGTGCTACGCTTCAACCACTATTATTACCCCTTGTTCTATACAAAGTTGATCTGGGTCTTGTAGATATTTTAAAATATCTAGATGTTCTTGCCGGAGCGGTGTTGGGATTCGATCCCTGGCCTTCTGCGTAGAAACCAGACGTCCTACCGCCTGAGCTATCCAGCCCTGTTTAACAACTACATTCATACATAATTAGTTGTCTCCATGCTCTATCATTTTACCGTCAATTGGTAATACATTTCATCTTCAACTTATCCAAGTGTTTTCATTTTGTAGAATGAATGCTCCAATACTCCAAAGAATCGGAAAGGAGATATAAATCGTGAATACAATTAAACAAAGAAAGCTTGAATATCTAGGCCACATATTGAGACACGATAAGTACCGTCTACTACAATTGATTGTCCAGGGAAAAAAAAAGAGACAGTAAGCGAGGGCCAGGCAGGAAAAGACACTCGTGGCTCCAAAATCTGCGGAAGTGGTTCGGGCTCACATCGGTCGAACTATTCAAAAGCGCCGCAAACAAGATCAAAATTGCCATGTTAATAGCCAACGTTCGCAACGGACAGGGCACTTGAAGAAGAAGATGAATGCTATGTTCATATATTTACCTGAAACATTTTTAGAACTTTTATCATGACTAGTATTGCGACAATCTTATAGCATTGATTATGCTTTTGTTAAAATTTTTTTGTTAATCGAAAACATCACTGGTTTGCTTCCATTTTCTTTACGGGGTTTTAAAAATACTTCACGCCTCTCAATTTATTTGACCATTGATTTTGTTACAGATTTCAAAATTCAGTATTATTAGTAGTAGTACCATAATGTTCAAATAAATGTGTTATCTTTCTGATACAAGGTCTAAAACAAGTAAGCACTAAGCCCTGATGCAATCCTTATTTTAGCAACACATACCTTAACATTTTCACATAGTCAACGCCAATGCGAAGGCTATTTAAAGACTTGTATACCAAAAGATCTATAAATTAAATATACGGATGATATACTCCTGATCTCCTCGGAACGACAAGAACTGGAGTTAATGCTGAATAAACTTCATAAAAAATCACTGCAAAAGCCCTAAAAATTACCTTCAACAAAACAAAAGTAATGACAAACACGGAAGACCAAGAGGCAATAAAAATAAAAACAGACAAAATAGAACAGGTAAATGAGTATATCTATCTAGGACAAGCAATCAGAGTTAATAGAAAAAATCAAACAGTCGAAATATCGAGACGAGTAAGAATGGGATGGGCAGCGTTCGGCAAACTTTCTTACGTTCTAAAAAATCAAACAATCCCTCTATACTTACGAAGCAAGGTATATAACTCCTGCATAATACCGGTGCTCACCTACGGAGTACAGACATGGGCATTTACACAGTCCAATTTGGATAGGATAAGGAAGGTACAAAGAGAGATGGAGAGACAAATGTTGGGTGTATCACTTAGAGATAGAAAACGTAACCAGTGAATCAGAACCAGAACAAAGACAGTAGACGCGATAGAACAAGCAGCAAAACTGAAATGGAAATGGCTGGACACAATGAACGTCTCCAAGACGGACGATGGAACAATGCCATCGGAACGTGGCGTCCATAGAATGCAAAGAGATCAAGAGGCAGACCACAGATGAGGTGGAAAGACGACATCAGGAAACAAGGACGTCCCACATGACAGAGAATAGCTCAAGATAGGGAAAGATGGAGAGAACTGGGGGAGACCTATATCCAACAATGGAAGGATAGAGAATAGGTTCAAAAAACAATACCAAAAAATAGGATAAACCGGTTCCGCAAAATTGGAATAATTCCATTTGACCCAGAGATTTTTTCAGATGTCGACTTTTTAGCAGCTGAAGTTACTGAACTTGATAATGGTGAGTATATACAGATCAACTGCACATCGCTTACGGGGAATACCCTCGTCTCTAAAGTGCTTTCTATATTTCTTCTTTTCATGTTTTCAGCAAGGTATTTAGTGCCGAATGTCCTTTCTGATGCAAACCCTCCTCCTTTCTTCGGGATTGGGATCAGCACTGATAGTTACTGAGGTACTCAATTCACCCAAGAGTCACGAGAGGCGGAGTTAAATTAGTCAATTTATGAAGACTATTAAACTTGTATTGAAACACTTTATTTTAAAACAAATTAGAATCACATTCTATAACTTTCAAATACTTAAAAAAAGATATTAAGTACTAAATGTATCACATATGTTATTGTATGTGCCAGTCCAGCTATGTTAGCTTTTGTGTTAGGTCCCAAGAGAATGATCAGAACTCTTGTCACAACGTTTTTTATGCTCTAAAATAAAAACAGATGTATAAATATTATGAATAATTTTTTAGTTCTTACACATGTGTATTATTTTGGTCGTATGGATATATTTAAGAAATTTGGGAGTGCCATCAGCAAGAAATCGGTAAAAAAGTGGCACAGTCAAAAGTTAGTAAACATTAGGAATGCTGTCATTTAAGTCTTTTATCATTATTTTATATTTTAATAACCATTGTTTCAAATTTTTAAAGTGCGTTAACCTGATAATTGACGTAATGTAGAATAATAATATCCCTTTGTACTGCTTGCGACCTTTGGGAGATATCAAGGATAGTCTGTTATCTCTTACTCCTGCGGTAGGAAAAAGAAATGTAAGGGGAGGGGCTAGTGCTACGCTTTAACCATCTATTATTACCCCTGGTTTTATACAAAGTTCTCATTTTAATCAGATTGAGTCGACCTGGGTCTCGTAGATATTTTCTTCTTCTTCTTTTAGTGCCCTGTCTGATTATCGAACGTTGGCGATCATATTGGCAATAATAACCTTATTCACGGCGGTTCTAAATAAATTAAAGGTAGTTTCTTGATACCATTCTCGGAGATTTCGTAGCCAGGATGTTCTTCGTCGGCCTGGCCTCTCCTTCCGTCGATCTTACCCTGTATTATGAGGTGTAGAAGGTTATACCTCTCTGGATATCTCATTACATGACCGAAATATTGTAACTTCCGAACAATTAGATATTTTAAAAATATCTAATTGTTCTTGCCGCCGCGGTGTTGGGATTCGATCCCTGGCCTTCTGGCCTTCTACACCTTTTTTATATATTGGGGTCATAAACGCTGTTTTCCATTCATCTGGTGTTGGATGTCCATTAATATATTCGTTAAATATCACCGTGATCATTCTGTGTAATTTCTCTGAGCCATTCTTTATTAATTCCATAGTTACTCCCTCTGGTCCACTTGCTTTCCCAATCTTTATCCCTGCTATAGCTTTTTGAACTATGTTGATATCTATGGTAATATGCTCTCCCAGAATTTCGATTCTTGATGAATTCATATCTTCTTTAAATTCGTCTCTGTTCTCATTTAATAGATGTTTGTAATAATGTGTCCAATCCTTGGGAAAAATGGAATTTAGAATCACTTTCTCGTTAGTCGGCTTCTTAACAGAGTTTATAAACTTTCACGCCTCAGTGCATTGTCGTTCTCCAATATAAGATTCTATCTCTCTGCACCTTCTATCCCATATCTCATTTTTGGAGGTCATAATTATCTTTCTAGTTTTCTTCTTCATTTCATTGTATCGGTCTTTGTCTGCGTCATCTTTTGTATTCAACCACTTATGGTATAATCTTTTCTTTTCTGTTACCGCATTTTCGACGTCTTTATTCCACCAAAGCTTGTTAGTAATTTTATTGTGTTTGATTCCTAAGACCTCCTGTGCTGTTTGATGAATACTTGATATTATGTTCCCATATTTGGTATTTGTTAGTATTTCGTTAAGTTTGGAGTCCATTTGAGTCTCATATACCGGTAGTGTGCGGGTGCTCTCATGAATTAAACTGGACAGATTGTATTGAGGATCAATTATTTCTAAAAGTTGTTCGTCTTGGCTTGATAAGACACTGTCCTTTAATCTATATGGGAAAACAATGTTTGCTCTGACCATGTGGTCATCTGATCCGCATACTGCTCCTCTCATAGCTCTAATATCTCTAATGAGTATTTGTGAATTTTGTTTAACTATCACGTAATCTATTATAGACTTAAGATTCCTTGTTGGTTGAAACCATGTATATTTGTGTATGTTTTTGTGACAGTAATATCCGTTAGTTATTTTGAGTCTATTACTTTCACAGAGATTGATAAGTTTTTCTCCGTTATCATTTACGACATCTTCTCCATAAGGTCCAATTACATTGTTGTGGCGCTTGTTTCCTGTTCTTCCATTAAAATGGCCTAATAAAAATATTTCTCGGTTATTTCCAACTCTATTAATAACTTCGTTTTATTTTCATCTATTGCAGTCCAGCTGGTAATTTTCCTTTTAAACTTTTTGTTAATAATTACGGATACTCCTCTCTTAGCTCTTTCTTCCTTTGGTACGCTGCTATACAGGTGTATGTAGTCTCCTATCATTACTGATCCAACGCCCTTCTTCTTCGTTTCAGTGAGGGTCACTATGTTGAGGCTAAGTTGTTTTACTTCTTTAATGATCTCTTGAGTTTTACCCCTCATTCCTTGTACATTCCATGTACCTATCATCATGGTCCTTTTTCGTAGCCGTTTTCGTCTTTGTTTAGATCCGTCTATATTTTCGAGGCTTGGTTTGGGGTTTTTAGCAGTAGTTTTTTTCTAGATATTAAGAAGCTGGCTCAATGATCCAACGCCCAACCTGGAGGGCCAGGAAATTTGTCTTAAGGTTTTCATCCTTTAGATTGACTGTCTTTTTGGACTTCAGAGATCAATCTTCCCCTCGATTTTATACAAGCCCTAAAACCATTGGGCTGCCACTTCCGCCTTCCAGACCTTTGTGAAGATCTTCTTCTCCGCCCTGGATGCCGTTGTGGGCTTCATCCATGACCCTGGACAAGGAACCCTGAGCAGGTACTAGTTTCTCGGGTCAGGAAACACCTGGAATCTGCGGAAGGCAGGGATTGATTCACTTGCCCTGATAGGATTATCCAAAAGGAGTTCCTACCCGCTACCGGATTCGTGGATTATTACAGATATAAATGTGGCTTTATAGTAGAATCCTGGAGATATCCTATACCGACCACGTTACTATCCAGGACGTTTTATTAAGAATTCAAAAAGAACAAGAGTTGTTAATCACAATAAAAACAGCCAAAATTGAATACCTCGGAAATAATTAAAGATATGGGTTGCTGCAATTAATTCTTCGAGAAAAAGTAGAAGAAGAAGGAAAACGATACCAGGAGGGCGAAAAATTTCCTAGCTGTACGTGGTTCAACGCAACAACCACAAACCATTTCAGAGCTGCAGATTGCGAAGACAGATTGCCATGATGGTCGCCAACATCTGTAAAGGATGAACAACAACAAGAAGAAGGAGGTTGTAATGAATATCATGATTATAGAAAAATTACATTTTTAAATAAAGAGGAAAATTTAGTAGATGTATTATGATTTTACTGGTACTCTTTTATGGGTTATACACTAAAGGAAGTTGCGCAGAAGTCAGACTTATCCGAAATTAAAACAGTCAAGTTAATTTGAAACACTTTATTGTAAAATAAAACAAATTTATATAACTTTTAGAGACTTAACCGAGAACCTTCAACATTGGTAGAACGTAGTTAATAAATAAAGATAAGAACGACTTTATTAAGCAGTGAATCGCGCCTGTAACATTTGCTATTCTTTCTCCAAAGATTATCCTCAAGACTTTAAGTATAGCTGCTGTTATTGTCTAAAATCAAAACAAATTTATTATCAAAAAAATCAACAAAATTTAGGGATATGTATGTATAACTTTTGGAGGCATTGTGTGCGAAAGTGCAGTTAAATTGTTCATTTTTATTTTATTTAAATTTCGTAGAGTGTAGTGGAAAGTAAAAATTACCTTATTGTCTTAATAAGTATTCAAACTCATTACGTAGTGAGAATGACAGGTAACGTAACCAGTGAAAATGCTAAAAACAAACCAACCTAACCAAAAAAATTGTTAAATCAATTCAGATAAAGCGGATGACTCGCTGAATCGTCGTTAGAAAACGATACAGAATTGCTTCTCGGCCTCTGGCTAAGATCAAAGTGTAGTATCTGTTCTAATTCTTTTTCAGATCCATCCCTGCATGACAATATAAACGACTTAGTAAATAAATTTTCCTCCGTCATACTTTCCCCAGCAGATCATATCATTGGAAAAAAGAAAATAGTAAGAAATCGTATTGGAGTACCATGGTGGAACAATTACTGTCAGGATGCTATAAAGAAGACTCACAGAGCATTCAATAAATACAAAAAACAAAACACACAAGAAAATCTTCTAGAATTTAAGAAGTTAACAGATATTAGTAGAAAAGTGGCAAAAGGAGCAAAAAAGGAATCGTGAAAAAATGTTTTATCAACAGTAAACAGTTCTACCCCAGCAACAATAGTGTGGAAACAAATTAACAAAATTTAGGGACGCCACACAAACTCATCAATAAGATTTTTAGAATATAATAACAAAATTCATACATCTAGATTTGAAATAGCAAATGTATTAGCTTCATCCTATGAGTCATATTCAAGTAACGAAAACTTTTCTCAAGAGTTTTTAGAATTTAAAACCAAAGAAGAATTACAAGAATTTAATTATGGTAAAAGCGATAACCTACCAATAAATACACCAATACTAGAGGAAGAGTTAACTGAATCTATCAATTCTATTAAAAACTCTAGTCCTGGTCCAGATGATATTTCTATTATTTTCCTTAAAAATTTGCCTAAAAATGGATTTTCCCATTTATTAAAGATATATAACAAATTATCGCCTGAAGGAGTGTTTCCACAAACTTGGAATAATGTTTATACAATACCTATCCTTAAACCTAGTAAACCCCGTTCAGACCCAAACTCCTACCGTCCAGTATCATTAGGATGTGCAATGAGCAAAGTGCTCGAAAAATTAATTAACCAACGTCTTATTTGAATACTCGAGCAAAGATCTGTTTTATCTAACAAACAAAGTGGATTTTGCAAAGATAGATGAACTCTAGACAACTTAGTTGAGGTCGAGTATGAAATACATGAAGCGCTAGCAAATAATCAAAGCTGCATAGCGGTATTTTTTGATATAACCAGAGCATTTGATACGGTTTGGCGCCATGGAATAATTAAAACTTTACAGAAATTAGGTATACAAGAAAATCCTTAAACAAGAATACAGGAAAATTAAACCCCTCAGGGATCATCGATTAGTGTTACTCTTTTTCTTATTGCTATTAGCAGTATTTTAAAAAACGATTCTCTACTAGTTAATAGTAGGTATACGCAGATGATCTTATAATTTATTGTGAAGGAAAAAAACATAGAACTAAAGAAACAAACCTTACAAGATACTATTTCTGAATTAGAAAAATGGTCAATGAAATCTGGAATAAAATTTTGTTCCAAGAAAAGTAAATGTATACATTTCACCAGAAAACGCAATGTTAGTAGTCCAGAACTTACAATATTTAACACAAAAATAGAATATGTTGATTGTATCAAATTCCTTGGAATTAATTTTGACAAACATTTAAATTTTAAGCAACATATTTATTATCTTAAAACATCTTGTCAACATTATTTGAACATAATGAAAATCCTAAAAAAATTTAGGATTTTTAAAATCTACTAAAAATTGGGGATGTGATAAAGACATCTTATTGACAGTACATAAAAGCCTTATTAGATCTAAAATCGACTACGGTTCAATAGTGTATGGGTCTACTAGTCAATCACTTTTGAAAGAGTTGCAAACAATCCAAAATGCTGCTGTAAGAATATCCTTAGGAGCTTTTTGTATCACACCTACAGATAGCTTACTATGTTTAGTAGGAGAAATACCTCTGGAATTAAGAAGACAATATCTAAGCCTAGCATATGCTGCAAACGTTTCAGCGAATAGTGAAAATCCCATCAGAAACAATGTCTTTGCTTCATGTTTCCACACAACATATCTTAACAAAAAAAGATCTAAACCCCCTTTTTATGAAAGACTTAATAGATACATCACAAGCAATAAGATTGTCTTCCCTAAAATATACCAAATCACCTTTTAACCTCTCCTTTTTGGATAGTAATAAAACCCTTCCTAGACTTGAGTTTAACATAGACTAGTAATCAACTTAATGCTTCCTCTATGGTTAAACAATTACAGTAAGATTTATGAGTACCAGAAAGACCAACATATTTATAATGATGCCTCCAAATCAGAAAAAGGAGTGGGGTGTGCCTTCATACATAAAGACTACACTTGCATACAAAATCTCAAATTTTAGCACAGTATATGCAGGAGAACTATTTTCAATTTACAAACAGATTCCTTAAGTTCCATGAGTAGCTTAGGCACCATTTACCCAAGTCATCCATTGTTGTGATTAATAAAGAACCATTTGTACCAACTTCAGCTAAAGATGCGATTGTAAAATTTATGTGGATTTATGTGAAAAACATTGTAATACCAAGCGGCGCTAATAACCACTTAGGTTAATACGCCTTAATTGTAAATTAAAAAAAAAACGATACAGAATTTCCGGTGTGGGAAGTATAGACTAATAAGTAAGAAAATAAGGAAAGTCGCCGATAGAAATCGGGGTTTAAGGAGGATAAACTTGGGCCCCTTTTTCTTTCGCGAAGACTAACGTTTAGTAATTTAAATAAAATAAAAGAGAAACGAGATAGAGATTAAGATATCACCGATGAATATATAAAAAGAAGGCGAGATGAAACTAAGGATGAGAGAGACTACCCTTATGTGAAAAACAAAAAAAATATATTAAGAAGATAATTTTTATAAACAAGTTGAAGTTTAAATGAAAGATAAAAAGTCAGAATGCATAATATGAAATAAGAAATAAATCGACTAATAAAAGAACAAAAAGAAGAGAAGACACCCAAATACTAAAGTAAGAGCATAAATGCCAAAGAAAAGATGTGACACAGAAAATAAAGATGGCTAAGATATTATGTAAGATAGAAAACAATATGGAAAGGGTGTACATAGACACATGTGAATTTACGGAAGAGCAAGTGTATATCAAATTACAAACAAATAGTGCATATAAGTAAACAAATGAAATGTGTTCGTTGTAGGTAGAAAAACCATATAAAAAATAAATGATGTAGAACAAGTCGAAATACGAGCAATTGCATTGATCTGCAGGCTAAACTAAGGACTAAAGGCAGCCAGATATGGCGAAAATTTCACCGAGTGATTGTCGGTATAAGCAGTCCCCCACTTACTGACCAACGGCTGCGAGCATAGGAGTTGGTACGTGGTAGGGCACCTTTTCTCCTGGGGTTAAGAACTCGACCCCGAAGGCGGATGAACCAAAATTTGACCAACGGCATGAGAAATAACTACATTAAATATCCTTGTGGATATCCCTAGTACTTTCCATGACTTCCCATGTACAGAGCTTCCCATGACAGAGGAAGAAAGTATGCATAATTTTAATGATCATGGACTTCGGAATTCAAGATGCGGCAGGTAAGGAAGATCACAACCAGACCACGGGGCCTCTCAGGTTGTAAACCCACTGAAACTCCGTGTCGTGGAACTCCACAAAATAGCTACGTGGAACGTCGCAACTATGTTTGAAGGCGCGAAGTTACACAATATTCAGCAGGAAATGGTCAGACTAGACGTTCCTATCCTAGGTATCTGCAAGACGAAATGGCTAGCGTCAAACATATTCGAGAGAAATGTATACATTATCTAATGCTCGGGAAAAGCAGAAGGACCCAGATGTAACGGAATCGCAATTATTGTCAAAGAAGAAATTCGTAACTGTATTATAAATTTCGTTTCTTTCAATTGATACACCTGCAAAATAAATTAATAAATTTTAATATAATGCAAGTCCATGCAATAACAGCTGACAAACCAGATGAAGAAATTGAACAATTCTAAATTAAACAATTTCTTTGGAGCACAAAAAACATAAAGCTACGATTATTATGGGAGACTTTAGCGCAAACGTTGGTGCCAAAATATCACAAGATATAACCAGAAAGTATGGACTTGGAGAAAAGAACAAAAGAGGACAGAGACTAATACAGTTACGCTAATAATAGAATTGCAATATAACAAATACTTTGTTTTAACAACCTAAAAGACGACTATATACCTGGAAATATCCAACTGATCAAGTAGGAAAGGTAGTCAGAAATGAAATCGACTACATTATCATTAACAAAAGATTTAGAAACAGTATTAAATCTGCAAAAACATTCACAAGTGCAGAAGCAGCAACTCATCATAATCTGCTCTGTGCTGGATTCAAACTAAAATTAAAATAATAAAAACCCCGACAGCTCAGAAAAAAATAATATTCGACACCTGAGAAATGCCGTAATAGCAGATGAGTTCGGAAATAAGATAAATCATAAAATTAAAAAAAAAACTAGAAAGATCTCAACAAGAAAATATCGGACAAAATATAGATATTAATGAATTCCACCATGGTTACCTTAGCAGACGAAGATTTGAAATAAAAAAAGAGCCAGTAAAGAAAAAGAATTGGATGACCGATAACATAGTAGACCTTATTCAGCAAATTAGAAATTATAAAAATAAAGATGAGACTCGATATAGAGAAATATATCGACAAATAAAATACGAGGTTAAGCTAACGAAAGAGATCTAAATGAAACAGAGATGTCGTGAGATGGAAGAACTATAAAGAAAACATGACGAGTTAAATATACACAAAAAACTTAAAAAGAAATTACCTACATTCAGAGAAAAAGAACTCCTCACTTTATCAGAAACTCCAAAGGTAAAATTATTCTCGACTTAAACGAAAAAAGGAAGAATGGACCAACTACATAACAGAGCTTTTCCTGATATGAGGCCACCACTTAACACCACAAAGAATACGAATACTGGTCTTAGTATTTTAAAAGCAGAAGTAGAGAAAGTCATCAAACAAAGCAAAAATGGGAAATTTCCAGGCCCTGACCAAATACCATATTTTTCTTCTTCTTCAGATGCAAATCCACTAATGAATGTTAGCGATCACATTTTCCATTAATTATCTATTTCTTGCAATATGTATCAGAGATTGTATGTCGTTATTCCCTGTCCATTGCCTTATGTTTCGGAGCTTGGACATTTTCTTGCGTCCCATTCCTCTCTTGCCTTCAATTTTACCCTCGATTATAAGTTGGAGGAACTGGTATTTTTCATTTCGCATGATGTGACCTAGATACGCCGTTTTCCTTTTCTTGATGGTTTCGAAAAGTTGGCGTTCTTGGTTTATTCTTTTAAGAACATCTATATTTGTGATTTTCGCTGTCCATTATAATTTGGGATACGGCGATAGAGCCACATTTCGAAAGCTTCTAATCTGTTTATATCCCTCGTTTTGAGTGTCCAGTCCTCTACGCCATATAGCAGCACTGACCACACGTAGCACTTAGTAAACCTTAATTTCAGTTGAAGATCGAACTCTGAACAAGTCAGTACCTTCTTGAATTTTACGAAAGCTTGTCGAGCTTGCTCAATGAAACATTTTACTTCCCTGTCCGATGCCCAGTCTTCAAAAAGCCACGATCCCAGGTATTTAAATTTACTCACTCTTTCAATGGACTTAGTATTTAGTGTTATGGTGGAGTTTTAAAGTGCATCCAAGTTTCTGGAGATGATCATAAATTTGTTTTTTTGGTATTAATCTCTAATCCCATTCGCTTACTGTATTCTCCGATTATAGTGACAAGTTGTTGAATATCGACTATGTTGTCACAAATTAAGATACCATCATCAGCATATCGTATGTTATTGATCAATACTCCATTCACTTTGATTTCCATCTTTGCATCCTCCAAAGACTCTTGAAATATGGCTTCCGAATAAATGTTAAATAAAATAGGGGAAAGCACATATCTCTGTCGAATACTCCTTCTTGTATGTGTGGGTTTGGATATAGAATTATCTAATTTTAAACTGTGCCGTTTGATGTCGGTACAAGTTTTCAATGCATCTTATGTCTTTTTGGTCTACATCAACTTTCTTGAGGATCTGCATTAACTTGTGGTGTTGGACACGATCAAACTTCTTCTTCTTAACGTGCCCTATCAAGTCCCCTTGACGTTGGCGATTAACATGGCGAATCATGACGATCAAACGCTTTTTGGTAATCTAAAAAGCATAGGAACACATCCTTCTTCTAATCGTAAAAATTTGGACCAGCACCTGTGTTGCTACTATTGCTTCTCGTGTTCCTAAACCTTGCCTAAACCCGAACTGGGAGTCACTGATGTCCCATTCACATTTTTTGTATAATCTTTGATGTAGTATTTTTAAGAATATCTTTAAAGTGTGACTCATCAGGCTAATGAGTCTGCAATCCTCACATCTTTTTGTATTGACTTTCTTGGACAGGAGAATAAAGGTAGAGCGTAACCACTGTTGAGGATAGCAGCCAGTTTCATAAATTAAGTTAAATATTTTGTGTAGTGCTGAAATTCTCCTTTTATCCAGTAATTTGAGTATTTCTGACGGGATTTCATCTGGTCCAGGTACGTTATTGTTTTTGAATTTAATATTGCCTTTTCTATCTCCTCTTTGGTGATTGAAGGGCCAGTCAGCTGGTCGTCTGTATAAACTTCACTCATGGGTCTTTCGTCATGTAAGAGTTGGTCTTCGTTTTCTGTATATTCCAGCAGTCTCCTTAAGCTTTTTATGTAAATTACGGTCGTCGTGCTGTCGTGGTAAATGTTCGATCGATAAATTGCTAGATCGATACATTGTTGCTTAAGCCATTCATTTTTTGCTATTCTTATTTTTGTTTTTATTTGCATGTTAATGTTTAAATACATACATCTGCCATCTTGGTTATTCATGTGTTCTTCCATTAGTAATAGTATTTCTTCTGTCATCCATTTTTGCCTCTTGGTATTTCGTTTGTACCCTAAGTCGTTTTTCATGATGGTGTTAGATCTTCTGCAATGTTTGTCGTCAATATTTGAATTTCTGCGTTTATTTCATTGCTTATTTCTGCTTGTATCATTGGGTCTTTCAGTTTGTCCAGTGCTATCTGTTGTTGAGTTTTATACCATCAGATCATCAGACTAGCTCAAACTTCTAGACAACGACAATGTCTCAGAACTAACAAACATTTATAACCACATATACGAAACTGAAACACTGCCACAAATATGGTTGGAATCTTCATTTATCCCACTTTCAAAAAAATCTAATACATCATCATGTAAAGACTTTAGGTTAATTAGTCTCAAGAGTCACTCTCTCCAGCCACTTCTTAGGATAATTCTTAGGAAGCCCTGTTTTCAATGATAACACTACTTCAACGATCATGGGAAGTACAGAAACTAATTTACGTCTGTTTTATAAATTTTCATGAGGCATTTGAGAAATGAGTGGAATAGATGATAAAGATTTGAGACTTTTACAACATCAATATTAAAATCATTAAAATCAACAAGCTTTTATTCTAGTAGACGGCAAAGAAACAGAAAACATTTGTGTTCAAAGAGGTGTTAGATAGGGTTGTGTGTTGTCGAAAGGTGAAAGTATCGAAGATCTTCAATTCCTTATAGATCGAGTCACTAGAGAATGATCTAAAAGAGGTAAGTTTAAAATTTAGAATATATAATTTTGTATTAAAATGTTTTCTTATGTAGTTTAATGTGTTACAGTAGTCTTAAAACTAAGTGTATTTACTGTTAATATAATAGTTTGACAAATACTTGACAATTTTAAAAATTCCTCACTTACTAAATATTTTGAATTTATAAACATGTTTAGGTTCTAAATTTATAGAAAAAAAAAAACAAAAAATCTTAAATGATGATTAAAGTCCTTATTAGACGGTATACCTATCTGAGGAGACAAAAAATACCTTGCCGACCTTGTCTCTCAAGCCACGAGCCGCCACTGATAAAAGTAGGTGTACCTATACATATTCTCATTTACTTAGTTTAGGAATTCAATATTTTCATAATCTTGATAATTAAAAAATGGATTAACCTTTTTCAAGAGATATTGGTGTTATCGATTCAATATTAGTATTATCGGACTCCAAAATAAAAAAATATGCACATAGTAGCTGGGTTGTCAGCATCTTTTAATAATTATAAAATACATTCAATTATATAGTTATAAAAATGACTAAGAGTAAGTATAAAAATATCAAGAGTGTAGTAGGAAATTTTCAAAACTTTCAATAAATCTTCTATGGAATATTGATTTTAAATTCTGACAATTTCCTGACATTATTGGATATGTTTTTTCTAGATCCCTACCAGGTAGGAATAAATAACTCTGTATTCTTAATAAGAAGTTTAAATGGAGATAATAGAAATGGGTTCTTACAAGGATATTGTGAATATAAATTAAAGCCATTTTTAAGAAGTCCACTACACCAGAGAGAAAACACTTCAAAACAACAACAACGCACAAAGAAGATAGTTCGTAGCTCATAACACTCGTGAACAGTTGCCTTAAGTGGACAAATTCTATATTTTCATATTTTCACATATTTGCATATATTTTTTAATGTTATAATGTAGATATTGTACTAATTCTTACTTTTTGATTAGCAATTAGATTGAAGAAAGCAATTTTACTTTGCGGATAAGTCACAGTAAGATAACAGGAATATAGCGACAATGCGCTGTCCTGAGTTTTGAATTCGGTTAGGAAACCATGTTGGAGTTCTATTACCCAGGACTCCCACATGAAAAGCATTTGGCTGATAGTTGTGCCCCCATCGCACATCAGAGTGCTATACTGTTTTTCAATCGAGTTAATACACCTCCCTTTAATGAATTGGTATACCCGAACGTAATTCTTAAGGGTGAATATGTCTCACAGGCTTTTTTTTTTAATTGCCGTATTGCCAGATTCCAGTAAGAGCCTAAGAAGGTATCCATTGAATTTTGACAGGCAACGGTGGGAAAAATCTTTTTTGTACCTCTACGTCACGAAACAAGACACCTTGGTATCTTTCGGCCGAGTGGGATACTAAGCCAGAAGATTCCAAGGTAGTGCCGGATTAACCTTGTTCCGGCTAAAACCTTATATATATATATATATATATATATATATATATATATATATATATATATATATATATAGGTATATATATATATATTTATATATTTATATATATATATATATATATAGGTATATATATATATATATATTTATATATATATATATATATACATATATATATATATATATATATATATATATATATATATATATATATATATATATAACCATACCTATACCGTACATCAGAAAATATTAAGACATTAGGCCATAAACTAATAAACAATATTAACTATAAATTTTTAGATCTCCGGCTTAATTTCCTCCTATGTCCTCCTGCTTCTTTTTCTTCATCACCCCAGAAATCAAACAGTGTACTTCTCTTCATTCTTTCTCTCCTCTCAACATTATGTTTACAATGTTTCTTTCATCCAGCCCGAAACCCATTCACCTCTCGAAATCTTTCATCTCATTTGCTCATCTCTGGCAGTTAAAAATGTGGGCGGGAGCATCCGGTACCGCAAAAACAGTACAGTTTGCCGAGGCAGATTTGCCTGTTCTATTTGTGAAGGTGCCAAGACTATCATGTCTGGTCAGAAACTGCAATGTCTCACAGGCTGGGTTTAACTAAATTGCTTGCTTGCTTGCTTGAGAAGTCCACCAAACCAGTGTTTCCCAAAGTGAGGGTCGCGACCCCCTGGGGGTCGCTATGAGGTATTAGTGGGGTCGCCGAACATTTCCAAAATAAGACAAAAGCACCACTTTGTTAGATCATATATTTTTATTTTAACAACGCCGTAAATAGAAATTAACAGTTAATTATCAAACGAAATATAAAACTAAATATTAAAAATAAAAGAGTAAAACAAAGTCAAATATTATAATCATGCGGCTGTTTCTGTGAAACTAATCTTTCAAATCTAGGCTATGTATTTGAGACACACACATTTATATCATTTTCAAGTACGAGACGATTTCTAACTCTTGTTTTAATGGCAGTCATAGACGAGAAACTTAACTCACACAAATATGATGCTACAAATGGAACCAAACATTTTACAGCTTCACTTGCCAACTGGGGGTATTCCTGCATCTTTTCGGTCCAGAATTGGTCCGAGTTCTGGGAAAAAAAATTTCAACATGCTGAAAGGAATCGGTTAAAAATGGATTTAGTATCCATCTGCAACTGTCGTAACTGTTTTGAATTTCTTCGGGGAAATAATCACAGAGCTGTTGTTTTAAATTGAGCAAAGTAACATGCATGTCAGCAAAAACTTGTTCAAAATTTGTAGCACTGTAATTGGATTCATTTTCCATCATTTCCTGAAGGTACTGGAATGAATCGAGTTGTTTTTTGCCAAGTGAGATCGACCATAAATCGATTTTTCTTAGAAACGCCTTAATTTTATCTGTGGTTGTAATTATATTAATGTCGCGACCTTGTAAATTACTGTTCAAAATATTTATTGGCTCAAAAATATCAGCAAGAAAACCTAGTTTCAGAAGCCAAATAGGATCGTAAAATTGATTTTTATATGGGGACTTCTCATCTTTCAAATACATTAAAAGCTCTGCTCTTAAGTAAAATACTCTTTTTAAGACGTTGCCCCTTGAAAGCCACTTCGGTGTGATAGAGAAGATTTTCAAATCTTCTCTATCAATCTTCAAATCAAAAAAAGCACCCATGTCTTCGTAAATTTTTCTAAAAATACGGGTCTGCAAAGCTTTTCCTTTAATGGAATTTACAAGTTTAATGATGGTTTTCATACCACAGTCCATTTCAGGAGGTAAAGCTTTGGACGCAAGAGCTTCTCTATGTAAAAAACAATGTCTCCATTTGGCATTATTTTTTGTAATTTGACGACAAGATCAGATGTATATCCTGTCATAGCTTTAGTGTCATCTGTGCATATAGCAATACATTTACCCCAATTAATATCATATTTACTTGTACGTTTCACAAAAGTGTCGAGTAAACATTTTCCAGTGGTGTTGGTCTCCAATGGGGAACAAAATAAAATATCTTCTTGAATGCCATTATTTGTATCATATATTACAAATGTAATGAATTGGGCACAGTTAGATATATCTGCGGATTCGTCCATTTGAAAAGAGAAGTACGTGCATTTATTAAGATTTATATGTACCATTTCAACAGCTGCTGGAAAAATCAGATTTTCAGCAATTGTGTGCGGATTTCTAGTTTTGGCAACACGATAAGCAATTTTATAAGTTGCTAATAATGCTTTTTCATTAGTAGTGGTTGCCAAGGCAAAACTGTCTTGCTGTTTGTAAAGGACGTTCAGCTTTCTTTCAAAAAATTCTACGGGCTTGTCTTTTTTATCTGGATGTTTGCTATTTAAATGTCGAAGTAACTTTGATGGCTTCATGCTTTCTTTTGACAAGACTTGTCCACAAATAACACATTGTGGTTTATTGGAAATGACGGTAAAACCATATTTAAGATATTCATCAATGTAGAATATGTTTTTCTTTTTATTGTTGCTACTGCCACTTTCAGACGTAGATGGTTCTGCACTTCTTTTTAAAAACTTATCCATAATTTAGAATTCATCGTAGACATAAACACGTAAACAGGAATACGTAAGTCGTAAAATATTTACTCATTACCCAACACCGCATTCGCCACCATAGGCTGTTTGGATTCGAACTGGAGTTTCGTTGCGCATCGCCGCTTATATAAAGCCAAAACGAGGCTACGAGAACGTTCCAGAGTGCTATCTAGTAGCGAACGCTTTCACGATTATCATGGAAGAGTTCTTATTATTTATTTTTATTGTAAATGCTATTCTGGCAGAAATACCTACTACTAATTACTAGTGGGACAGATCGCAATCATTAAAATTAATTGTATTAAAATAAAATAATTGTTTTTGATTTAAACTTAAACAGTAAAGTAAAATTAAATTTGAGAAACCATCAGATAATTTTAAATTAGGCACGCTATTTCTGTCAAATAATATTGAATAAATGAGTGTGGGGAAATTGGGGGGACGCGAACAATTTTTTTAGCAAAAAGGGGCCGCGGTTTAAAAAAGTTTGGGAAACTCTGCACTATTATTTTTTTATTCTTTATTAAGTTTTTCTTTACCTAATTTAATTCATTCCTGCCACGACAAATCATTGTATAATCAAAAGAGATATTAAAACATAATTATGATTTCTTTGACAAGTAATTTAATATTGGTGTGTACCGAAATAAATTTTAAATTGATCTTACAGATAAGTAAGTAATAAGTTTTTTGTCGTTTTATGTTGCCCAACGACACCTGGGTGAGGTGATAGCTACAATTACCCTCCTCGCTTTATCAAAAAAAGACCAATAAGTCTTAAAATATCCATTTACTTTTCGATATATTTCTTATACATCGAAATATTTTCGAAATATTTCTGATATATCGAAATTTCGTATTTTTTAATAAACCGTTCTAGAAGAAGCATTTCAAAATACTTCGCAATGCGAACTCATCACTTTATAGCCCCCCATAAAATTGTTAGACCCTCCGAGATATAGTAAATTGATCACCGGCATCCTTTGGAGATAGGTAAACTCATCACCGCAGATAGGTAAACTGATCACCAGTATTTTTGCCCCAATGCGCTGGTTTCTAATGCGGAAGATTGCCAGTTACCTGGTACATTTCTCGTTTATGTGGTAATTTATTAAATTTAGAAATTATTGTAAGCAAATTACTTTGAAATAGATATTAATATCGATTTTTTACGGTGTGGCGTACATTCGACGTATCTGCCAATCTAAGCGGTTTTGAGATGTGAAAATTCAGTTGCATAGTATCGTTAGTGAACTTTATAATGAAAATATTTATGTACATGTGCTGTTTCCATTTATATCGGAAATAGTCCTGAACTTGTTAACTAATTATAAATCTATTTATTATGCCAGAATAAATCAAAATGCTTAAGTACAGTCTACTGGCTTTTATAAACGGTTAAATATTGTCTTATTCTTATTGCAATTGTCCACAAAAGCAATTCGATTTTAAAGTCTTTCGCAATTATTGATATCTATCATTTTTTGTCCACGTTAGCTCAAAACGTAACGAGCAGCTTACTATCCATGTTAGAGGAACAAAGGAAAATAAAGATAAATTATTTTTAGGCGTATAGTTTTAGGTATATATAGGTCTATAAATAGAATTTTGAAGAATTCGCAAATAAAAACCAATAAGTTACATTTACATTTAATATATCTTAGCGGTTTGCAAGGGGTTTATGGTCTATACCTGCCACGGGGTGCAGGTAGGCGATGAGTAGACTTCGGCAAATATGCAAATAAAAATGTAGAAAATATGCGCATAAATATGCACGTGTTTACCCGAAAATATGCAAATATTTTACAAAATATGCATACAAATAAATAAAAAAATCGTAAAATAGTAACAATTTTATTTTATTTAAAAAAAAGTGTACATAACTAAATATTTCCTACTATTCATTAAGATTTACATTTATTTTAAGTAACTACTTCATTTTTAAGTATGAATAAACTTATTTAGAAATATGGTAACAATAAATGACCAAGTGGTGTTTAAAATTTTCTAACAAAAACTTGTGACTTCTGTCTGAGTACATATATTTATATATGGAAAAACTTCGTTCAACATCAACTGATGTAACGGGAGCATTTTTCAAACTAACCAAAACATTTGGTTCTAAATTGTTTCCGAAAGATTTCCAGCTAGAACAGTGACTACTTCAGAAAGAATATGGTAACCTTAATTTTTTTCCATAGTAGCTTCAAATTTTTTTAAAATATCTTTTCCAATATTACCTCTAACGTTCCGACAACATGACGCAAATTCTTTTATTAATGCTGTACTTTCGAACAATGACAGTTTTGGTGATTCTAACTGAGTAATTGCTTTTTGAACAAAACTAAAATTTTATTTTATAAATGAAAGTTCTTGTTGAAGCAAGTTACTCTGAAAAGTTTGTTTACAATCCAAAAGAGATTGGGAACTTTCATCTGTTAACGTATCAATTATGTTCTTTATTTTAACAAACTGATCTGCATAAAAATTAGCTGCTTCTAACCATGTTCCCCATCGCGTTAAAATAGGTTGTGGTGGAAGAGGAATGTTAGGTAGCATTTCTTTATAAAGTTGAATTCTTATAGGAGATTTAAGAAATACTTTTTTGACACTGGATATCATTGTATTTACAAGAGGAAACTTTTTTCGTATTTCCTCTGCAACTCTGTTTAATCCATGCGCTACACAAGTAACATGTATTAAATCTGGGAAAAATATTTTTCAATTTTGTCCTGCTTTCACCATATAAGGAGCAGCATCCTATAAAATAAGCAGTAATTTATTAGAAGGAATAGTTGTCGGAAGAAAAAAAGTTGCTAATGTTTCTTGTATAAAACGCGAAATTGTTAAAGCATTTGTTTTCTCAAGTTGCTGGCATGAAATAAGATGAGCTTTTGGTAAGGTATCTTCTTTAAGAACACCAATCAATAAATGAGCAATATACTTTCCTGAGGAATCAGTGGTTTCGTCTACAGACATGTAAAAATAATTATCTGCAATTTCTTCCTTAATATTAATTAACACCGACGAGTATAGCCCGTTCACATTAATTCTTCTTAGAGACCGATCACTTGGAACATTAAGTTTGCAATATTTTTTTAGAAACGAACTAAAATTTACATTTGCTAATTTTGAAAGCGGTATGTTTGCAGACACTAATGCGCGACACAAGTCTTCATTAAAAGTTTTTTGCTCATCTAATTTTTTTGAAGTAGATTGGAAACATTTAGCCATTGAAGTTTGATGCTTTCCTCCTATTTTTCCTTTTTTTGCAATGTGTGAAGCAGTTCTCACATGTTGGTCTATCTGAAATTTCTTCTCACATGCTATCTATAAATAAAAATAAAAACCTTTATTTTAACCCAACCTTTAAAATATAAAAATATACAAGGTGTTTTTGGTTAATCAAATAACTGGTTTGAAAAAAAAAACACTCACTAAGTGTTTTAACTGCAGTATTAATCCACAAATTAGTTTTTGTTACTAACCATTAGTACATCATATAACTTATTTTAAAATTCAACAAAAGTTTTTTTTTGTTAATTCAATTACAATTAAAATAATTTTGTTTTAGAATAGCTGACTTCATAAAAAAAGTAAAGGTGAAAAATTTTTCTAAATACACACCATTGTATTGTACCATGGACAATTTTTTCTCACTAAAGGAAGCTATTTTTCATTTAAAAACAACCTACGAGTACTAAATTTCAAGTAAATACGTTTATTGGTTTTAAAGTTATTGTTGTTATTAACTAAAAGAATTTATTTTTTTTTTAATTTTAACACCCTGTATCTCGAAAAGTAAATAAGTTTGACCCCTCATTAACTATATCGTTTTGTTCAATTTTTCGAGAAGTATCTACAGTCAAACGTTGTAAGTGTCATTTGGAAACACCCTGTATGTATGAAATATTAGATATTTAATAGAAAATATTAGATACTTACAATTTTGCCACAGACTGAACAATAGATTTTTCCCATATCCATAGACAGCTCTTTTTAAGGTTTAATCCAAGTTGAAGCACTGGTTGTTTTAGGCATTATAAAATCACAATCTTCTTTTTTGTTACGCACAACGAGTGTTTACGCTTTGAATATCAAAACAAAAATGATTTACAAATCTGAGCATCAAATTAGAAATGTTTAGGTACCTAATTCAATAAACTGGGAGATTTTGGAAAATCCCTAAATTAGGAACAAAACTATTAGCCGTTTACCTGCTGTTAAGATACAATAAATTGTAGATAGATTTGGGGATTAGATCATAAAATGCAAATGAGCGAACCCTTAGCGATTATCCATTAACTGAATGCCTCAGTGACCGAGACTTTCTAAGAATGTTGAGGGCTACTTAAATTGATCTTCTTTGAAATTGTAAATGTTTTGTACCTGTAGAGATTACGTACTTAGATCATTTCTTGATTAAAATGACTACAAAATGTTATACAAGAATTGAAATAAATCGGTATGTTTAAAAATTTTCAAATACAGTATAAAAATCTGAACTTTTATGCACTTTATGCAAACTTTTATACAAATATGCCAAAATATGAAATATTTGCATAAAATATGCACAATATGCAAAATATGCAATATGCATATTTGCCGAAGTCTAGCGATGAGTTACCAATCTCTTGGGGTCTGTTTGAAAATCCCTACTTTTATGGCGGTGATGAGTTTCTACTATGTACGAGGATATCTATGGTAATTGGTGATGAGTTTACGTGTACCCACTAATACCTATACAAGTGGTTTTGACTGATTTCACCTCTGGATACGTTAAGTACTTCAGTTTTGACAACTAACAGTTTTCCGTTTGTTCTAAACAAACACTTTCAAGGATAGTGAACCGTTCAGATGGAATAAGGGAAGTAAGATAAGAGACAAATATTGATAAATAAAATTAATATTAAAATAAAAAGAACAGCTCTCTCCATTACTTCCACTAGTTGATAAAATCGATTTTTCTATTTGTGTCAATGTTTTTTGTTTGTGTGTTTGTGTCAACAAACCGTTTGATTAAATAAGATTAAAATAATTACCTCAAATGGAACTACGCTGCTACCCCAATTAAATATGCCAGATACAGTATCCTTTACTTTATCAAATATACTTCCAATCCCAAGAAATCTTAACTGTGGTGAGTCGGGAAAATTCAGTGTTCTTAAGGTTATATTCTCCTTTTCCAATCTAAAAGTGTTAACAAAAAAATAACCAAATATCTGTACTGTTTGCTACTTTGCGCTGAAATGTAAAAGTAATATTTTACCCCAAAAACACATGGCACACATTTGAACTAGGACTGGTTCAGCGTCGTATTTAAAGTCAATTTATTAAATTGTGGTATATATTGAAGAGTTGTTTTATATCGGTATTACTAGTAATACAGTTTTAGTCTTTTTTATGTGAATCATTTTTAATATACATCTTTTGCTGTAGTTGTGTTCAGTGATCTAAAAAATACATCAACTACAATATTTCTAAGAGATTTATTGCCATTAGGAGCCACAGATTACACCCTTTAAAAGACTACCAGAAAATTGTTACGACCACAACAACATATTCCGCATATCCAAACGAGTAACGGACATTGGCCACGCACTGATGACGCAAAGGCAAATATACTTCTGGAACAATTGGAAACTTCCTTTACTCCATTTCCCTGTGAGTTACAACCAAAGGATGAGGAAAATATTTATAGATATATGAACTGGCCATACTAGATGTCTCTGCCTATTAAACCTTGCCAAATTTTTGACAAGGTGAAAGAAGAACCTGATATACTCGACAATGAAGTAAGATAGGCTATCAACAAGCTCAAATATAACAAAACACCAAGTCCAGATATGATAACAGCAGAAATGCTTAAAGCCACAGAAGAAACCGGCGTAAAGTTACTTCATCTACTCTGTAACCAAATATGGCATTCCAAACAATGGCCTGAAGACTGGACAAAATCTACAATAACGACCATACATAAAAAAGGCAGCTTCCATAAATGCGACAATTATAGAACTATTTCTCTTATATCCCATGCCAGCAAGATAATGCTACATATTATAATCAATGAGAGACTGAAAACATTCCTTCAAAGAGAAATTCCACAAGAGCAAACTGGATTTACCAAAGGTAGAGGCACTCGAGAACACCTGCTGAATATAAGACAGATAATCGAGAAATCTAGGGAATTCAACATCCCACTATACATCTGTTTTATAGATTACCGTAAAGCGTTCGACAGGGTCAAGTGGAGACACTTATGGCGAATACTAAAAGAAGTAGGCGTACCACAACATCTAATTACGCTTATAACCGAACTATATGAACACACTACTGGATCAGTTAAAGTACTTGACACACTTTCGAACGAGTTTTATCCAGAACGGGGTGTCAGACAAGGATGTATACTATCTCCACAATTATTCAACATATATGGGGAGTATATTATGCGAAGAGCACTTGAAGGATGGGAAAAGGGCATCTCAATAAATGGTCATAAACTAAACAACCTACGTTGCGCAGATGACACAGCCCTTCTTGCAAATAGTCAACTTTGACACAAATGCAAATTGCAAATTGCAACAAATGGAACTTATACGACTGATCGAAAACGAAAGTAAAATATTTGGTCTGCAATTAAAACATATCAAAGATAAAGATCATGATAGTGGACAGACTACACAACAATCATCCACACATAACCACAATTGACCGGTTCGAGGTTGTGAGCTCATACTTATATCTGGGATCATTAATCACAAACACAGGGTCATTACAAGAACAGATTAAACGTAGATGTGATCTAGCAAAAGTTGCCACAGCAAAAATGACCAAAATATGAAAGAACTGTCCAATTTTCAAGAACGATAAAGATGAGGTTGATCAACTGCTTAATATTCCCAATACTGACGTACGGATGTGAATCTTGGACACTGAGACAATCGGAGAGAAGAAAGATAGACGCCACTGAAATGTTCTGTTGTAGATGAATGTTACGAATTCCTTGGACCGACCGTAGAACAAATAATTCAATTTTAAAAGAGCTAAAAGTTAGCCAACGACTCTCTAGTAAAGTCCATCTCCAACAATTAAAATATTTTGGGCATGTTATGAGAGCAAACACAGAAAACATGAAAAGACTCATAATACAAGGAAAGGTAGAAGGCCGAAGATCACGAGGAAGATCCCCAACAAGATGGATAGATCAAATTACAGGAATATGCAAAAGACCTATGCATGAATTAAAAGAAATGACCAGATACAGAGATCTCTGGAGACGGACAATACACGACATCACGTCGACCACTACACTCCCCCTGGGGGGTCAGGATTGAAGAGAGAGAGGTTATGAGCTGATTACTTTATTTGTCTTATGTCAATTACCACAAAATGCAATTCTCTTATTACCACACATCTACAACGCAGTATTAAGATTAGAATATTTTCCTTGACAATCGAGGAAAGTAGCTCAAGTTATTTTAATCTATGAAATGGGGACAGCTTTAGACTCCATATCTTCATATAGACCCATTGGTTTGTTAAATTATTGCTAAAATTCTTAAGAAACTAATAATAATTTCCTTTCCTAATAAACTTAATAATAATAAGATCTTTCCTAGAAGAAAACTGCTTAGTTCCTGACTTTTTATTCTTTGGGTGCCGTGTCCGTATTCAGACGTTGGCCGTCATCATATTTACAATTTCCTGAGTCCTTTCTCTGTCGGCTGCTGTGCGGAATAATTCTTCTACTGTGGAACCACACCATTGTCTAATATTACACAGCCATAAAAGTTTCTTTCGACCAATCCATCTCTATCCTTTCACTTTTCCTTGTATTATAAGGCGAAGTAGATGGTATTTAGGTCCTCTAATTATATGGCCGAAGTATTCTGTTTTTCTACTCTTTATGGTGTTTATGAGCAGACGTTCTGAATTGATCGTTTGAGGAACATCTTCATTGGAAGTGTGCGAAACCCACGATATATTTAGGATTCGTCTATAGCACCACAATTCAAATGCTTCTAACTTGTTTAGCATTGTGGTTTTTAACGTCCATGTCTCACAACCATACAATAGGATGGACCATACATAACATTTCAGGATCTTCTTACAAATATTCATCGACAGGTTTCTGATACATAAAACTGTTTTCCAGGTCATAAAAGCCTTATGAGATATTCCGATCCTGGTTATTATCTCTTCATCAGAGTCACAATTTACATTTAACCAGCTTCCAAGTTCCTAACTACCAATTTGATTTTTGACAAAAACACGTTGCAATTGACCAAGTACACAGAGCTGTTAATATCATAAACCAGGATTTAAAGAAAACATGAAGACTTCTTGGACACCAACAAGGTTTTGATAAAGTGTAACATACAGGCTTGCTCTATAAAATTAAACAACTACCATCTAAATACTATAAGATATTTAAATCCTACATAAGAGACATATTTTCAGATAAAATATGGTACGCTAATAACACTATTGAGACCTACAAACTCTGGCACACCTCAAGGTAGTGTGCTTGGTCCACTCTTATATCTATTAAACACGATCGACCTACCCACTTCTGATCAGTGTTCTGGCAATATTTGCTAATGATACCGTCATCCTCGCGTCGTACACTAATTCGAAGCATGTAGAGGGTTACAAGTACACTTAAACACCATTCAGATGTGGTTAAGAAAATGGCGAATCAAGGTTCACATCTTCAATAAACGAAAACAACTTGGTTTAAAATTAAGACAACTTTACTGGTTACTTGAAAGAAGATCTGAAGTATTACTAAAAAATTAGTAGTGTGTAAAGTAATTCTACATTCCACCTGGACCTATTGCATTAAACTATGGGGGTGTGTAAACAAATCCAATAGTGAAATCCTGCAGAGGTTCCAATCGAAGGTCCTAAGGCAGATTATTAATGGACATGTACGTTGTTAATGTACGTCCCTAATGAAGTCATACATCGTGATCTCTTAGTGAGTATTGTGCCTGAAGAAATTAAAAAGTTTAGTGATAGTTATTTAAAGCGGTTAGAAATTCACCCAAATTCTAATGTGGTAAACCTACTGGACAACAGCAGGGAAGTGAGAAGACTTAGAGACCCAAATCCTTGGACTTACCAGATAGATTTTCATAAAAAAATTGTAATTTTTTTAATATTCCAGGAGATTCATGTAAGTACACCTTTTGTTTTATTTTTGGTAGCTACCCTATTTCAGTACTCTTGTTATTCAATTATCGATGACCCCAGCTCTCCAAATAAACCCTAAGTAACCGCTCGCAAACGTTCCGGTTTATTTTGCTTACCCTATCTCTACCCTAATAATTTCTGTCCCAATTTTCAACCATTTATAGTAATACCCTATGTGGTAGGCAAAACAAATGTTAAAAATTTTGACCAAATATGACACCAATGTTGGATATAAATTATTAAAAACATCCGGAAAATATTTTTCAAAATATAAACAAAATATTACTAAAGATAAACAGTCGAATGTTGTTTATAAAGTAACATTTACATTGTAAAAAAGTACTGCACCTCATGATATATTGGACAAAAACATCAGTATCTATATTTAAGCATGTGTTACACACAAATATAGTGTAAAAACCAATAAAATTATACAATACAGCCTTTGCTAAGCATTGACTAGAAAATGGCCGTTCTTTTGATTTTGAAAATATAGAGATATTAGAAAAAACCAAAACTACAAGAAAAGATGCATATTAGAAATGATTCAGATTTGTGATGAGAAGATCAAAATTGTATCAATAATAAGACCAATAAAAAAGTTTCCTGCAATATATATCACAATTTAATAAATTAGGTTTTCGGTATATGCTCCATTAATTGGCACACATTTTATATACGACCCTGAATCAGTCATAGTTCAAGTGTGTGCCACATGTTTTTAGAGTAAAATATTACTTTTGCATTATATCGTAAACTAGTAAACAGTAATTTTTATATATTTAAAGTACCTATTGAAAATGGCAAAGATATCTGAAACGGTTAAGCACTAATTAAGTGTTTTATTTTTAGCAGACCGACAAATCCAGGAAATCAAATAAATTTTCTTTAAAAATTTACGGTCAGGAAATAACAATAAATAAGTCGTTCTAAAACATTTTAAAAATAAACTTTTTGGTTTCCTAGTAATTACAAGAAATTTAATATATACAGAAGTTTTAATTATATCAAGTAAACCTTTACTTTTGTCTCATTATGATCTCGCGCTCCGAGATTCCGTAAGTCTGAGCAATTTGAGAAAATATGTAGAAAGTTATTATTGCTTTCCATTCATTATAAGCTAGTTTGCGTCCACTGCTGAACATAGATCTCTCGTAAATAAATCCAGTGCACTGATCTTGAGTGCCGCGAATTCAGTAGTTGGAGAATGTCTTAGATTACGATAAGCATCGTCTTGATTCTAAAATTCAAATGGTCCATCTTCCATCTCTGACTTTGGCAACATGTGCTGCCCAGTTTCATTTTAGCGTTTTAATTCTTTTACCTGTGTCCGTAACTGCCTTACGTATTACGCATTTCGAATCCTGTCACATCGATTATCTTCAATGTTTTCAGATGTTTTTGTCAGTACTAGTCTACAAAAGCCAGTAGGTATTCTTAATAAAACCCGTAATACTTTCTCATTTGAAGTAATGCAATGTTTACTAATTTAATACTACGTAATTCTATAAAAGGGTTTCCTATTCCATTGCAAGTCTAATCTATTTGTCTAATTTAGTGGCATGTGGTGTCAAGATGAAAACGAAATTTGGTGGAATCCAAACTTAATTTTTCTTGCTTAATTTTGTTCAATTTCTTAAGCAGTTTCATATCACTGTGAAGCAGATCAATATTACGTTAGTGCCTTTATGACTGATTAAGTGTCAGTCATAATGATATTGTAATATTTCCGACATTTTCTGGGAAAGTTTAACTGGGCTATGCTGCTTGTGAGTTTTCACTTGAAAGAACATGACATTTTGCTGAGGCTTCTCTCTGCTGTTTCAAAGTCACTTAATGGCATTCCTGTTTAGCTTATAAATTGTATCTTTAGCTCATCCATTATTGCAATTTAACTTTTTTTAACAAAACTATATTTCCTTGTTATGTTGTGTTTAGTTTGCCAACGCTGACTTTCATTAAAGCTAAATGGTTGGTATTAAGTACCACCTTTTTGTATAATATATTGGTATATTTAAGATCCCTTTTAACTATATCACAGAGAATATTATCTTTTTCCCAATTATGATGATGTTATTAACGTTTCCTTGACAAAAAGTGATCAGCCTCTAGTTGTTGATATGATAAAAGCTTCCCTGCCCTTTGTTTGTTTTCTCTACTCTTTTACAAAGTAGTAAATCGATAATTCTACCATAAAAATTCCTGTAGGTTAATCGATCGTCGATATTAGTCTCTGTATCGAAAGTTGATCTGATTTTACAAGAGGAGGCCGAATTAAATACGGCTTTGATTGATTTATAAATTTGATTTTTTGTAATGATTTTATTTTGTAATTATTTTTTGAATATTAGTTTTTTTATATGTAATAATAAAACAAAGAAAATTATATATATTTTTTAGGTTACTTACTCCTGTTTCACTTTGTCAAAGAATTCATCTGGATTGTCAACAATTTTATCCACAGCTACAAATAACTCTTGCAAGTCTCCACTGTAACAAAATATTACTAAAAATGTTGACTTATTATTAAATCAAAATTAAATCAAAAAAAATTATATAAAAAATGTTTTTTATTGAATATTATATGGAACCCCTGCATAGAATAACGTTGCAACTAACATTTTTGGCGATTTTGACTTACAGTGTTTTTCTTGAATAACTTTTTACGCTCTATCTGCCAACATGGTCGGTGTGGATGTAACTGCAATAATAAGAAAGTTAAACGACGTTGAATCAAATCAAATTTTCGTCGAAAAATACTGTATCGTACCATCGTATATTAAAATATTTCTCATATTTCAAAAACAACACCATTACTGTTGTTACAATTTTATTCGCCGCATTGGAAAGTTTTCGAATGGAATAATACCGTAAATATTAAAAAAAAATTGAATTATTTGTAAAATAACAGACTAACTACAGATATGACGTTGAATCAAATCAAATTTTCGTCGAAAAGTATTGTATCGTACTATAGTGCATTAAAATAATTCTCATATTTCAAAAACTACACCATAACTGTTGTTACAATTTTATTCGCCGCATTGGCTGCCAAGTATTAATAATTAGGCAGGTACATACTATACGTCGTGTGTCAATATTTCGCGGCATTACTTTGAGAATAGTAGGGGAAAATAGACAAGACAGATCTTGATTGTTTCCCGGTCCCGGTGTTTAGTTTAGTTTTCCCGGTCCCAACTTAAAAGTGGTTGTACGGACAAATGTATCCAAAAGTGCCAAGAAAAACTGAATATTACAACAAGACAACAACTTTTTAAAGAGTTTTGGAAAATGGGAGATCACAAACTTCTTACGTTTGGTTACTAGACACACAAGAACTTATATAAAAAAATGTTTCTTGATATGTTTGAAATAACCGATAGTTGGGGAATGACAATGTCTAAAAAGATGTCAGAGAGTGAAGTTGGTATAATGGTTGAAGATATGCGTGGAAAACACACCACTCGGCCACAACAAGTAGCAGAAGAAATAAAAGAGACTGTTCGAAAACACATATCGTCTAATCCAGCAGTAGACATTACCTTAGAAAAAAAAACAAAAAAATTATATTTTAAAAAGAAACTGAATATTTCTAATTTTTTTTATTTGTATACGGAGTGGATGCAGAAAGAACATCCTATCTCGTCTACTGCAACATTAAGACAATACCGTGAGATATTCAACAGTGCATTTAACATCAAGTTTTTTAAACCAAAAAAAGACCAGTGTGTCTTCTGTCATGTTTACCCAAATGCAGGCGAAGACGAAAAAGCAGAGATAGATCTGAAGTACACTAACCATATTGGTAATAAGACTGTTGTTAGACAACTTCAGGAAAGGGATAAAGAGATCGCTAAAAATTTAATGGAAACTATAGTTGCTTGTTACGACTTGCAGAAAGTTCTCACCACACCTCAGTCTGAACTGTCAATGTTTTACTATAAACGAAAATAATGCGTTTATAATTTCACAATATTTGACATAAGACGCAATGATGGATTTTGCTACATGTGAGATAAAACCAGAGGAAGAAGGGAGCTAACGAAATATGTAGCAGTGTTTATAATTTCATTGCAACTAATGTTTTAAAAAGATAGAAAAATTTTATATTTTATAGTGATAATTGCGGAGGACAAAATAGAAACACAATAATATTTGCGATGTATTCTTTTGCAGTTGAAAAATTTTCTATAAACATAACGCACAATTATTTTAGGGTAGGTCATTCCCAAAATGAGGGAGATTCCATGCAAGCCTTAATAGAGCGACGTAAAAAGAACCAAACAGTTTTTATTCCCGAACAATGGATATAACTTAGTAAGATATTTGGTAACTGACTGCACAATGACAATATATTTGATTTTAAAAAACTTTTAAAACAACATTTCCAAATTGGTATATAAATGAAGAAAATGAAAAAATTTTCTGGAACATGGTGAAACACATAAATATTTCTGAAACAAATCCTGACGCGGTGAATATTCAATATGATTTCATACATACATATATGCCGGTTTAGAACGTCCTTCTCCGTTATCCGACATCTAACTTCCATCCTCTTCTATCGTGTCAATCTTCCGTTGATAGATTCCGTTCGCTCATTGACTTCAATATGATTTCATTTCAATTTTTTTTTATCGGATATGAAATCAATATGATTTCATATCCGATAAAAAAAAACTAAGTTAAACTTGCTATAGAAACCTATCTCCAGGAAACAAAAAAGGTTTCTAAACCACTTCTAGTAAAGGTCTTTCTAAGAATCTACATCTAGCATAATTATCTTATCTAGGGATAACAATAGCAAAATATGATCTGCAGAGTTTATTTCGAAGCCAGTGCATTCCTGTCACTTACCACGATTATTTTAAAAATCACCCAGTTTATTGCAAAAACATTAATCAAGACAGCGATATGGAAGACTAGACATAAAATAAATATGCTCATTTTAAATTTAATTCGAATTTATATTTAGTTTGTAATGAAATTTTCATTTTAAAAACTATCTACTGTTATTATTCCTTAACCTACAACGAGCAATAATTTGAAATTCATATTAACTTTTCCGATGAGAAACTTTATATTTATATCAAAAACTGCAACTGCCACAGTTCAAAAACCTATTCTCTAATAAAAAAAAGTAGACCTTATTCTAAAAGAGGAGTTCAACATTTATATAACTCCTTACTTCTTACATTAAAAAAATGTCACATATAAAAAAAGAAATCAAAGAAATTGGTTTTTTTTATCATTTCTGAAAAATATCATAAATGCTGGTTACAACGTTATTCTGTGCAGAGGTCGATATATGATGATAGATTATGTAATTATCCCGACAAAGGAAGCTGCCTAAGGGACACGATAACCAGTATTTATTTGCTCCACTCTACCCTTGTTATAGTAGTTGAGATACCTCTCCTGTTAGGTACCTTCGTAACACTTATAGCAGTAAATTCTGGTTGTCAGTTCTTTAGTGTTTGTTTTTTATTTTAACCCACATTTTGGTACCTGTAGGTTTTGTTATTCATGAGATTATTTTGGCATATTCTGATCATTACTACTTACGTAATCTTATAATTACTTACGTAATATACAAAATATCTACTACTTAGTTGCAGGAGAAAAACCAAAAAGTCTACAATTGAAAATGGGAAGTATAAAGTCAACCAAATCCGTAAAATACTTGGGACATATTTGGGAGTCCAAATAACATCAAAAGCAGGGAGTAACGAAGAAAATCATTCTTGAATTGGCCAAGCAATAAAGGCCATTAGACAGCTACATGGACTATTGCGAAATAATAAAATAACAAAATAAAATAAAAGGAGAATAAAAGTATTGGGTTGTACTTCGGGGAACTCTGGAAATAAATCATAGAAACAAATAAAAAATTAAGGCCATGGAATTAGAATATTAAGGACGATTAGGCTAACTAGACTTGATAGGATGAGGAACGTAGACATTAGGTGAGAAATTAAAATTAACTCAGACATAGTAGACACTACAAAAGCGAAAAGCATAAACTGGTATGGACACATGCAGAGAATGCATGAAAATAGATGACCAAAAAGATAGAAAAATGGACTTTGCCCACTACAAGGAAACGAGGTAGACCAAAACGGTCATGGAGAGAAGATGTCGAAGATACAATGACCGCAAAGTAAAGATTGCTTACATAGAAAACACTGGAAATTAAAATGTGAGAAAATTCTATATAAAGATTTAATTTAATGTTTATTTACTGACTTGCCATTTTTTTACAAAGCAACCTAAATTTAGCTTAAACTATTAAAACTTCTTCTTCTTAGGGCGCCTGTCCGTTCCGAATGTTGGCGATCATTCTGGTTATGATGACTTTGTTGGTTGCTATACAAAAGAGCTGTGTTGAGGTCTTTCTATACCATGCTCTCAGGTTAGCAAGCCAGGATATTCTTCTTTGTCCTGGGGCCCTTCTTCCTTTAATTTTACTTTGCAAAATGCATTGAAGTAGCTCGTATCTGCCTTGATTTCTCATTATATGTCCCAAGTGGTGCAGCATGTTGACCAAATCCACGGTTGTTTTCATCCTTCGCAGTACTGTTTCATTGGTAATTCAACTATTAACACACAACTCTGTAAGGTACTTACAGTATAATTTCGATTATGAAATTTTTAGTAAAATAAGTCTTGGGATCTGGTGTATCTAAAGGGAGTACGGAATTAAACCTTTTCTAAAAGAGCACTAGCATCAATGCCTCATCGTATTCATTTATATAATTATGCTACATTTAGCAATATTCGCCTTTCTTCAAGAGTAGGCAATTTAAGTAAAGATTGCAAATCAATGCATTCAATTTCATTTGCAGGCATTTTCAATTTAAAAGCAATAAATCTTAAGAACTTTTTCTGTACTCTTTCTTATAGATTTTTGTAGCATTAATATTAAGGAGACCAAATATTGCTACCATATTCCAAAACCGATCCAATAAGGAAACAGTAGATATTTTTGAGGCAATAAATATTATGAAATTCAGAGAGGCTACGTTTCATGAAGCCTAAACGGAAAGTCTAACGAATGTGTTCTAAATCTTCACCACCGCAGTGGTTAGCGTACAGACGCGCCACATTCTTTGGCGGCTATAAACGAAACTAATATAATAATATCGTTTTCTGTCCTCTGGGCTATGCGAAATGTGTAAAAGATTAAAAATCTTCTAACAAAAACTGCTATCGCTTTGTTGAATTAAATGGCCAAATATATGGCATAGAAGAACAAGTTCAATAAACTTCCCGTGCTCGGATCCATATCAATAAAGTGTTATGAATCATGTCGGCCTTATCAGATACTTGGGTGATATTAATTCAAACTCGGAAAGTCCAACGAATGTCTCCTAAATCTTCACCACCGCAGTGGTGAGCGTACAGAGGCGCCACCTGCTTTGCCGGCCATAAACGAAAACAATATAATAATATCGTTTCCCGTCCTCTGGGCTATGCGAAATGTGTAAAAGATTAAACCTTCTAGCAACAGCTGCTATCGCTTTGTTGAAGTAAATGGCCAAATACATAGCTTAGGAAAACCAATTCATTAAACTTCCGTGCTCGAATCGGTATCAATAAAGTGTTATGAATTATTTCGGCCTATACCAGTTTCATCAGACACTGGGGCTGATACAAATTCAAACTCGGAAAGTCCAACGAATGCCCCTAAATGTTGTTTTTATTTATTGATATTGACTGTATTTCCCAAAGTACTCGATTAAGTTTAAAACGAGTTCTTGTGTTTGTGATAAGTAAAAGTTTTTCCACACCTAATCTAAAAAAATTCAATAAAATATTTTTTTTCACTTTGCAGAAATTTAAATAAAATCATTCCTTAACTGTGTGACCAAAGTTAACTTTGTATGTTAGCTAATGGCAAAATAAAATATACTTACCGTAACATTTAAAACTTCAATATAAAATTAGTTGTGAAAACAACTCTTTGCGTAATATAAATAACTTCTAGATGTTAAAACAGGACAAAAAATTCAACGAACTGACAACTACAAGTAAACACACCAGCGTCACGAATTGCATGTAAAATCTGTAAACTTTTTTAAACGTCTTTTTTGTATTTATCTCCTTTCGACATACTGAGTCTACAGCGTTCATAATAATAACATGTATCTTTGCTTAATAACATGTGGTAGCTGGTTTGAATTTAGTTTCATACGTGGAAGACAATAATGCTAGATAAAGAGTGTGTGTTGTATCTCGCTATGTATTAATGACACACGGGTAAAGAACCAAGGGTTCAACTGTATCGTAAGATAATTTTACTTTCATATGTTTCCTATAATTTTTAAGATAATTAATTAAAAAGAATAACAGTATCTTGAAATTTTAGGTATTTTGTAAAATATACATGTTTCCGGAAAATTAGAGGATAAACGTCCCAGAACCTAAAAAAGTCACAGAGTGAAACCGTATCAGATTCGGCGTAATAGGGCAATACTTAAAGTTTTGAGAGAATATTTCGCACCTCAGCAATAACACTGTCATAAGTCCAAAATTGCCAATTTGAGTAAATCGGGTATGAAGATTATCCTTACTAATGTTGGATTATTTCTATAAATTGAATGAAAGTTTTGTTATTTTTACTTCAATAAGACTAATTTAGGTTGTTTTATCAATTAGTATTGTGCATTGTAGAAATTTGAAACTAACATATTAGTTATCAACAAATGTGTCTATGTTGCTCAAAACCCAAAGGTGTTTTTCTTCCAAAACCACAAAATTGTGATAGGATCTTTCTTCTGTTTTTCAATCAAGGAGTGCATGTTGTCCCCTTTATTTTGCTTATAACCAACAATCAAAAACTTTAAATGATCAAAGGAATATCGGGTTTGCTTACTATTTAAAGAAGTAACGAGGTTGTACATTTGTTTTTGTTCTCACCATAGCGATTATCGCAGTAAAATACAACAGGAAAGCCTTTAGAGCATTCATTTTTAAGAAATGAGTATAATCATGATTCTATCTCGTTAGATACACAGTTAACTTCTCCTTCGTACCAAATGTAGCAGAAACCATTCAATAATCGTAAGTCAAATATAGTAAAGTTATTCGTACTTAACTTTGATTTACAATTAAAGGAGTTAATGCCCCACAAGGTGTATGGAAAACTGCTTGTAAATCAAAAGAGACTGTAATACACTCACGTGCTTTGCTTCTTTGCTTATCTTTATCTTTTTAGTATGTGACAGATCTTTTTCCTTTAAATGACGATCACAATTTTTCTGTAAATTGATCTTACTCTTTGTATGTTTATACTCTGCACACATACTGCACTGATCTTCCTTAGGATGGAAATTAAAAATTCTTGAGAACATGGTGACATTCTGATAACTTTTATTTTCTTCCATACAAATTGTTTTATAATCTATAGATGTCAGCTATTTGCTGATAGCTTTCTCTATAGATGTATGTTGACTGATTAGTCATTCTTCTATGACAAATTCACAAAAAAAACCTTTTTTGATAAACAGAAAATACACCACAATGCGGCTTTCAGAATAATGTGACAGTGTTGTTGTCGAGACCCTTCGCTAGTATACCTAGTAGTATAGCTCACTTAATTTGAAAAAAATAGTTATCTAAAAATTACTGCAATACTGTCATAAGTGAGTTGTTACACTATTGTTGAATAGAGTTCTACAAATGTTGTTATAGCTATAATGGACAAAAGTCGCCATGTAGCGCTTATATGACAAAATATCTTTTCGACAGTGATGCTGACTAAAGTTTAACAAAATACCTATTTATTACAACAAAAATAAAAAAATACTGAATTTCGACTTGTGACAGTGTTGTTGCTGATGTGCGATTTTATCATAAACTTTTTTGCTGACGAAGTTAATAGTATTCTCTAATATTATTTTATGAGTATATAACCTGATGGAGCATACCGACCCAGCTAGAAAAACGCTCCTTAATAGACCTATTGGTCAACGAAGAAGAGGAAAACCCAGAACAAGATTCCTAGATAACATAGACCAAGATATGAGAAATATGGAAATACTTGCTTGGCGGAGGAAGGCGATGGATAGGGACGACTGGAAGAGCTTGGGGAGGCTAGGACCCACACAGGGTTGTAAAGCCAAAATGATGATGATCCAGTTTTTTGTTCTTTCAAGATTAATTTATAAAAAGATTATAAGAGATAAAATTATACAAATAAATAAAAGTAGTAAGTAAATTCGGCATAGAAAACAAACAGTCCATTTTAAATTACCGTAACAATATAAACATAAAATATTCTAAATAGCTTACTAACAAAGAAATTCCTGTTGATGATTTTGTTGCTTGACTTCCATTTCTTAAGACGGAGATAAAAATAACAGCAACAATACAAAAAACATGTAGATTTCTCATATTGCCTTTACTGTACTCTTTCAATGAACATCAATATATAAAATAATTTATTGTTCATCATGCATGTGCAATAAAATTGAAAATTTTCATTGTGACGATAAACCCGAAAGTCGATATCATTGTTTCAATACCATAAAAGTTGCAACAGATTAAAGTGGGTGAATTCATAATCACCTCCTTCTTTTTTTAAATTAAACTTATAATAAAATTTTCGTATCTCGAATAATTAATTAGAAATATTAATGTGAAATAAATCAAAACGTAATTTTTGAGACTAATTTAATTAAATGTACTCAAATATATTTACAAGAACATAAAAGTTATTACCAGTGCTTACTTTGTACCAAAAATGAAGAATAAAACAGCATTTCTTCGAAAGAATCAATCCAGCATCTTTTTCGATTAAGCATGTGGTATATATAAAGCCCTTGAATGGTGTTGTGCAAACCAGTGGAACAACATTGTCGTGTGCATTGATTCATTATCAGTATTAAATGCGTTACAAAACTATAAAGTTACAATTAACAGCATTATATTCATATTAAATTTTTTTCAAATTCTTATGGGTTAAGGGAAATTCAGACATATTGGGTAATAGTATTGCAAATTTAATAGCTATAAGTCCACTAAAGCACCCACATACACTGTGTGTCAGCCAAATGGAATAAATTAACTAATAAATAAATGAGGGAGTATTCGAAAAAAACGGTCAAATACGTCGATTAGTATTTCTGGTTACTCATTTTTTTTTTTTCATGAAAACTTTTTATACGGGGTGTATCAGATAACGGTAGCCAATACCAACTTGCTTATTTTAAATAGAACACCCTGTATATTAATTAATTTTTAGATTCCTCAGATCATTTTAGACATTTTTTTAGTACAATGTCCTATACCCATCTCTAATTGTTTCGGAATATTATGTAAAATGCAAAAATTCACATTTCGAAAAGAAAATTATATATTTGTCGAAAGTCGCTACCATTGTCCTAATACTTCTTGTCTATTGTAAGTCTTGGTAATGGTAAGTAAGTCTTGGTAATGATAAAGTAAGCAAAAGCTATTCAAGCATTCTTTTTTGTTGAGATGTTAAAAAAATTGTTTTCTTTGGTTTAAAACGACATTACTTTATTGTTCCATGACAGAAGTAGTTGTCAGTGCTATAGTCGTTTGAATTTCATTAACCGCAACCAGAAAAATGGTTCATTTAACAAAAATGCATAAAATTACAATTATACAGATGATTGACTGTAGATTAGACACGGATGGATATCTTAAGTGACAATTAGTAAAATAGAGAAGCAATTCCACGAGCTGAGCCATATTAGGAAGGTAAAAAAAAGCTGTCACTGCAATAAGTGAGGGGATACCAAATTGGCTGTTATGCTTGAGTTTGAGGAACACCTACATACATCTTTTCGAAAAACAACCTCAGTACTCGATATTACCTATTCATCGGTATACAAATATCCACTAGGAAACTAGTGGATAGAAGTTCCTGTTTACGTTCCGGTTTACAAATATTACAAATATCACAAGAAAACAAAATGCCTCCCTATAAAATTATACACACTCAGGAGCTCATGGAAGATGATTTTGACAGGAGAACATATTTTTGTGAACAAATGATGGCAATGTTAGATAGCAATGTGATCCAATTAGAACATGTTTTGTTTTCTGATGAGGGCATCTTTACTCTTCACGGTCATGCTAATTGATAAAATTGTAGCTATTTGTCCAGGGAAAATCCTCACTGAATGAGAGAAGGTAATACTTAATACCCTGAGAAGGTTAACGTGTGCGCAGGAATTATTGAAAATCAGATCATAGGTCCCTTTTTCATAGATGGCAATTTGAATGGCGAAAATTATGAGTTCCAGAGAAAATGATATGGTTTCAACAAGATAGAGCACCATCCCACTACCAAATCTATGTCCGACAGTACTTTAACTAAATATTTCCAAATCGGTGGAGAGGCGAGAATCGATGGAATGGCCACCACGATCCCCCGATTTGACGCCATTAGGTTTTTTATAATGGGAATATGTGAAAAGTATTGTATATAAAACTAAACCCACTGACTTAGCTGACTCACGAAGACGAATAACGCTTACGATTAGATCGATCACATCTGAGATGTTAAGTAACGTTAGAAGAAATTTCTATTCACGGTTAGGGTGTTGCCACGTTCCCACGTTAGTGGGGAGCATTTTAAACATCTCCTACATTGGGATTATTGTTTAGATTTGTATTATTCAGAAGTTTTTGAATATGTTGTAGCGACTTTTGGCAAATAGATAATTTTCTTTTATAAATGTAAATTTTTGCATTTTACTTAATATTTCCGAAATAGTCAAAGATATGTATAGGATATTTTATTTAGAAAATGTCTAAAATAATCTGAGGAATCTAAAAATTAATTAATATACAGGGTGTTCGATTTAAAATAAGCAAGTTGCTATTGGCCACCGTTATCTGATACACCCTGTATAAACAGTTTTTATGGAAAAAAATGCGCAACTATACTAATTGACTTATTTGACCGTTTTTTCGAATACTCCTTCATTTTTTATTAGCTAATTTATTCGATTTGGCTGACACACAGTGTATATTCATTGAACAATTTAACACATCTGATCTCCTTGCATATATAAAACAGCATATTAAATCTAAATGGGATAGACGTTGGATTTAGTTTAGTTTAGTGAAACTACAGGCACTCATTTGTTTTTACAACAAAAAATGGTTGCGAACCAATTTTACTATTGTTATGTTGTGGCACTATAATAAGTTAATATTGCTTCCCAAAGCTATCGCCTCATCTGTCTTTTTCCATGCATCAGTAAGCTATATGAAAGGATGCTGCTAGTACGCATAGACGACATGATTGAGAGATCAGGTGGTTTATCTCGGAGGCAATTTGGTTTTTGTAAAGGGAAAAGCAAAATGCATGCAATCATGAGTGTACTCGAAGCATTGCACAACAGAGGGAATTAACATCGCTGGGCGGCCCTGCTGTTGTTTGATGTTAAGAATGCATTCAATACGCTGCAGTGGAACGAGGTAATGAAGGCAAAGTAGGAGAGAGAATGTCCTGGTTACCTGATGAATGTTATGGCGGAGTATCTGTCCGAGAGAAGGATTATGATGGAAAAGGGCACGAACGTGGACGTGACGGCCGGGGTACCCCAGGGATCTGTCTTGGGCCCGACGCTATGGAATCTGACATATGACAAGGTTATGCACTGTAAATACGGAGATGGTACAACCCCCTTCGCATTCGCGGATGACTTCGCTGTACTGGTAGTAGCCCGGGATGAGCCAGATCTCAAATATCGGGTTCGGAACGCAGGTGGCGTCGTAAAGAAATGGATGACGCAGCACGGACTAAAACTTGCGACAGAGAAAACCGAAGCCATTATTCTGAAGGGGACAAGGAACACGCAAGGTGTTGAATTAAAATGTGCGGGAGTATGTCTAACACCAAAGAAACAAGTAAAGTATCTAGGAGTGACATTGCACCAGAATGGAAAATGGGGGGAACACGTTCGGGAGGTAGTACGAAAGGCTGCAATAGTGCAGCTGCGTTGGGAAGAGTGATGCCGAACATTGGAGGACCCAAATCCGAAAGGAGGAGGGTCTTACACGGTGTTGTACAGTCTATCGTCCTCTTCGCGGCACCAGTCTGGAGCGAGGCGGTAGAGATAACGGCCTATAGGAGTCTTATAAAACGAGTAGACAGAACAAGTCTGTTGCGAGTGGCATGCGCCTACAGGACTGTGTCTGCGGCAGCCTTATGGACCATCACTGGATGTGTTCCGTTGCATGTTTTGGCGGTGGAAAGAAAAGAGCTTTATGAGAGAAGAGGCCCAAACCTTACTGTGGCTGAGAGAAGACAGGTAAGGGAAAGGTCAGTTGAAAGATGGCAAGAAGAATGGAACAATACGGAGGATGTGGCACAGTGGACGAAAATGCTGATCCCGAATATAAGAGCTTGGGTGGACTGTGGCCACAGGCGATTGGATTATTTCCTGACGCAGGTGCTCACAGGACACGGGTGTTTTAGGGCCTACCTTTATAGGATCGGTAAGGCTGATACAGATGAATGCCTATATTGTGGATACTCGGACACTGTGACACATACGATGTTAGATTGCAGCAGATGGATAGTGGAAAGGAACAGAATGGAGAGGGAGACAGGTGTGAATTTTGTTACAGTGAGAGAAATGATTGAGAGAATGATTGAAAATAAATTAGGTTGGATTAACATACACAGTTATATCCGTGCAGTGATCAAAAAAAAGGAAGAGGAAGAAAGTCAGCTGGACCAACGGCAAAGGTAGAGGGAATGATGCTGAAAGTGAAGTTAGAACAGTGGGTCACACTTTTTGAGTTAGAATGCGTGAGTTTGACTGTGGGGAAGGAGGAAATGCCCTTCTGGGAATGATGCCGAACTAGGAGTGTGGATTTGTATGAATGGAGAATGAATGAATAAAGGTAGTGCTTCGGAAGTGATGCCGGAATTACAGCGGCCATTCCGCTTTCGGATCACTGGATGACAGAGGAGGGTCTGGTTTAGAAGGTAGGCGTTCGGAGTAGACTCGGCGACGAGAGGGCATTTTAAAGTACCTTGGGAACTATCGCCGGGAGTACGAAGAACGAATCCTGCACTAAGGTTAGTCAGGCGGCGTCCTGGACTGAGATGTCTTAGACCCCCCCTCTATAAAGACGAAAAAAAAAAAAATGTTGTTGCACGAAGTAGACAGATGTAAGTGTGGAACTTCCTCTTCTCATGGCGCCGTCCCCTTTCAAAGGTTGGCGATAAAAATTTCAATTGTAGTTTTGAAAAATGCTGTGCGGAAATATTTCTGCGGATGAGCAGTCGAACCATCTCTTCAGGTCTTTCAGCCACAAGTTATGGCGTCTTCCTACTGATCTTTTCCCATGCACTTTTCCTTCCAGTATAACTTGAAGTAATTCATATCTTTCGCCTCTCAACACACGACCCAAGTATTTCATTTTCCTCTCTTTGATTATTTTTAGTAATTCTTTTTGTTTACACATCCGAAGCAGTACATCAACATTAGTAACTCTTTGTACCCATGGAATTCTCAACATTCGTCTGTATATATATACATCTCATAGGCATGTATTTTTTTTTATTTAGGAGTCCATTGTCCAACTTTCACAGACATACAGTAAGACAGAAAAAACGTAAAATCTGATCATTAGGACTCTAAGCTGCGGACTAAGGTTTGATCTTGTAAAAAATGTTTTCATGCTCATAAATGTTTTCCTTGCTTGTTCGATTCTTAATAGGAGTTCTTTTTTGGATTACACTGACTATTGATATTTTTTACTCCCAAATATTTTATGGAATTTACCTGTTTTATTATTCGACCCTTGGCATACACATGTACGTTTCTTGGTGTCTTTGAAAATACTTTTAGTTTTGGAAACGTTTAGATGTAAACCGAACATTTCGCTGTGGTGAACTACCGCATTTCTTATATTTTGTAGTTCTTGTGCGTTCCTCGCTATTAAGACGGTATCATCAGCATATTTGTTGTTGTCTATGCTGATTCCGTAAGGCGGTGGTTTCTCTGAACAGACGTAAGCCGCGGCCGTCGACGTTTGAACGTTGCGGCTAACGTTCACACGTCGTCGGTAACGGTTGAGTGGTTTCTCTAGAATTAGACAGTTTGCTGGTAGATATCAATAGGTATAGACGTCAATTATTAGTTTAGATTAAAAATACAAAAGTCTTTATAAATAATGAAAATGATAATGAAAAAAATGTTGATGAAACTGTTACTTGAAAAAGGGAAAGATATTGAACTAATAATTAGAACTTTAAAGAAAAGAAGACAGACTCACAATATATTTAAAAATAGAGAGGATGAAAGGACATTTAGTAACTTAATTCATACGCATCTTAAATGCGATAATGAAAAATTACTTGCTGCATCTTTTCCAAAATACTGATCAAATTTTCATGAGATGTTTTTAACTTTTTTTCTGAGGGAGTGAGAGCTTGTTGATTATCTAATCCAGAACTTTGAGCAATCTTTTGATCGTCTTCAGTACTTTTTTGAGTCTGTTATAGATCTTGAGACTCCTCTACAATGTCTTCCGTCCTCGGTGTACCTTCTATAATCTCTTGTTCTTTTAAATTAGTGTTTAATCTGCAGAACGTTCCACACTTGCTTCTTCTTCTTCGTTGGTTACAGTTCTTCTCTGTGATTGAACTTGGGTAAGAATTGTTAATTGGTACATATGCTTCCATGTAGTTTGGTTTCTTGCCTGAGCTGTGCCAGCGTCTGTGTTTTTTTTTTCCAAAAATATTGGAAGACACAATAAAAGCGAGTTGTAAACATATGAAACTTCTACATTTACCAAAATTAATAAGAAGCAAATTGGAAGTTGTTGCCAAAGATTTTTTAGATAAATGGAGTTTTTCCAATTGCTGCGGTGCTTTAGACGGAAAACATTGTCGTATACAATGTCCATTGAACAGTGGATCCCTATTTTACAATTACAATTACATTTTTTTCCATTGTTTTGTTAGCCTTAGTAGAAACAAATTGTAAATTTCTCTATGTCGATATTGGAACCTATGGAAGAGAGGGAGATAGCGGTTTTTATTTCCAAATCAAAATTAGGGAAACAAATTGAAAGTGGGACATTTCTTTTTCCGAATGTTGCAAATTGCCTGGATCAAACATCTTTCTTCTACATTTTCTGATAGGAGACGGAGAGTTCAAATTGTTACCTCGCCTTGTGAAACCTTATCCTATTACTCAAAGTGAAATGGATACAGAACAACGACAATATAACTACCGGTTGAGTAGATCCAGAAAAACGGTCGAAAGTGCGTTTGGAATGCTATCAAACACTTTTCGAGTATTTCATACGGCGATAATGCTTAAACCAAGTACATTTGATTATGTAATACTTGCTACTTGTTGTTTGCATAATATGTTAATAGATGACAAAACCGAAAACATTCATATTAACAGCAATACCAATAACAGCGTTCCCAATAATTTAATTTCTTTGAAAAGGAATGGTGGAAATGCTGTTGTAGCAGCAATGAATTTAAGAAACGAATTGTATAATTAAAAATTATGTTTAAATTAATTATAACAATATTTGTATGTAGTTTACATGTTCTTTTTTCATTTTGCTTTCGTCCGTCATAACGTCCACTCGCTGCAATGCTTCGAAACGATATGAACGGACACACGCAGCGGGTAAACGCCAACCGTCGACGCTAGCCGTGACCGCTGGCGTGTCTGAGAAACCAAGTGCATACACTTTTAGGCATAGCATTCAAACCTTGACGGCAGTCGTTGTCCGTCGCCGCTGACGTGTGTTCAGAGAAACCAGCGCCTTAATGTTAATTTCGCTTTGAACCTCGTCTAATGCTTTTCTGAATATATACTCCGAGTACAAATTAAACAGTAGCGGTGATAAGACGCAACCTTGTCTCACTCCTCGTCGGATTTGTATATCTTTGGATGTTTTGTACTCTATATTAATTGTTGCCGTTTGGTGTCAGTATAGTTCCGAAATAATTTGTAAATCTTATTCGTTAATTCCAGTTGTTCTCAGAATTTCGATCATCTTTTGATGGTTA